>VYXH01009264.1:174257-255341 GCA_013397275.1 Burhinus bistriatus | reverse complement strand
GTCCTCAGGCACCTCACCTGTTCTCCAGGACCTTTCAAAGATGATGGAGAGCAGCCCAGCAATGACTTCTGCCAGCTCCCTCAGCACTCGCAGGTGCATCCCATCAGGACTCATGGACTTGTGGATATCCAGTTTACTTAACTGATCTCTCACTTGATCCTCCTCAACCAAGGGAAAGTCCTCCTTCCTCCACACTTGCTCTGTTACCTGCAAAGTCTGGGACTCCTGAGGGCTGGCCTGAGCAGTAAAGACCGAAGCAAAGGCGGCATTCGGTAATTCCGCCTACTCTGCATCACGTGTCACCACGGCCCCTGTCTCATTCAACAGCGGGCCCACATTGTGTCTAGTTTTCCTTTTGCCTCCCATGTACTTGAAGAAACCCTTCCTGTTGACCTTGACATCCCTTGCCAGATTTAATTCCAAGGAGGCCTTGGCTTTCCTCGTTTTGTCCCTGCATGCTCTGACGGCATTCTTGTAATCTTCCTAAGCGGTCAGTCCCTTCTTCCACGTACAGTAAACTTCCTTCTTCCCCTTGAGCTTTTTCAGAAGCTCCCTGCTCAACCATGCGGGTCTCCTGCTTCCCTTGCCTGATTTCTTCTCTTAGGGATGCACTGATCCCGAGCTTGGAGGAAGTGATACTTGAATATCAACCAGCTCTCTTGAGCTCCCCCTACCCTCTAGAACCCTTTATACCACTTCTCACTCAGCCCCGGGGAAAAGTGGAGTTGGGCAGGTTGCATGTAAGCCTGATGGGGCCATGTCAGCAGCCAGGCACCTAAAATGCTTTGATTTAAGCCTTCAGGACACACCAAGTTAAACCTGGAGCTGATCAGCCTCCTCCTGGCTCTAGCACCATGGAAGAGCCAAAGCAGCATAAACCCACCTTTTGACACCCCATCCAGCTCCCAGGCAGGCTGGAGACCCTCTAATGATCAGGCTGAAAGGAAAAACAGGATGTTTTCCTGCACCAGAAACCTCTTACTGACCCAGACCAGCTCTGGGAAATTGTGACAGTGATGGAGTGGCTGATGGGACTGAAGGAGTTTGTAATGTGTTTCGTGATAAAGGGCCTGTTTATATATTTAGCATTTTACTATGCCAAAACGCAGAGGTAGCACATTTTGATCTAGGCTTTCATCCTGAGAGCTGACCCTTCCTTCCCGTGACAAATAGTGCAGGGAATTTAGTAAGAGAAGTTCTCCCTCTACAGATCTTTTTGCTAGCGATGAAAATCCTGTAACAATTAGCATCGTTCCTTTGTCACAGTTACATGATTTCAGATGTCCTCAAAAGATGAGTACCAGCAGAAAACATAGTAAAGGGGCAGGGTCCCTCACACTGCTATAAAAATACAGCCCGGTATTGTTTTCTTATTCCCTTTACAGAATCTGGCAGGTAAAATACTAGCCCTAATTTACCAACAGCTGCTCATAAATTTGGGTGGGTTTGTTTTGTTTTGGTGTCTTGTTTTGTTTTCCTCCCCCAGCGTGTCTCCATACCCTCGTGAGAGGTGAAATGCCAGGACCCCCATCCACAGGCAGGACACAGGCAGGCGTGACTGGCCACTGGTGAGGACAGGAACTACGTGCTGAAAACACTCATCTGGGCTTCAGAAATGTGTCCCTGAAATCCAGGAGATATTGTATCCGTCGATGGTCAGTGTCATCCTCGTGCTAGGAGGCGACGGCGTTTGCTGCTCACGAGTTGGGAGCTGGGCAGGTGACATCTGGGTCCCACGGGTCACACAGAGACACACAGCCTCTTGCTGGGAAACTGGCCAGATCTTCTGGTCCAGTACTTTCCAGTTCATCAGCACATTTTGGTTTTTTTCTCTGACAGGAAGGATGTGCAGACAGCAGCACTTCGGCCGACGCGTTGCTGCAACGCGAGCTGCACGACGGGCAGAGGCGGCAGTGCCAGCACCGGCTGCTGCAGCACAGGGGTGCTGGGGACGCAGAGGGGGTGCGTGCCGCTCCTGTCCCACGCACAGCGACAGAAACCAGGTGTCGCTGACGGACAGGCGGCAGCAGCCGGCTTCCTCGGCTCGGGACACTGCACGGGACAGCTTCAGATGGTTTTAGACTCAGTTTTGAAGCCAGCAGTACTGCGTACTGCTTCAGGCCCTGCCCTGAGCTCCGCTCCCCAGGTGACAGGGACAGTCCAACAGAGCAAAACGTGCCCGTCCCAGCTGGCCGGACCAGCCCCCCCGGGGCGAAGCGCACCCACCGAGACTTTGCAGTTTGGACTCCGACTCGGTGGAGATGAGGACGAGGGAGCCGCCACGGAGCTGTGCTTGTCCAGCCTAGGGGACGGTCATGACTGTACGTCACCGCTGACGCCAGGGTGGCACGGTGCCCGGGACAAGCTTTGCGGATCACTAACCCCTTCTTCAGCAGCTTGCATTTGGCAGATCAGCTCTCTGGCCTTGTTTCCACCCGTGGGGTCCCGTGCTGTGCCCTGTCTCCAGCGCAGCAGGGCTGATGCCTCCCGGGACGGGAGCTCGGCCCGGCAGGGAACGCCAACGGAACAACGGACAGGGTGCCAAGGGGATCCAGCTCGTCCTCGGAAGAGCTGACGCTGAGCAGTGATACTGAGAGCCATTAAGACCCCTTGCAGGAACTCAAGAAAAGAAAAATATTTATCAGGTAAATTCAGTCTTCCAGTGGAAAACCAGGAAGCACAGAAACAAAGTAAAATGTAATGAACTCACCTGCAAAAGCTGCCTAGCACCTACATCAAAGCCTGCCTATGCGGAGCCCAGTATCCTGCCTATTTGCTCTTCTATTTCTAGGAAATGGTTTCAATTTTATTAAGTAATTTCCAGAAATCAGTACAGCCATTCATATGAAGGTTCAGTATGTTAATAAATAAGCCAGACAGAGGAAACTCAGTAACAACCCTTCTGCATGTCATAAATTCATCTACAGCAGAGCTCACAAGTTACATTTCATCCAAATCACAGAACACATGCACACTTTATAATTTAAGTCTGAGCCTTGTTTTAAGAGGTGGCCTCAATTACTGGGACTCCCCTGAGATGCATCACTGGAAAGCCTCCACGAGTTCTGAAACAGAAACATGCTGCATAAGGTCTCCCTTATAATCTTAAAGCCTTTCAAAAGAGTACTTGATTCTATCACATCCTGAAAGCAAAAGGAGATTTTCCTTGTCAGGTTTTGCAGAACATGCAACTCCTACACCTCGTATTTTCAGATTTGTTATTTTTATTCAGTTAACTCAATAATAGGCAAAGGAGAATCTGCTAGCAGCATTGCCTCCTACAGTTCAGTTTTCTGAAGGCATTAAAAACCAGATTTACAGAACTACAGCAGAAGGATTCAACGGTGCCCTGAGTACCGTAGGTCTAACGTGCAGAGACCTACCTTTTAAAGCAAGCAGCCGTTGTCCCAGCCCTGAAGTCTGCCTGCCATCGTGCATACAGCCCAGGACAAACCAGCCTGCCAGGACTTGCATGCCCAGCTGGGAACGGCAGGATGCAGACTACAAACCCTGTGGTTCAGCAGAGCTCTGCTTGCCTTACCTAGACGAAAACTCGACGCACACCTCTCCTTGCAGAAACCCCTCCAGGCCCAGGAGGTTACCAAGCCGGGTCAGTCACGTCTCCCCTGGGCTTTAGGCACGGCTGGAGGCCAGCAGCCTGCGCCCGGACTGGGCTGAGGTGGAGCACGGGTGGGGTGGAGGGCGCAGCTGGGGCTGCTCAGGGACCACGAGGGCTTATCAGTGCCCTCAGCGTCCTGACAAAGCTAACGTGTTTCCAAAGTCAGACACCTTGGGTAGTTTTTTTGCTTCCGATTTGTTTCTGCAAAATCAGTCGGTATCATGAGAGCTGTGCCTTAGCACGAACTGGGCAGGGAACCGGGGTTGTCCTGCACGTTGTCATAGCAGACGTCATGACGGCGACGTAGGCTGGCACAGGGCTCCTGCAGTCCGTGCGATCCTGCGGGTGAGGCTGGGGGCTGCCCAGCAATCCGGGCCTCCCTGCGCCCAGATGGGGGGTGAGAGGAGCTCGGCCAAGCTGGGTGCTTGGCCAAGCTGGGTGCTTGCTGCCGGCTGCATCCTCAGCAGTGAGGGGATGGCTGTGGAGCACGGGGGCTCTGCACAGGTGCCCTGCACAGGTGCCCTCTGCAGCCTCCCCCGGCCCCGCTGCCCCCTCGCTGCCCCCTCACTGCCCCGCGCTGTGCTGCGGCACGGGAGCTCTCCGTCTTCCTCCTCACCAGGTGGGCACGCCGGGCTTTCCCATTCTCAGAGCTGTCTTCAAAGAACTGCTCCATTCGGAGGGCGAAAGCACCGTTCTGCAAAACAGAAAGTCCAGGGCAACAGCACACCTTGGCACCTTTGCAGACAGGGATACCTTCTTCTAGGAAGATAAATGGCATAAGCATGTGGTCCTGCAGAGCACGTGAAGATGTCCCCATTTTGTGTGGGAAACCTAAAATGTAAATGCAGCATGTTCAAAGAGCTCAGTGAAATAGGATTTATGTCTTCTGTTTTAAAATATGGGACATTTCCAAACAGCTTATTCATTTGCTTCAGAAAATACAATTCTACCCAATTCTACCCATATACCAGTGATGCAGCTTCAGCTTTCCGGGCGTTACTTTCAGCAGATTTGTTGTTTCTTTTGTGCAGCATTCATTGTCCAGCCTGACAGCTGCTCCTCTGTCTCTGCTCCCTCCTTTTTATCAGTAATCTCTTCTTTGATTTCTGTTTGGGCTTGCTTTTTTCTAAATGTCAAAGCTTATTTCTCAAGTCCTGAGCATACACAAAAAGACAAGCTGTGTGACGAGCATGCACGTACAGCCAGGGCTTTGAAAGCAGCTTCAGCGTGGCCTGCGCACCCATACCTGCAGAAACAGCCATGTGGATGCTGCTCGCGCTCCTGGCCTGAGTGCCCACGGTCCTGCGGAGGAGCAGGAGGAGAAGAGCCTGGCACAGTCCCGGCGCAGTCCTGGCATGGTCCCACAGCGGTGGCGGTGGCCGGCATGTGCTGCGGAACCAGCCCGGGGCACGCACAGCTCACCTTCAGAAACACGCCTCTCAACATCAGGAGTTTGACCCAAAACTCCCAAAACATTTAAAGCGAATGCCTCCGTGATGTAAATGATCTCAGCCCGCACTGTCTGGGATCATGTGGGAAAATGCTTCTGACTGTCACAGTATTTCAGGCTTCTTTGTGAGAAGAGACGTTGTCACTTCTGACACAGCCTCAAAGGCCAGGACTAGAAAACAAAAGCGTAATCACCCTGCCAGGTCTCCACATTACGTTTTGACTGGAATATTGTGGGATGGATAAAGAACGGGAGGTGTGGGTCAGATCCTGTTTGAGGCACTAGGGATGAAAGAAGCCGTGCAAGAGTTAAAAACACAGCACAGCTGCAGTAAATACTGTGCAGGTGTTTATTATGGTGACGTTTAACGAGGAAATCCTCTCCGCTGGGCAGCAGAGGAAGCAAGCCTCTCCTGGAATAAGCAAAGACAATAAATGCAGACAAGGACGGTTTCGCAACAGGAGGGTGGTTTCCACTCTTGGGTGCCGCGGCGGGAGGGCCGGTGGGGAGCCCCGTGCCGCCGGCACTGCCCCCCGGTGCTTCCCTGGAGCTGCTGTGCCGCCATGCAATGCGTTAGCCGCATGATGAGCACGGGTGGGCCGCTATTAACGTGCGGACTAATCACTATTCTGACCATGCCACTGCTCTGCGCGTTTGGGGCTGGAGGAGACGTCCCTTCCCTCAGAGCAGCAGTGAGGTGTACCCCAGTGGCACTGCCTGTCCCCCCTTGGGCAGGCAGGTAACCACTCGCACTCCCCGCCGTGACACCGTGTGGCATTTCCGCCGGCGGCGATACGGTGCCAGACATTGTTACTGAAATTATCAGCTGTTATTCTTAGAAATGTGCCCTCCATAAATTGCAGGGTGCGGCCAGCAACCGCCGTAGCGATAACGTTACCGGCACGGCAGCTCTGCACCGTCCTGAGTGCCGGTGCCACCGGCCTGCCCGCTCCCCGCCCCGCGCCCCCACAAACCATCCCTCCCCGGCTGGAAAACAGCATCCTGCCCAGCTGATTCCAGGGAAGAGACCTTTCCTTCCCGGCAGCTTCAGTGCCCGTGGAGTAAACAGCAACACTCCCCACAGCTCCTGAGAGGAGGGTGTAGCCAGGGGGGTCGGTCTCTTCTCCCAAGTAACAAGTGATAGGACAAGAGGAAACGGCCTCAAGTTGCGCCAGGGGAGGTTTAGATTGGATATGAGGAAAAATTTCTTCACCCAAAGAGTCATCAAGCATTGGAACAGGCTGCCCAGGGAAGCGGTGGAGTCACCATCCCTGGAGATACTTAGAAGCCGGGTAGATGTGGTGCTGAGGGACATGGTTTGGTGGTGGGCTTGGTAGTGTTCGGGTAATGGATGGACTCAATGATCTTAAAGGTCCCCTCCAACCCAGACGACTCCATGATTCTATGATCTGCTGGTGGCAGAGGAAGCAGCAGGGAGCTGAGGGCCAGCAAGGGCTCACGGAAGCCCTGATCCCATCTCCTCTCTGCGCCCAGTCCCATGGCTCCGCAGTGCACAGCCCTGAGCCTCCTGCCCAGCTCCGGACACAAACCCAGAGCTGGCGAAACAACATCCAGATGCTAAAGGTCATGCATGAACTTTATAACACTTTATAACAACATGGTATTTTGTACAAGTTCTTTACTTGTGCTTTCTCAAGCTTTGGGATCGCCTGCCTCAGGCTTGGCGAGCAGTTACCAGCCCAAATCGGGAACATCCTCTGCTGTTATTACGTGTCACTAGTCATCACTTCACCTACTGCAGCCACGAGTGCTGTTCTCTGTGTAAAGCACTAAGGGTAAGCTGAGTCCATTAAAAATGCCGTCATTATCTTCCATTTTCACTGCTAACAGTTTGCTAATATTCTAGGGAAAAGTTCCTTCTTGCAGAATCCTTTCAGCAGCTTCATATTTGACCAGAGCTACTCAGGTTCTTCATCACAAATCATTCAAGCTGCAAATGAGCTCCTGTTCACGGGTCGTTCTGCAGAGCAGTCCCATGGGTGTATATTCTTCAGTATTTAGGAAGAAAGGCAAGGGGAAGCTTCCACACCTTCCACCTGCCTCTGCTGGCTGCTGCTGTCATTTGCAGCACCTGGGGTCAGCTCTCTGCTGAGAGCACAGAGACGCGTTCGGACCCACGGCAAGGGCACGGGGAGGGACCTGTGCTGTATTTCTGCCTCTCCTGTCCCCCCCTTCTGTTAGACGGCCCCGGTCACAGACTGACTAGCCGTTGTGAGCCCAGGCCAGTCCCTTGGCTCACTCCACTGATGCTGAACAGAAAGGTGCTTCACAACTGGGCTCAGCGTGCCAAAGCCCTGAACTGCTCCTGGAAAAGCTTCTCCTCCCTGAACCCAGGCGCAGGGCGAGCAGGGTGGCTCTTTGACCAACTTCAGCGCCCCACGGGTGATTGAGCCAGCTTCTGCACAAGAGGTGTTGGAGGCACGGGAGGTGTTGGAGGCATTGGAGTTGCTGAAGGTGCTGGAGGTGTTGGAGACATTGGAAGTGTTGGAGGGGTGGAGGTGCTGGAGGTGCTGGAGACATTGGAGGTGTTGGAGGTGCTGGAGGTGTTGGAGGCATTCGAGATGTTGGAGGTGTTGGAGGCGCTGGAGGTGTTGGAGGCATTGGAGATGTTGGAGGTGTTGGAGGCGCTGGAGGCATGGAGTGAGGGCTGCCATGGCCAGCGTGATGTGCTAACGGTGCTGCACCACTCCCGTCTCAGTTTCCCCTCTGCGGCCGCATCAGCCCGGGAAGGATTAGTGTTATTTTCTCCACTAGCATGTAGTGACCGGCCTTCAGCACCAGCTAATGCATGGCAGGGAATGAGTTCAGCCAGCCAGAGAGAGGCATTTGCTGTGCGAAATGCTGTCATTTTGACATTTGATTTTATCCAAAATTAGGGTGAGAAGTGGAGACACTGAGTAGTTTCACAAGATTTCAGCTCCGGCAATAGCTAAATGAGTTGTCCCGACATTCTGAAATCTCAGCCTGAAACTCTAATTTGAAATCTTTCATTTCAAAATACCGCTTTAGAAGCACAATTTAGGGAAAGCTGTACCCTCCCGCTGAAACAATTCCAGGGAGAAATGTTTCAACTGACTTTAATACTGAATATGTAGGAGCTAAATACATAATTACCAATTTGCCTATGCACAAGTGTGCTGTTCTGTGTCTGAAGAGCAGCTTTTTCTCATCTCTCTTCCGTAAAGTCCTGCGCAGAAAAAGTAAATTACAGGGAAATGTGGATGGATGCTATCAGAGAAACCCAATCTGAAATTCAAATGAATGCTCACAAACACCAACTGTGTCCTTTTTAATCAACTCCTATTGCAAACTTAATTTGTATTGATCATGAGCATCTAAAACTGGAGATTAATATCAGCCAGTGACTACAAACTGTGCTGCTCTTGTTTGCAAACAGCTGCTTTTCACTTACAAATTGGTGGATTTTCATGTCTTTAAGGGAAAAAAAAATATTTGGGTGTGAAGTATTCTCATATACTGGATATTCCAGAATGTTCTGGAATAAAGTACTAGAGCAAATAGGCTGTAGCCTGTTTCTACTGATGATGGAGCTCATTAGGAAGGGCAGGGAGAGCAGCGGGAGGCACGGCGGGCTGGGAGGGATCCGCCTCGTGCGGAGGGGATGGCAGCCCTGAAGTGTTCCGCACTGGGCTCGCATGCACGTGCCCTTCACGACAGTTCAATAAGCTGCTTTTTGCAAGTGTTAAAACTTCTCTCCCAGAAGTGCAGAAGGGCGGTGGGTTTGCAGCTAAAGCATTTCACGCTCCTGAGCACCCGGCTCTGTGGGTGGCCAGGATGTGTCCCACTTCAACACGTGTCCCAGGACGTGTCCCACCTCAACAAGTGTCACAGGACGTGTCCCACCCCAGTACAAGGTCTCTGCTCTGGCCGCGCTCTCTCCTCCCAGCTCACACTCAGATAAGCTTTTCTGTGGTTTCCAGCTTAGGTTTTCTACTCGTCCTCCCCCTTGCCCACTACTACTGTCCTCCCCCCATCCCTCCTGCCTTGGTTTCTCAGAGAGTATCAAAACTGGCAGCTTCTGGCATTTACTAGTGTTTTAAACTACTATTTTTTTAAAGCTAATACAGCAAAGAATCCAATAACCCCTCACATAAGTTTTTCCACCATTTTATAAAAACTCTGGTGACAAAACTCTGCCTTAGGACCTTCTCCACGTCAGCCAGAGGATGCCCAGCAGACAACATAACCCTGGAAGAGGAGTGTTCAAATGCTGCCGGCTGTGGGTTGGGGCGATGCCGACAGCAGGGTGTGGGGGCGTGGGGGCCGGGCAGGCTGGCTGGCACCCCGAGGGTGCTGCGTCCCCCGCAGCGCCTGTGTCCTCCAGCAGCACCACGCCGCTGCAGCCGCTCTTGGGCAAGCAGGGGCCTGGCTCTCCCCACCCAACGGGTTTGCAACCAGCGCGGCAAGTTGTTCAACGTCTTCCTCCAAATGAGCTCACCTGGCGTCCCCTGGATAAACAGTATTAAATGTTTGACGTTTCTCTTCTCAAATACTCTGTTTGCTTTCTCTGTGCTCAAACCCAGACGAAACTAGAAAATAAGAGCAAAAAAGTGCCCGGACAAACCAACCTTCACAATCTGGGCCATGTTCATAGCGATGATCAGAGCCCGTTGCCTTCAGCTACCTCTTTGCAGGGGGCATCGGGGGGCAGGGGGGTGTAGCCTCTGCCAGACCCCGATCCATGGGCACGTTGCTGGCAATGCACCATTTTTCCAGAGCAGAATCGCTGTCCTTCCAGCCTGGGCTCGCAGCAAGGTCCCAGACAGAAGGCCACCTCTGCCTGCCCCACGCCCAGCGTCAGGCCAGCTCCGCACCTGAAGATCTGAAGCAGTATTAACAAAGATATATTTTTTTTTTTTACATTTTAAAAATGTCACTGAACGCAGGGAATTTCGGCATAATACCCTGCTTTATCTTGCCATTTATTATGTCGCCACATAAGTAAAGGATGGTGTTTCCTTGATTTTTTTTTTTGTTCTTTGGGTCAGAAATCGTCTTTGTGGACTATGTGCGTACAATGACTGGCGGACAGGAATCAAAGCTATTGTGATGTACTACTATAATACAAATAAGGAGATTTCCACAGTCCATTAGATATACAGTAGGACGAGAACATAACCCATCTAGAAACAGAGTGCTATGAGAATACTCGGGCTCCGTGTAAGAAACAGCAACCAAACGGCCAAAACCGGGGCCCAGGTGCCTGAACCCTCATTTTTTTATTGCCTGTCACAAGATAAACTGGAAGCAGCAGTGCAGCAGCCCTGGAGTAGCTCAGCAGAAGGACCGTGCTTTGCCAGCGGCTGCCAGGGGTGAGGGGAAGCTGCTGAAACGCCACCAAATTACCCTCCTGAATGTACCTCTCTGGCAAGGAATTTTTGAATAATTCATTAAGTGCCATAAATTTAAAAAACAACCCTGAACTGGTAGCTATCCTCATCTTCTTCAGCTGTTTCACTGCAATTTTCACAAAAAAAAAAAATTAAAAATGTTACCATTCTTTTAATTTCAAACACAATCAATTGGAAATATCGGTCCATACAGTCCAAGGTTCATTGCTTTCAGGCAAACACTCATAAATATTCATTAGAGAATTAAAGAGCTATTAACAAGGGTAACTATTGAGGAACATTCATTAACCGTCTTCCACAAGAAAAGAAATTTGCATTTTTCGGTGTGGAAATGCACTTTGTGAAATGGCACCTCGCATGACAATAAAATATGAGATAAAACCTGATGTGAAGGCAAGAAACACCCATTTCTGACACAAAGGGCGCTTGGGATTGTGCAGCAGAGCCGGTTTATGGAGCCGATAAAAGAACACTTTTCGTGACCCTGACTCACTCCATCCTGCCCCAGCGCGTTTCCTGGCCCCAGCACCCCGACCCACCTCTCCCCACACCGCAGCCGCACAGAAACTCATCTCTTTTCAGTAACCGTGATTCATCCTGATTTGCATATCATGGTCACTGCCTCCACATTTCCTCTAATTAATTCCCCAGAAAGACGCTTCACCCTGCAGTGCTGTATAGGTTTTGTTCATATTTATTGCAGCGCGAGGCTCGCAGCCCCACCGGGACCGGGGTGCCACGGCGCGTACCTGGCGGTGGCTGCATCCACGGGCGGCTCCCCTGCCCCGGTGCCGGTGGCGACGGGGGCGATGGGGCATTTGCCACAGCCATGCACAGCTTTGCACTTCGGGCTCTGTACTTGCTCTCCCCTTACACACAGGGGCTTTTATTGTCATCTTACACCCCGACGCAGCAGGCGCGATCGCGTAACTGACACCTACCGGTCCCTTGTGTCATCTCTAAGAGAGGGGTAGGGGCTCCATGCATTTTATCTAAGAAAACCGGTCAAGGCAAGGTCTCGGAGGGGAGCAGCAGGAAAATGATCATTTCGGGGCCAGCGAAAGCGAATTAACACGGCATGCTCTGCGGTTGAGGTCTGCGCGCCAGCCACTGCAGCACGAGCTCCCCACATGTCGGTTTAGGTGTGCGGCGGCCGTACGACACTCTCAAGACAAACGGCCCTGCTGTGAAGCCGGTAATTTTCCTACGACTGCAGCAAATGGAAATGCATAAGGGAATCCCAGGGGATGATCTATTATGTAAAGCAATTATTTCTCAGCCTGAAAGGCAAGACAGTAATCGCATCCCCTAATGTCTCTCCTAAAGCATAATTCAATAATTCGCCTTGGCTCTTTGGCATTTGTAAAATAATGGCATCTGAAAATGGGGAACCTGGAGCAGCCCGAGGTTCCCCCCAGCTGGGATGATGCATAACGCAAGAGTTTTACCCAACAGATGAGCAGCTACTGGACTTTGGCCTGGGATTCCCAGACCCCTGCGGGTCCAAGGGGTCCACAAAATATGACCAAAAAAAGCAGGACTGTTCTCAGTAGACTGGAATTCACTTGACTCCGATGGAGAACTTCTAGGGATCTGCACGAGGAAAGAAAATGCTCAACACCAACACAAGAGGTGGTGCCTTTGCTTCAAGGGTTATTGGATGCTGCAGACCATTGCCCCGGGAAGGGGAGGGCAATGGGCTTGGTGCAGATCCCACGAGTGATCTCCGTTTCCCAGGTCTGAATCGCTGCAGTGAGCCATTGCTGGAGGAAGAAAAGATCCACTGAGGAACGCCTGACTACCAGAAGTCCTGCAGAAGACTGAAGTCCCATTCTGCTGCCATCCAGTTAGCTGTAAGTTATTTCCTCAAGTCTCTGAATAGGTATATTTAAAACGGCAAACTAACCACGGTCAGAATCTCTCATATTTCTCTGGAAAACCACAGCAAACTGTATGTGTGTAAATATATATATATACACATACACACAAAGACCTTTTTTTTTTTTTAAATAACATCTGCTACTATTGTGCAGTGTGCGCTCTCTGCCACTGTTTCACGAAACGTCCTTCCTGCCCAGGTTGAGGACTGATGGAAAGGCAGTCCCCCCAGCTGTTATTTTCCCTCTCTGACCACCGTTGGGCCGTGCTGCAGGGAGCAGGCAGGGCTCCCGGTGCCTTCTCCGCCAACCATGCCCATGCTGCCGGCAGCACCGCACGTCCTGCTCTGGACATGGCCTGCGGGTTAGCGACTGGTGGTGGGGAGCTCGTGGCCAGGTGTGATGGCATCCGGCGAGGATCCGCTGCCATACAGCCAGAAACAGCCGTGCTCTGGGGCTCGGGGACATAAGTGAGTATAGATCTTCCTCCTTCTCACAGACGAGTGATGGAGAAGCATCAATACACATACGCACGTACATTTTGGTCAAAATTGCATCTCTCTTTATTCAGTTTTTCCAAAGATAAGTTTCAAGCCTACATGCTTTCGGGGTAAACCTCCCTAATGGATGAGTAAGCCCAAGTCCCAGAACAAA
Source organism: Burhinus bistriatus (assembly GCA_013397275.1). NCBI lineage: Eukaryota > Metazoa > Chordata > Aves > Charadriiformes > Burhinidae > Burhinus > Burhinus bistriatus. Next base: position 242,348 of record VYXH01009264.1, on the reverse strand, counting down.
GGCCGGCAGCAAACAGGATCCTGAGATTTTCTCTGAAGTCATGAAAGTTACAAAACATTTTCTGACTTTTGGGAATGATTCATGATTTTCACATTTTTGGGCAGACATTTTTCGTTAGTCACTGGCATGGTGTCAGCAGTACATTAACCTCTCAGAGCCTTTCTAAATCCAGGCTTTGAAACTTCATCCCTGAACTACACATGCGACCTACAGAGCTCCCTTTTTTCCTCTCTCTGAAGATGATGTTAACCTCCATCTGGTTTCAGGTAGCAGAAAAACCTGAGACTTGGGGTGACTTTCTCCTCTGTCCCAAGGCACTGTCAGTGGCCCTTGTGGGGACGCTGCTGGGACACGCTGGCAGGGCAGACGTGGCTCCTGCTGCTGGACGTGGCACGTTTCCTTCCGGCATTGCGCTCGCCCAGCCTTTTTACTGCATTTAGGATCACTACAAAACACAAATGTAAACACTGGGATTAAATTAAATCAGAGGAAGGGTAACATTCAGAGTTAGCTTGACTGAATAGAAAGTTTTAAAAGAAATATGCATCGAAGACATTGAAACTAAAGAGTAAATATTTTGCCAATGTACGTCACAATTCCCCCAGGCAGCAAGAGGAGCAGCAGGAGTCAGGGAAGCCCCGCAGCAGCATTCGAGCAGGCAGCCCCGGTGCTCGGGGACACCGGCCGCCACCCCCAATGCCACCGGTGCCGCTCGTGTTTGAAGGCTTAACTTCAGGTCAGGACATTTCACCGATAATACCCCTGGCATAAAAGCCTGGTGTGTGTTACTTTGCCATGCGGAAATGTGACACTGCCGTTACCATTCGGCATGCTTCACGGAAAGTTGTGGCATTCCAAGTGGTTTAATCTGTTCTTTGGCTACACAGGGAGCAAAGCCAGAGATAATCCACTCTTTGAAGCCGAGGGTGTCTGAGAAAACCTAGTTCTTTGTGAGCAGAAATTCAGCAAATCTGAAAGCAAAAATTAAATTATTAAAGAAAAACTCAAGGTGTCACCAGATAACGTGAGTCAGAGATTCACCCCAGACCAGGCATCAAGAACCAAATTAGAGTAATGAATTTCAAATACCACGCTTGCAGGTGAAGGTGTCTGTGGGGCTGTTATCCTGGGGCCACGATGCTACCGTCCGGCACTGAATGCCCTTGCAGGTGAGCCTCAGACAGCCCAAGGCGCGGGCAGAGGGCAACAGCCACCAAAGACTTCTTCAGGGAGGAAACCCAGCCACCTCGCGTGTGGCAATGCTTGATCCAATCCTTCATTCATGCAGTAGAGGAGAAAGAATTTAAGGAGTATTCTATTCCTAACTGTTTAAACAAGAGAACTCAGAGTCTACTTCTAATTAGGTTTTGTTATTAAGCTGTTATCTGACGTGGAAAAAGGCTCGTATAAAAACGTGCTCAAATGGAAAATCTGCAAGCCGAGAACTGTCACGTGCGGCTCGATGAACGTCCGTCACTTGTGGTGAGCGGCAGCCCCCACCCTGGCCCCATACGGGGGGTCTGTCCCCACAGGGTCCGGTGGCGGCTGCTTTCTGCCTCCTTTTGCATCTCTTCTACACCATCAGGTACGGCTGCATCCTGGGGCGAGGGACGGCTGCCGGGGGCAGCGGGGGACGGTCCCTCAGGGTGGCCATGACACTCCGTGTCTGCAGGGCATCTCACCCCACCTCTGCCAGAGAGCCAGCCAGTGCGACGCCACGGAAGGAGCGGCACGAGGTTGAGGGGCGTTTTCCTGCCGAGACGAGCCCTGGCACACGGAGGAGCAGCACTCGTCGCAGCGTTGCGTTTCCCCAGGGAGCTGCCACCAGCGCTGCAGTCTGTGAGGTTGCCGAGGTCGGGGTGGCCCCTCGCCACTCGGGTCCCAGCTGGGGGCATCTGGTCGTCCCCCTTAACGCGAGCCAGCCAAGCCCCCCTGCCCCAGGCCCCAGAGCAACCACCCTTGCGAGCGTCCTCCCTCCCAGCCTCCCTGCCCTCCGCTGCCCCACACAGGGCCAAGTTCACAACAAAAGGCCTCCTCAAGAATTTGGTGAGGACTTTCCCTCATCGCCCTGAGGGCCACAGTGAACCTCCACCACCTCCCTGCCGCAGTCACTCTGCTCCCACAAATGCCGCAGCGAAGAATCTCGCCTATCAGTGCCCTCGGCCAGCAGCAGCCCTTTCCGCACGGACAGAAGCAGAAAACGTCTGGTAATCCTGGTTCTGCCTCCGCCACGCCAGCTGGGAGCAAAACGCCCCGAGCCGCAGCCAGGGGAGCAGAGCCCCCAGCCCCCACACCCGGGCAAAGGCGGTGGGCAGGAGCGGGCAGGAGCGGGCAGGCAGCAAGCCCCAGAGCTGCGGCACGCACCCGTGCCCACCACACCAGCACCATCTGCCAGCCAGTCACTCAAAATTCAGTAAAAAAAGGGGCCTCATTTTAGGGACAGAGGGGGTGGCTGGTTTGGCTTTTAATAGGCATTAATACCCAGTCTCCCCTTGGCTTTTTCCTTATTGCATCACCCCAAAAGCATATAAATAACAGAGAGCGTAAAGCCAAGTCACCCAACAGACGTTACGGAGAATGCTGGGAGGGTTTCAAATCAGAGTCAGGGAAAACACCTCGCTCATTTAGCTTAGAGCTCACACAGAATTAGGTTTTACAAGTTAGGCACAATTTATGTCACAAAAATCTGTAATTCGCCTTTTAGGCCAGTCACACGAGCTGATAGCTGGTACTACAGATATGGCATATACGTACATCGATGTTCTGCAGTTTAGATGATTTCGGACCACAGTTTCTAATTTGCGTGGAAGCTTGTAGGAGAGGGCAACAATTCAGTTGATAGTGCTGGCTTAGACTTAGCAACCTGAAAGTTCATTCAGGAAACGCTCTCTCAGTTTTCCTAAGACTCGCTACATTTAAAAGTCTTCATTTCCCCAAATATCATATATTTTGTCCCTGAACAAACCCCTGAATGTCAATAAATACTAATAGCCTTTATCTGTGAAAAATTTATGCAAAACCTTAGCCAAACCAATCACCTTTTTTTTCTGTAAATAAAAGCGGGAATTGAAATCTTTTCGTGGTGACTGATGCTATGTATGCTGGATGCCGCACGTTAAAGGAAACATATAGGAGTATGTGGGCTCTTTGGTTTTCTCCTTCCTTCTGCTGCTGGGATTTGCAAAATTAGTTTTTGACTTCCCAAAGCAGAAGCAGCGAGGGGCCAGCAGCGAAGCAGTTAAAGTACTGGCGGTGCTGGGACACACGTGCGGAGAAAACGCATTTCTGTTTTCGGGAGAGAGAAGGCAACGCAAATACACCGATACTGTTTACACAATAGAGGAGGGAGGGGAATACCTCCATTATCAGCTAGTAATTTTTCCAGACAAAGAAGTCTTTTCTGTAGCGCAGTAATCCTCTTATGCACCAACCGTATATAATTGACACTTCTCAATTATACACCTACAGAAGCAGAAGGTTGGTTCTTGTTTAGCTAGTTTTCAAGCCAGTGTGCCAGCTTTCCACATTTTCCATTACTCCACACCTTACGTATTGCTAATGCCTCTGATAGGAAATTACACACACTCTAATTACGGCACGCCGGGCCTGTCTGCACCGCTCCCCCCGCCCTGCCGGGCTGCATAAGCAGCAGAGCATCAGCGAAAATTCCTCTGCGTTATTCAGGCATGACCTCCCTGCTCAGAAATCAGCTTTAGTCTCCCCTGAGCTGTGATTTTCCATTTCCTCTCTGGGCAGGTCTTGCACAATGAACCCAGCGCGCATGGCGATGGCGTTCACGCTGTCCAAGCCCTTCCAGGTGCTCAGAGGCAGGCGCAGAGCATCCTCTCCCGCTGCGCCCGGAGCAGCCGGCGTCCCCGGCTGGAGCCGTTCCCGCCCGGCTGGGGCCGTTCCTGCAGGGCAGGGCACCGGCGGTGGCATCCCCAGCATGAGGTCCGGCCTCAGCCCCGGCCTTCTTGGCCAGGATGGCAGAAAACAGATCAGAAACCAGGAAAGCCGCGGCACCTGGATTTCTTACAGGCACCAGCTCCCAATGCCCTGCTGACAGGGATTTGGCATCTCTTACATGAGAAGGGGCTTAAGACCAGTTTTGACTTTTGCACTGCAGAACTGGTGGTGACCAGTGTCGTCCCCAGACCTGGGTGCCCAGTGCGAGGTCCCTGCCCTACGGAGGCAGCCGGGGGAAGCCGGTGGCCGCGGGTGGTGGCAGTGCAAGCCAGTGCCCCACTGAAGGAACCAGGCTTGGTGTCACTGTGATGCAGACCGAGTGCTATTTAAGAAACAAAGACCAGATTAAAATCATTTTGGCAAAGGCAGCAGTTCTGCCCCTGCCCTCCGTGCGGCTGGCAGCTCACCCAGCGCCCGGCCAGGGCACCGGCAGCTTCCCCAGACACCTGCACCACTCCCACGTGCCGGGCTGCGCACAGAGGGATGCTGTGCCTGGCAATACTATGGGTATCATACGTGCTTTGCGCTATTCCCATTTTTTTCTTGGTGGACTTTTGCCCACCAAGAAGGGGAAACAAGCAAATGCAAAGGCGTAAACTCTTTTGCTCTCAGTTAAGAGAGGCGTGCATCCAGCGGGAAGGGAGGCAGGGAGCCCCTCCCCACCTTGGCTCACTGCTGCCCATGATCCCCATCTCGGTTGTTATCCCGCACCTTCTGACCAAACGGCCACCCCGCGGTGCTGCCTTGGAGGGGTGCTCGGCAAGGTCTCCAAAATGGTCTGGAGCCCAAGGTTACACAGGGCGTTGCAGGGGGCAGCTTCTCCCTGCTCCAGCTGAGACGAGCTGCTGCAAAACAGGTGACAGAGAAGACGGAATCCGTCGCTGCTTTCCACTGCTTTGGCAGTGCATTTTGGCACGCACACGCCAAACCCGCTCCGCTCGGCAGGCAGCTGAGGCGCCCCGGCACGAGGGCTCGCTCGCTGCACCCGGCACGGCTTGAGCGCAGGACCAATGCTGGGAAAATGTGTGCTGAGACAGTAAAAATTCATTTCTCTGTGTGTGTTACTGGTGGTTTAAACAAATAAATGAAGTTGGTGCAACTGAACTTGGAGATAGCTCTAATAAACGTTCTGTGCTCTGTGCGCGGCCTGGAAATGAGCTCAGTCACAACTGGGAAAAGCCACTGAAATGGCTTATTCACCCCCTTCCCCAGCCCTGCACGCACACACAGAGCTGAACTCTGCTTTCTTCAGAGGATTTATACATGTTGCCTCTACCATCGACAGAAATCAAGGGACTCATTGCTCATAAAGGCACTGAGCTGCACTGTGTGCCTCAGACCCGTGTTGGCTTGAGGAGCTCAGGGTTTATTTTAGACCCATTTATACATCTCTCACTTTAATCTCTCCTCGTTTAATCTGCTTTTGCACTCTGTTCTGACACTAGTGACAGGCCAAAAAATAATCAGTTTTTAAAAACTCCATCCCCAAATCCCAACACTGTGTGTTATTGACCACAGCAAGAGCAAATGCAGACACGGAGGAAACTATTTATAGCTCACATAAACAGGCAGAGATTTTGCTTAACGAAAGGAAATGGAAAAATAGTGCTCAGACATAGACCTTGAACACATTGCCCTTGCCTGGGCTCGGGAAGGCTGGCAGGTTCCCGCTGTTCCTGCCAGTCCGTGGGGACGGTGACAGTGACAGGGACCTTGACCCCGTGGTGCGGCTGGGGATGGGGACGGGGATGTGGGCGCTGCAGCCATCGCTGGGCACCAGCCAGGGGCTCGCCTGCCGAGGGTGTTTCTAGTTTCACACAAATGCTGGGTGGGAATTGTGTTTCTGCCCTAAAAGCCGGATGGGAGACGAGAGGCGTGTCCCGCCCCAGCCTGCAGAGGAGTGCTGCTGTGTGACGCGTGGGGGCAGAAGGGCTTTCATCTGCCTTCGGCGGGGACCAGGGGAGGATGCCTGGGCCACCACTTGGCCAGACTGGCAGGAACAAAGGTATTTATTCAGAAAGTAAAACATCCAGCGCGCAGCTCTGTGTCACATTAACTTTGAACAATCCTAAACGCATTAAGTAGAAATAATCCAGCTGAGTTTTCCAGGGAGAAGGAATACACAGCAAATACGTGTCAACCAGGGGTTTCCCTCAGCTTCTGTGCCCTCGGACTTTCAGAGTTCAGGGTTTGTATTTAATCCCCAGTTGCGCATTGAAGAGGCCCAGCTGGGGCCAGCTGCCGCAGCAGAGCGGGGTCTGCCGAGCGGGGGCCGTGGGGAGGACAGCCCCAGGCAGCCCCATGGCACAGCACAGTACGGCATGGCACAGCACAGCACCACATGGCATTGCACAGCATGGCACAACACGGCATGGTACGGCACGGCATGACACAGCATGGCATGGCATGGCACAGCATGGCATGGCATGGCACAGCATGGCACAACACAGCATGGCATGGCATGGCATGGCATGGCACGGCATGACAGACCATGGTACAGCACGGCACAACACAGCATGGCACGGCACGGCATGGCACAGCATGGCATGGCATAGCACAGCACGGCATTGCCCCAGCAGCGGCTCCCCGGGGTACCCCGTGCCGGCAGGGCCCTGGATGGTGCAGGATCGGGGCCAGCCGCGGGGACGGCGCGATGTCCCATCCCCGTCCCGCAGCAGCAGTAGCGGCGTGTGACGCTCTCCAGGTTTCCAAAACACCGCCTGCACCGTCAGTCCTCATCGCCCAGCTTGTTCCGCTCGTCAGGAGCGCAGGGCAGGGAATACAGCTCTCACTGAAAATAAGCCGACAGCATTCCCATTTTCTTGCCTGCTTGAAGCCAGCATGAATCGAGTCAGAGGGTTAATCCCTGAATTTCAGGCCCAGGGAACAGAGCTGTGCTAATTCTTTCCTGTAGATTTGCTAATTTGATTTTTCTTTTCCTGAGACATCAAAGCCGAATCTCCAGAGGAGAACTTCCTAATCAGCAAAGAGAAAAGGAAATCACTTATTTAGTGGGAAGGATGTAGACATACCAAAGGGAAACATTTCCATATTCTTTTCATAGCTATGAAAAACAACTTTAAAGAGTGAGTCCCCTAAAATCTATTTTTATTGCAAGGAAATGGAGCTTTGGGACCCTTCTGTGTAGTCGTCTTGTTCTCTGTACCTATAAATGAGAACATCAATGAGATGAGGTGGACTGGAACAGCTTTTCCTTGTTCAAAATATTTTACATTATTGATTGGAAGAGGAGGGAGGAAGCCATGAAGAAACAAAGTACCCGTGAAGAGCGCAAAGCCAACCCTTAGATTAAATCTCCTGAGCACTGAGTCAGTGCTGCAGTTTCTGCGTGGCCTGCGAACATTTTCTGGGGACTCCCTAATTCCCAAGAAATCCAGGTTTAGACCTCGAGGATCCCATCGTTGTGCATACAAGCTAGCCTGCAGTACACAGCAAAGCGTTGGCCAGATGAGTCTCTAGTGGAAACCGCAACTTAATTATACAATAAATTATTTTAAAAGTGTATATAGTAGATCTGTATAAGACTATTTCCCTGCTAGCAAACATCTGCCTCTTGCTATGGACCTAGTAGTCCAGCTGCTTGTTGTTGGGTCTTTTCACAATTATCCAACAAATTTCGCCTAAGTATACTGCAACTCCAGGGACTGCCAGAAGATTTCAGATGTGGTCCAAAACCTGAATTTTAGCACCAACTAAAGCTCTCATCACAGCCACTGGAAAGGCAAAAAAACCCGCCCTGGGGCCCATCCAGTGACAGAAGTGAGGCCAAGCGACTCATTACTGTATTAACTCCGCAGAGGAGCCAAGGAGGACGCTGGAGCAGCTCTACGGTTGCTCCTTCCCCAGCTGGCCATGGCACAAAGCAGTAAAAACCATCAAATCTGGTTCCATTTTCTAAGCAGTCAGAACGAGCCCATTTTCCACAGATTTCCGCGTCGTTTTATACCCTTGGATTTTATCCAATCCATTTTAAAAGCTATTGCTGCTTCAGAAGCTGGCCTGCTGATGAGGCAGCCCCGGTGCCTTTGGGCGCTGCCAGGCGGAAGGTTGTGGCCCCGGGGGATGCCGGTGCCCTGCCCCAGCCCCGCGGCGCCAGGGAGCTCGCCGGGCAGAGCTGCTCCGTGGAGCTGCACGTGGACGCACCAGCCGCCGCCTGGGGAAAAGCTGTGGCAGCAGTGCCTGGTCAGCCAGCGAGACCTGGCAACTCTGCGTGCCAGGCTGCAGCCTCCAGCCCCTCCACCAGCTGCAGTTTCCCCTTGGTATGTATTTTGGCAGGTCGCAGGGTCCTTGGAGCGGTGGTCAGTGAATTCTGGGTGCTGCAGGGGCTGACATGCTCTGGAAGCTGCTGGGACACGGTTTAGCCTTGCACAAACACCTGCAACAGCCGTAGATTTAAGCTGGAGTTTTGAACTACGCTTTCCCCCGGGACCCACGTCCTCCAGGACTGCGCGGTCAGCCCTGCTGGCTGCTGGCTTTCATCAGGGGAGGTGGCCATGCACACCCTGGGAGAGATGCGGTGGTCCTCAGCACAGCTGAACCCTGCCTGTGCATCACTCCTGACTGCTCCCAAAAGTCATCTCGAGCCGCTTTCCCCATGCCTGCTGCTTGTTTCCACCTTTGGCTCCGTGGAGGTTCGCCCCCTCGCCCACATCCTCGGCACCAGCTGCTGCCTCTCCTCCTGCCAGCCCCGCGCAGCACCAGGCTCTCCCAGCATTACCACCCAGGGGTGGGCACACGGACAGGACGGTCCCCACCGCTGCCCCCAGCATGACGGAGCGCTGGCCAACAGCCACCCACCGTAGGGACCGCCGTTGGTTCTTGCAGCAGCATCCCCGAGGCACGGCAGTGAATTTCCAGACTAGTTCATCTACTGCACAGCAGCTGATGGCAGCACCAGAGTTGTGAGGACATAAAATTTACCTCTTTTTTTATGATGTCAACTTTCAAAGATTAAATTAGGGCCAGCTAATGTAAATCAGTGGGTAGAAAGGTGCTGTTGGCAGTGCAGTCCAAAAACTGTGCGAGTTCAGGGGCGCCACCACGATCTGCTGGAAGCGACCAAGCTGCCTGTTGGGACGCCCGGTCGTTTCGGTTTAGCCACGCTCCGCCAGCAGCGCCACTGCAGTGGGTGTTGCAGTTGCGTATCATCCAAAATGCAGGACAAGGGGACAACGCTTACAGGAACGTCACACTGACTTTAATAGAGAATGAAAACGTTTCCAAAGCAGGAGGTTCACCTGCATAGCACTGTGCGGTTAATTACAAAAAGGTGACATTCATTTCTGCTTATTTTACAGCAATATCATCTGTGTTTCTTTTAATGGGCTTTGAGACAGATTTCTACAAAAATCCTAAACTTTCTTTGCAACGCTTGCTAAGCTGAATGCTTACTCCAAAGACAAAATACAGCTGTGTAAATTACACATTATTTAGTGACTCATAAGAAAAACTGTTAACAGCGAGGGGTGGCTAAGAAAATAATTACACAAGAAATCCTGCAAATTGGAAACATCACGGGCCACTCCCAGCATAAATCTGAAGGCCTAAAATGGATCTCAGCACCCCCAGGCTTTTGCTGAGGGTGGGTGGCAGCGGGCTCAGGGCCAGGTGCTGGGTGCAGGCTGCATCCGTGCCATGGGCAGAGCAGCGGCAGCACCGGGGCACCGGGGACCCTGCCAGAGACTTCCACGCTCCATCCCGTCCCCAGTGGCCCAGTGCCAGGAGCGCAGGGCAGAGCTGCTGGCTGGAGGCACACGGAGCGTTTCACCGCTTGAAGCCCAAAGTGTGTTTAATTTAGGAAGTTTGATGACACTCGCCCTAATCTGCGGCAATTGCAGCCCAAGGTAATGTGTTTGGGCTGTCCCCCAGGCATCCCAGTGGCACTATGGGTTCAGTCCTGTTGATTTTAGCCTGGCAGTTGGGGCAGGACTGAGCTGGCCACCAGCCACGCTGGGGAGGTTGCTGAACGCCCAAGCCTCCCTTTTATTTACCAAAATTTCTCTGAATGATACGTGAGCTGGAACTTCTCCAGGTGTCTCCTGGGTGTCTCTCACCCATCACACCAGGTAATTACAGCACGGTGCTAAAAATACCCAAGAAGCCAAAGAGCTGTCAGGGTAGTGAGATGCCCTTTCAAACACCCTCCTCTTGAACTGCTGTCTTTAGAAGCAAGAGACAAGACAGCAACTGCTGTCTCCTTCGAGGTGATGAGGCTGTGCTAACGAACCCTTCCCTGCTGGGGCTCATGACGTGCCTGGGACCTCCGAGGCTGCCTCCTGTTCAGCCCCTTCTGTCCTGGGCATGGGAGGGTGGCCATGGGCAAGCACAGGGGCTGAGCGGGCAAAAGGCAGAAAAAGGAAAAAAAAAAACCAAATTAATTGAAGAGAAGCTTGGAAATTGTTAACTCTGGGTCTGCCACCCGTGGGCAGTGGTGCTTGTCTCGCCATGGAGGGGCTGGCTGCGGCGCTGGGTCACAGGCCCCTCTGCTGGTCCCGCTGGCCCAGCCGGCCGCTGGCTGAGTTGTGCTGGGGACCTGGCCCTCGCTGCGTCCCAAGGAGCTGCAGGGAGGACTGGCTTGCCTCCTGCAGCTGCAGCCCAGCCGCAATTAACTGACTGCTGGGAAGGCATTTCCTAGGGAAATAGGAAGCCGGTTCATTAAGGATTGCCTACCTGGCTCCACACCTCTGCCCCAGCATCAGGAATGGCCGCAGAAACTGTTGGACCAACCAGGACAGCCACGGCTGAGCATCAGCGTCACTCACCAAGGGAATGGCAATGCCGCTCTCGGAAAAAGGGGAGAAGAGTGACAACACTGCAAAGAGCGCTACAAAGCAAGCGACCTCGTTTGCTTGGGGTAGGAACACTCACTAAAGCAATTCTGCAGTTTAGCATCTCTGCTTTAGTCTCAGAAATATTTCGATCCGATAGCTTTGCCCCATATTCTGCCAGCACGCCCACGGGTGCCCCCGCTGCCGCCCTGCCCCGATGCTGTGGTGCACCCCTGCAGTGAGCCCGTTCCTCTCCTCTGGGACTTCCTTTTCCACACTGGATTAATGAGAAGAAAAGCAGCAGCAGCACCATGGACTAGAAAAGCACATTTGCCTTGGTTTCACCTCAGCCTTCTTTCCCAAAAGGTGGTTTGATGTTTCTCAGAGTTTTGGACGTACTAAGCTATAATTTCCTATTTATAAGTTGGAAACTTTTATAGCTGCACAGGGGATAGGATGGACTGCAGACAAAACCAGAAAGCAAATTCATTCTTTTTTTGTAACAAAAACAATGACTTCACTAAAAGTATAATACGCCATCTTTTCCTCTGTTGGGAAAGTACCATTTAGGCTCCAGCTGCTTCCCGAGTAAGGGAAAATAGGTGTGCCCAGCACAGGCGCAGGTTCAGGAGGGAGGGGAGGGGGACGTTTCCTCTGGGCAGGTGCAGAGGCTGCTCCGGGATGCGCTCAGCAGCGCAGGGGTTCCCAGCCGGTAAATACCACGAGGTGAGCGACCAGAAATAACCAAGTTGGGATTTTTTTCCCCTTTTTCTTGTTTCACTCACATCCAAAAGCAGCATCCCAACTATTTTCCCTGGTCTTTAACTATGCCTTCACCAAGGATCGGCTGCATTTTCCAAGTGATCCTGCAACCTGAGCTGCCTGAGTGAGACGCCTTGGCTCCTCTGCCTGAGCTGCTCCCATCCCTGTCGTGCTGCTCCCATCCCTACCATGCTGCTCCCATCCCTGCCATGCTGCTCCCATCCCTGCCGTGCTGCTCCCATCCCTACCATGCTGCTCCCATCCCTGCCGTGCTGCTCCTATCCCTGCCGTGCTGCTCCCATCCCTACTGTACTGCTCCCATCCCTGCCATGCTGCTCCCATCCCTGCCGTGCTGCTCCCATCCCTGCTGTGCTGCTCCCATCCCTGCCGTGCTGCTCCCATCCCTGCCCAAGCTGCCGGGAGCGCCAGAGAAGCCTTGAGCAGTCACACCAGCTTTCGGTGCTGGTTATCCAAGTCAATGCTTCGGCTCATAAACTGGATTTTTATAGAAAATGTGATTACGGTGGTTACCAGCCTTTGGAAATAATTCAAAGCAAGACCAAAGCATCCAGTGCTACCCCACACTGGCGTATTTGACATTCCCATGGCAGATCCAGGTGTGTGCCTGGTGGGAGCCGTCCTGCCGTCACCTCCCTGCCTGCACCGCAGCCCACCCTCCCTGCCCTGCCCCGGCATTCCCAACACATGGAGACCAGCACCGCCATCTCGGCTGGCATGCTGATGGGCACAAACCCCTGCCAGGCTGGAGCCGCTGGAAAAGGTCTCACTGAGCCGGCGGAGTGCGGGAGGCAGGCAGGGCAGGTGGCAGGTACGGGCTGTGGCGGACAAGGGGCTCCAGCGGTTTCACCTCCCCTTCCTCCTGCCGATGGCCACGGAGGCAGCAGGGCAGCGTCTCCTGCGGCAGGTGGAGCGGAGGCGGGTACGCAGGGTAACGCAGCTGGGCTGGGCAGAGCTCCGCTGCCCACTCACCGCCAACCACAGCGATACCTGAAACAACGTGTCACAATCAAAATGATTTATTTTGACTTTTCCCACCAGAAATTTCATTGCAGTGAATTAAAAAGAATTTTAAAGAAAAATCACAAAAATGCATTTAAGTGAAGCTGCATTTTTCCAAAAAGCCCCAACCACATGTTTCACAGGAAAAAAAATAATTCAGTGAACTTCAATTCAGCTTCATTACGAAAAACTTCCATTTTTTGCTTTGCAGTAAGAAAAAGATTGGTAGCATTTTCAAATAGACTCTTAGCTTTGTTAATAGTTCATTATTATTATTATTATTTCCTTCTCTTACAACTCTCAATATTTGAGCTCACCTCCTAGCTGATAACACTCAGGCTCTGGGGCCAGCAATTAAGATAAAATGGGGAAACTGCAGAAGCCAACCCGGCTGAAGGAAATGCTCGCCCGGCTGCTCTGTTATTCCCGTCTGAAGGCGTATGAGGAGGTAAAGGGTGGGCGAAGCGGCACTTCTCCTCCAGGCGCCCAGCGAGCTGCTGACGCCGGCACTGCCAGGGCAGTGGGAGTTCACTCCGGTATGACTGGGGGCTTTGGCAAACTTTGTATTGATGTCCAGGTTCTCCTGGGACTCCTTCATCCCCTCGCAGGACTTCCCTGTCATATACCAGCAGCGGGGAGGCTGTCGAACAGCAAACCCGCTCCGGTGCCCGGTGCTGCGGAGACCGGCCCCACTCAAGGCGCGATGCTGCCAGCTGCCTGCGCAGCCTCCTCCGTCCTGGCGCGGGGTATTCGATTACTCAGATATAATTGGCCTGAGCCTGCATAGCCGCAGATGTTATAAATGGACACAAAACGATCCAGCCAAAGTTTTTCTTTTTAATCTAGCCAACCTATTTGTTTAAATCTTCTGCGTAAGTGAATTCCAGAGAGATACAATGCCCTGCGAGAGGAACATTTCTTCTATTGGTTCTAAATGTACCGACCTTTCCATTTGCACTTGGCCTCTTGAAAAATACTGCTATTAATTATTATCATTACTGAATCATAGAAAAAGTCTTGAATTTTAACCATTCATTTCAACTGAGAAAGGAGAGTAACTCAAAACCTTGGAAAATTACATGGATCTCCAGTGTAACTCTTTAAAAGACTTACAAAATCTACTTAAAAACACATTATACTCTCTTAGCTTGCTTTGATCTTTTAATTCAATTGGTTTGTCCTTGGAAATTGATAGACCACAAAGAAAATACAGTTCTATTTTCCACACCTAATGCAGAATATGTGAATAAAAATAAATATCAAGACCACCAGCCAGGGGGAAAAATGTGTTCATTTTATCTGTGCAGTGAAAGCCGGAGTGTCAAACACATTCAGATATCTGAGAAATTCACCTCTGTAATGTGTGATCCTCTTCACTGGCGGAATCATGTGGAAGGGAACTACCAAAGGCTCCGCTGGTGTGACTGCCCCCCTCGGCAGAGCAATGGTGCACGACTCCGCTGGCACAAAGCACCTTCTTTGCCCATATTGCATTTACAGCCCGGTCACAAAACCTGCCCCTGGGGCCTATCAGCAAGGAATGTTTGACAGCACAAGAACTTCAGGTATCACTAAAAAAACCAACCAAACAAAAAACACCCCAAAACCCCCCAAATCACACTGATTACTCCGACCGCAAGTGAGAGCGGCGGTGCCCGGGGCGGGCTTTGAGCATGGGTCTGGTACTGAGGTTGGGAGGCTGATGGTGGTGGAGTTTGAGGAGAAGTCAAGCCCGAGTGGAGCAACGCCAAGGTGGAGACCTGAGATCCAGAGAGGTGGAAGGAGACAACTGACCTGGAGACTTCCCCGACAGGAGACCAGAGCTGACCTCTGCCGGGTTCCTCGAGATCAGGGACACCATGTGGCACCTTCGGCTGCCGCTCGAGAGCAAAGAGAGGAGAGAAAAGGCCTAAAACGTAATGGCCCCGCGGGAGGGGCAGCAATGAGGGAGCTCCTTGGCGGTCGCTCGGCCAGCGTTGTGCTCTCCACTGTGCTCTGCTCACCTGCACCTGGGCAGCGGAGGGGAAAGGCCGGACAAGCTGAGGGCTCGGCACTGGCCGATTGCGGTGCGCGGCAGGTGGCCACGCTGACACAGCCGTGCAGTACGGGGGGTCACGCTGGCACAGCCTTACGGTACAGGCACCGCGCTGGCACAGCCGTGTGGTACCGCGGAGCTGCGCTACCACGGGCTGCTCCTGCCACAGGAACCAGGTCTCTGCCCAGGCAGGATGGTCCACCGTGGGGCAAGCACCATCCACAAAATCTTTAACGCAGCCAGGGTGTCACATGTGGGTGAGAAGGGTCAAGGCTCAAAAGTACCAATTTTCCATTATTTTTGAATTATTGTTAAATTTTATGTCTATTCATAACTCGGCACTGAGGCGCCCACGCTGAGCATGTACAAACACGCGTGTGCTAAAGGGAGCATGGGGGGGTGGTCACGTACACTTGTAGCATATGGGACCAAGTGCTTTTTATGTTTGTTTACATATATTACCAGTATAGAAAATTAATCATAAGGAAAGCAAACACTCCAGCCCCACATTCCCTGCACTGCTGAGTGTGATGGTTACTCTGGCTTTTATTGCTTAGAAAAATCTTTCTTTTGATGTCCTTTGAAAGTATGTCCTTTGAACTACAGTGTTTTCTCTAACACTACTGGTCAGATCACACTCCCAACAGCTGAGAAATTTGAGATTTAATTTCAGGCTTCAAGAGAAACTTCCATTGCAAATTGATGTGCTTTAAACAAAACATACCTGGAAACTAGTTAGTAAAAATCAAGATCTGCAATTTTCGCCCCAAAATTTTCCATACTCTCATACATCTCAGCAGATCTGCAATATTTAGAAATAGTTGTTGCCATCACTGAAAATAAAAACCAGTGTATTTACCCATCTCATACACATGGCTAAATGTAATGCCTGATGGAAATGGGCAACAAACAAGGAGCTCATGGTTTGGGATAAAACCAAGAGACAAATAAACATTATCCATAAATAAATAAACCAGTAAATAGAAGGTAGCCACTTTCCTTTTCCAAGTTCCCACAGACTATTTCAAAATAAGCATTTCTTTGTGTGACTGCAGAATTTGCAGAGAAAATAAAACAGATTTTAAGCCACCTATTATGCAGCTGTATGGGTAAGGCACGGCTGAGCTCTCCAGCCGTGCTTCGCCATCACACACGGCTGCTCTCGTCTCCATCGCTTCGGGTTTGCTGGCAGGGAAAGCAAACGTGTAGAAAGCGAAGCGTGGGGCAGCTGTTTTGGCCTGAACCTCGAGTGCCGTGCCCAGGCACGAGGAGGGCCCTGGGGTCCCCATGTGTCCCACGGGCACTCAGAGCCCCTCCACCCTCTGGCTGCCGCTGCCTTCCTTTGGGAAATAAGGCGTTGGGTGTGCAGCGGGCCAGAGAGCCCCCGGGAGGGGACGCCTGGTCCGTGTCATGCGTGTGCCCACAGCACTGAGCTTGTGCACCACGCTCCCCGGCATCCTGCTCCCCGGCCGGGGTCTCCAGGACACGGTAGCAAGATGTTGGCCCGGGTGTTGGGGCCGGCTGGTGCCAGGCTGCTGGGGAGCCTGCGGGAACAGAGACCGGACCCCTTGTCCCAAACCCGCCCGTGGCTCTCCTGCCCAGCGCCGCCTTCGCTCCCCGCTCAGCAGAGCCACGGCTGGGCAGCCGGGGCAGGGCGCAGGCACAGGGCTGGCTGTGCTGGGGCTGTGGGGCCGCGCTGCCCCGGCCGGGTGTCTCTATCGCTCCTCGTCGGGCAGAAGTGGAGGTTTTCCCAAGAGCTTAAGAGTTCAAAGCATTTTCCACCTCTGCCACAGCCCCCTGAGCAGCAGGCAAGCACTTGACTCATATGGCCAGCTGCGGTCAGATAACACGACTTCGGGGCCAGGAGCGCAACGCTGCCCCGCTCAGAGCAGGGACATCGGGGCAGGGCCAGCACCCACCTCCACAGACACTGGGGGAAGCTTTTCCCTTGGGACCTGGTTCCTGAGCAGGAGTCTAAGTGAGAGGGAGCCGTAACAACATGTCGAGCGTTAGTCTGGAGAGCAAAACTTGGTTTGTCTTCTTGCGGAAAGACGCTACAATTAATTCCTTCACTGCCGCAGAGGCACACTTTGCTCATACCTGTTATAGTGGGAGAATTTTTCCCATGATAGCCTTTGAACTTGGGCTGCATCAGGCACCAGAAGGATTCCTGGTGCTGGAAGCAGTTGCCAGAGCTGACATTTATGCTCGCAGTTGTGCCTGCACAGATGTCATTTCTAACCTCCATCTCCTGCTCCGGGGGAAACACCTGCCAGCAACTGATGGAGCTGCCTTCAAGGGTCTCTGAGCAATCAGGAGCGATGCTCGTCCTCCCCCGCACAGGGCGCCAGCCAGGTTTGGGGAGGCAGCTGGCACATCCCTGCTGGCCCCTTGGGTGCCACAGGCCCAGCACCCCCCTGCAGCGGGGGCGCAGGGAGCTGAGCTGCTGCCGCACGTCTCGCTCATTGGTGACACATGTTTTCTGTTACGGTGGAGCCTATTTTAATCTCACCTGTTGTGGACGGTATCCACAGCAAGCTCAAAGTCAGCATTTTTGAGTATCATCTCCTCTGCAGTGGAAGGGGCATGGAGCCTGGCACCCTAGAATAGAATCACAGAATCACAGAAGGGTTTGGGTTGAAGGGACCTTTAAAGGCCATCTAATCCAACCCCCTGCCATGGGCAGGGACATCTCCTACTAGACCAGGTTGCTCAGAGCCCCATCCAGCCTGACCTGGAATGATTCCAGGGATGGGACATCCACCACCTGTCTGGGCAACCTGGGCCAGCATCTCACCACCCTCACAGTCAAGAATTTCTTCCCAATATCTCATCTAAATCTCCCCTCTTTCAGTCTAAAACCATTCCCCCTCCTCCTATCACTCCACTCCCTGATCCAGAGTCCCTTCCCAGCTTTCCTGGAGCCCCTTGAGGGACTGGAAGGGGCTCTAAGGTCTCCCTGGAGCCTTCTCTTCTCCAGGCTGAACACCCCCAACTCTCTCAGCCTGGCCTCCCAGCAGAGGGGCTCCAGCCCTCGGAGCATCTTGGTGGCCTCCTCTGGCCCCGCTCCAACAGGTCCATGTCCTTCTGCTGTTGGTGTCCCCAGCGCTGGCGGCAGCACTGCAGGGGGGTCTCCGCAGAGCGGAGCAGAGGGGCAGAATCCCCTCCCTGGCCCTGCTGCCCACGCTGCTGGGGATGCAGCCTGGGATGCGGGGGGCTTTCTGGACTGTCAGCGCACATTGCTGGTTCATGTTGAGCTTCTCATCCACCCTCCTTTGCCTGATATAATTTCCAATGTGTACGGGGCACTTGAGGCATGGGGACATTCAGTGACCATCAGCACCAGAAGCTAAAAGCCATCAGTGGCAATTACAGAGTATCTGTCACCAAATATCACAGCACCTGGTCCCTGCCCAGAGCTCGGAGCACCAGCCAGAAAACCTACACCAACAAACCAACAGCGCTCATTAGGAGGGTTTGCAGTGGCATGTGGGAAGTTCTGACAGCTGGATGTGGTATTTAAATATCACAAATATAGCACGCATGCACACACACACAAAATAACCACAAAATTTATCACGAATGAGCATCTGCATAGGGGTCCTCACATCCGTGGAAAAAGACACTGGCTGTGCAGAGTCACAGCCAAGCTTTATATTTCCATGTCTCCCGCAGCTGACCCTCATTTCAGAAACACCCTCAGATGAACAAAAAAGAAGCAGAAAGGGCCCTGGGACACAAAGCCGTGCATGTCTTTGGAGGCTGAAGACTTCCTCACCGCCCTCCTCCAAATCAGCCAAAGGAGTCATCTGATGGCAGTCAGATGCTGCCAGTATTTTTAGAGGGGCTATTATGCATTAGTTCAGGGCTCCAGTGATGGTAAAGCATAGGCAATTGCTCTGAACGATCTTTTCACAGCAAACTTTCTCCTGAGTAAATCTTCAAGCCACTTCTGTGCCATATATGTCAGTTATATACTGTATTAATGAGGTCTTCCCCAGCCCTCCCTTTGAAGTGCTGCTCTAACAAGCACAGAAACATTAGATGGCGGAGGCAGGACAGACCTGCTGCTTTG
This sequence comes from Burhinus bistriatus, assembly GCA_013397275.1. Taxonomy (NCBI): domain Eukaryota; kingdom Metazoa; phylum Chordata; class Aves; order Charadriiformes; family Burhinidae; genus Burhinus; species Burhinus bistriatus. The sequence goes on along the minus strand of VYXH01009264.1, from coordinate 223,702 downwards.
TGCTCAGCTTCCTCATGGGGCGTTAATGGCACCAAGTGTACCCCGAGGCACAAAATCCAGGGGTCTCGCAGCCCATGCCTTGCTCCTTCTCTGCCCTCAGGATGGTTTACCAAACCCAGGTGCCAGCATCGCTGCGGCAGCCTGCCCCGGCCCTGCAGCTGGGACCCCTGCCATGCCTCGCTGCTGCTGCGACACCACCCGCAGCTCCACGCAGGTCTGCACACACACCTACACACACACACACCTACACACACACACACGTACACACAGACGCACAGACACGTGCACACACGCATGCCCGCTGTACCGGGTCTGGCTGGGATGGAGTTCCTTTTCCCCGTAGCAGCCCTCACAGCGCTGTGCCGTGTACGGTGTGTGGGTAGCCAGAAGGCTGTTGGTGACACCGCAGTGGTCGGGCTACCGCTGAGCAGTGCTCACAGCACCAAGGCTGCCTCCCCAGCATCCCCCCTCACCAGCAGGCTGGGGGTGGGCAGGATCTTGGGAGGGGAGGGAGCCAGGACAGCTGACCCAAACTGACCAGAGGGATATTCCATACCGTATGACATTCGGTCAGCAGTAAAAGCTAGGAGAAAGGAGGAGGAGGGGGGGCATTCATTATTTACGATGTTTGTCTTCCGGAGCAACCGCTACGTGTACTGGAGCCCTGCTTCCCGGGAAGTGGCTGGACATTGCCTGCTGATGGGGAGTAGAGAATAAATCTTTTGTTTTCCTTTGCTTCCGTGCATGGCCTTTGCTTTTTCTTTATTAAACTGCCTTGATCTTGATCCATGAATTTTTTTTTCCATCTTATTTTCTCCCCCCTCCCCATCCTGCTGAGGAGGGGAGCGATAGAGCAGCTGGGTGGGCACCTGGCGTCCAGCCAAGGTCAACTCACCACACACCCCCATGCACATACACATGCACACGCACACCCCCATGCACACATGCATGTGCGCGCGCAGCCATTGCAGCTGGTCTCTGCTGCCGGGGGAGCTCGGGGCTCCCCCCGTGCCGTCACCCCTGCGGAGGGGCAGGGGCTCTGCTCCCCTCCCGCCCAGCGCTCCCCTGCAGCCGCCCCTCCAGCCACGTCCCCGTGCCGCGGAACGGGGCTGGCCCCGCAGCCGGGCTCACCCCGAACCAGCAGCTGCCGCTGCAAAATCCCCAGCGCTCCCTCGCTCCCCAGAGCTGGCCCAGCAAGATTTTTGCCTGTACTTCTCACAGTAATGTTTGTAACCCAAATTAGGCCATTGCAGCCTGGAAAAGGAGAGGTTTAGTAACAAGCCTTCTGTGTTCCCCAAACCTGACTTTAACTCCCTGCAGGGCAAAGGCTTCTCTGACTGTCTCGCCCCCCACCACGCTGTGCCCGGGTTTGCCTTGCTGCGATGCCCAGTGGCCGCCCAGCCCTGGATCCCCTGAGCCCTTCCCAAATGCCACGTGGCAGCGAGGCCAGTGGAGCGGCACAGCGCCTGCCTTTCCTGGATGCTGTGAGTCACTAACAGTGTCCTTCCCAACATGAAGGTGACAAACACTGCGGGGGACGGAGACTAGCCTTGCCCGGGGAGGGAGAGCGGTGGCTTTGTCACTGAAGGCTGAGGTTTGAAGTGAAGAGTCTGGTGGCAGGGAGGATGTCTTGCCCTGGGAAACCAGGCACTCTGTGGGGTGCGCGTCCCTGGGGACGCCGTGCACACCGAGCCCCAGTGCCCCTCCACACTGCTCGGGGTGGGACAGCTGGTCACCACCATCCCTTGGTGGCCATCAGCACTGAGCCTGCACGAGCAAGTGACTTCCCAGCAGAGCAGATCGACCAGTGTCAGGGACAAGTAGCCCAAAATGCTCCAGCTACCCCAGTCTGTCCCTCAGCCCTGTCCTTCAGCCGCCATCCCTGCCTGCGACCCCGCAGAGCTGGACACAGGGCGTGTGTGCTGCCCCGCTGCGCCACGTCGGGCAAAACATTTTTAGGCCAGAGACCTGAGTTTGAACAACAAGTTTTAAAAGAACAATGTTGACAGGCCTGACAACGGTTTGTACAGGCATCGGCTGTCAAACATTTATGTTGTGGCTCTCAAAATACAGGAGGCACAACTTCCTGCAGGACTCGAACTGCTCCACTTGGGAGATCTCGAGGCACATCTGGAAGGAGGTGACACGCCACACTATGTGTAAAGCATGGGAGGGAAAAAACTCACCCCAAAACCTGTTTCTGCACATTAGACACACTCAGTTGCTGCATATGGGAATGGATGGGGGCTGTTTTTTGGAAGAAAGACAATTTCTAAGTTGCTTTCCCTGTCCTAGTTTCTCTTTCCTAATCATAGGTGGGCTTGTGACGGGTATTTGGGGGAAGAGGGCTGCACGCCAGCGGCAGCGGCTGCTGTGTGTGCAGAGGAATTGGTGCTTCCTGGGGAATGCTGCCATGGAGCAATGACCTGCTGCTGGCAAAGAGCATCCTCCATCCCTCCCTCGTCCCCTGGAGAGCTGCTCCTCGTCCTCCTCCAGCCCCTCTGTGCTGCCTCCAGCCCTTCACAGCATCTTCCTCCCCTCCGAATCCTGCCCTGCTCTTAGGCGTCTGGAAAACCCTCCAGAGCCTCGGTCCATACCAGAAAAGCGGCCACGGGATTTGGCAGGTGTCTCACGAGAGCAAACTGTCCCATGTACAAAGGGGCTTTCGCTGCTTTTCGGGACTGGGTTTCTGTAACATGAAGGTGGTCGGCAGGCGGAGAGGGACCAGCCCTGCATGTCGGGGTGCAGGTGAGCTCCACCGCCACGGAGAGCAAGCAAATCTGCTGAGAGTGTGAGAACTCTCTGTTAGAGGAGGTGAGGAACAGAAGCGTCCTTGGCCGGACAGCTTTCTGCATTTTGAGGGACACTGGACAGTGCAAGGATGAAGCTATTTTTGGTTTTGGCACTCCATGCACTGGGCTCTGTACAAACTCTGGCACCACAGAACGTGGGCGCTGCCTGAAGCACAGGTTCTTGGGTACTGGGCCATGCCGTGGGACGGCCCCGCGCGCACACGGAGCTGAGACCAGCCTTCCCTTGCACTGACCCTGCCCGGCGCATGCCGAGAGAACGCGCGTGCAGAGCCCTGCACCTCTTTCCCCACGGATCCCAGGAGACACACACCACCAGCATCCCTTGGCTTGCGGTGACCGATCCTCTTCCCAAACAGGCAGGCTGTCCATCCGTCTGTCCAGAGCCCCGGCCCCACTGCCGCTGCCACGCCGGCACTCCCCACTGGAAGGAAGCAGCCCAGATGCGGAAAATATTTATTTATTGCCAAAGGACAAAAATGAGACAGCAAAGCCCACTTCAGCCCTCTGGTTTTTAGAATAAAAGTATTGGGAATGGCGGCTCAGCCCCCTGCTTTCCTGAGAGGAGATCGAGCAAGCCTTGAATACAGGCGGGTTGTTTTCTCCCTGGACTGCACTTCTAGAGCTGTCAAATCTTGCACAAAGTGCTTGCTCCTCCCAAATGGTTTTAAGGCACTGAAGTATAATAGGTGCTAACAAAAAGCAAAGTGTTTAAACAATCTGACTATAAATCTCTTCTGCTTCCAACTGCTCAGCTTTCATCCCCTGTCATAATTATTTATGTTTCTCTACACCGAGTTCCTGGACAGATAAAACCTCAACATCTAATGGAAAAAAACAAGCGGGGGCGGGAAGGCAGCGGAAAATAAAAAAATCCTTGAATTCTCGACATGCATCATCCAGAAGCAATACAAGCATGTGCCCATTCTCATCACCCTGGCAAGTCACCCTGCCCTGTCAGCGAACTGCTCAAGTCCAAGCAACACCCCCCTCTCTGCCGCTCACCGGAGGGGTTTCCACCTCCTGCTTGTCCTATGTCTTTTAATTCCTTTGTCTATTTAAATGCAGCAATGAGTCAGCCCAAAGCACACACAACACTTGGAGACAGCCCCAAGATAAGAATACCAGGCAAATAAATAAAAGCAGACAAGGGCTTCCTACCCCAACAGCCCGCTTCATCCACGACAGGGTAAATCCCGGGGACCTGGGGAGGGGGGGAGGGCAGGCGATGCCGGAGCTCTGCCATGGTCCCGAGACCCCCAGCCAGCGTGGAAGGAGCATGCTGCCTTTGGGAAGGGCAGATGGAGTTACGCGAACCACCTCTTGCTTGAAGAAGAAAAATATTTTCCTTTTGAAGGAGATGATAAGCCACTGCTTGGATTCTTTTGAAGTAAATCTTTGGGTTGATGATGCATAGAAATGTCTTTTTTTTCCCCCGGTCCTTTTTTGAAGCCTAAGAAATGTGCTTATCAGTGCTGATAGGAAGGACAACGTAGACATACAATGCATTAATTGCCAGGCACGCATCACCCATCCGAATTAGCTCCAGTAGAGACCAATCCTTACATGCGGTCCTAAACTTTACAAAATTCTCCTTTATTGACTCAAAGAACTAAAGGGAGTGTAACTGCCCCCCTTGGAAACATCCCAGCAAAGATTTCCAGATTTCCAGGGTCAAGTCCAAAGTAGAAGCACATCTACCACAGACCTCGGTAGATAACGCGTTCTTGACTACTGCTTCAAGGAAGCATTTAATGTACTTGACTCATCAATGAATTTCACGTCAAACACAATCTATGTTTTTAAATGTTAGCCATAAATAACTAACATATTTTTAAACATGATTTCCTTTTCTATGTTAGATATGTGTCTCTACTGAACACTGTATTAACTCACTTGTGCTAGTTCGCTTTGTTTACAAACAAACGACGAGTAAACTGTCTACTCTTTGGAGATGATAACCTATTTCTGGTGGTTTACGCGTGAGTGCTTGCACTCCGTTTGTTTCACGTTAGTTGTACTACAGAGGAAAGACAAAGGTTTCTGTTGGAGGCTACCTCCTGCGCTGGTCAATTTGTTATTAAAATGTCAAATGTTTGCATAAGGACACATCTCTGTCCCTCTCGTCACCTCAGGCCACAAACCACCTCAGCTCCTTTCACCCAGTAAGAAGCTCTGGGTTGGTGCGTGCCAGGGCTCGTGTGAGAAGTGGTTGGACACCACTGCTGTCTGTTTTCTGCGTTAGCATCTCGGATGAACATAAGACATGAAATGAAATGATTAAGAAAAGCAAGGAGAAGGAGTTTATATGGTCTGTCCGGAGTTTAAAATGCATTTTTAAAGCTCTGTGGTCAGTAGATTTTGTTCTGCTGGAAGTGTAAACGGCTTTTTCAAACACAAACCTTGCTGATAAAGGAAATGCGCTTTGCACATCTAGAAAGCTGTGCAACCTTTTATTTTTATCTCTTTTTTTGCACTAAGTGTGCTGAAGTATCAGAGTCAGCTGTAACTGGTAAGCCTAAATCGCATATTCAAGAGCAGTGGGGTTTTATTTAAAGAGCCTTCCCTGGGCGGGCAGGCCGGGCTCTCCCGTGTGCGTCCCTTTGCCTCGCGGTCTCACACGTCGAAGTGCAAGGCGAACCAAGCGTTTACAACACGCCGACCCGCGGGAGGAGCGGGGCCGAGCAGAGCAGACTGCCTTCAGCCACCGGCCTCCGCCTGCCCCAGCAGCAGAGGACACGGCCAGAGCCACAGCCCCGAGCTGCAGCCCGGGGGCTGCCCTGGCTTTGAAACAACCGCAGGATCACAGAATCACGGATGCTGAGATGAAACCTCCCCGTGCGCATGGGCCCAGGTCGCCCAGGCTGCGGCACGGGCCGGGGCTTCAGGGGACGAGGACTCGCCTCGTGCCACTGCGTTGCCAACCGCTGCCTCAACAACCGTGTGTGAACCTATCTCAGGGAAATTTTGACTCCTATTGGTTCTGGGAACTTACTACCTAAATATCCGGTCCTGATAACCCAGCAAATGTCGGCAGAGGAAAGTTTGAGAGAAATTCCCGTGATTTACAAATTGCTGCAGACCTTTTCTCCCGCCTTGGGCAGCCACCGCAGTGACTCGGGGCTGGGCCAACAAGCCCAACCAGCACCAAGATTCCGGCTGTGCCACCAGGCTGGTTTCTGGACCACTGTCCACTGCAGCCCAGCCGTCACAGTCTTTGCACAAAACCGGCAGTAATCCAAAGCGGGCAGCACGGGCTGGGCTCCCCGCGACGTACACCACCTCCCACAGCCCCACGGCGTCCTGCGGCCGCCCGCCCCCCAGCCCACGGCCGGGGGGTCTCTGTCGCACACCCAGGATGCACCTTCCCACCCAGACTGGGGCAAGCGCCCCCATCCGCCGTTCCCATGGGCAGGACTTGACTTCCACCAGCCGACCCCCCCTTCCCCTTCCCCACTGTGCTTTGCTCGGCCTCACCCAGATCAGAGTCATGAGACCTGTCTGCGCCTTTGCAGTACCTGAAGAGGTTAAAAGCAGAGGGAGAGGAACTCTGCTCCCCGTCAGGGTGAGGTCTGATTGCTCTGGGAGGGGTGAGGTCCCAGGCGGGTCCTGGTGCTGCACCTTGGGGTGACTCAGCGGAGCCTCCCCGCATCGCTGCAAGGCAGCGCGGCCCTGCGCTGAGCACGAGTGTGGCCGCTCCGTCCTCACGTGTAGCCCCACACACCTCGGGGGCAGTTTTAAAGCATGCGGACATCCTGGGGTGCCCACCAACCATCACCCCTGAGGGCCCCCGACTGATGGGAGAGAAGTCAGTGCCCAAAAAGCTGGCTACCAGGGTGTCATGCAGACACGCGATTGATGGGCAGCTCTAGCTGATCAGAAAAAACCACACTCATTTCTTTAGCATTCAGGCTGAAAACCAAGGCCCGTATCAGCAAACCTGGCTCTCATCCACCCTGCTGCTTGGGGGGGATGGTCCTGCAGCCAGCGCCGGTACGGTGAGCCATGCCAAGCTGCTTGGAATCGCTCTTCTGGCACACTGCCAGTTTGTAAACCCCACAAATAGCTAATTTCTCAGCTACATTCAGCCCAGTAACTATGTGCTCATTAAACACTGCTACCAGAGCTCATTAGCGAGCGCATGTGCCCCGGTTGCTGCACAGAGAGCACGCGTGGCTGCAGAGTGATGTTGACCTGCCCTGGGATGTGCTGAGCGCCCCGGGATGCTGCGTAAGGGACACGGAGGTGGCCGCCCCACGGACCCGCTGTGGGCATTCCCAGGAGACAACCTGTCCTCGTGGCTCCTGCCCGGCTCTGCTCCCTGGCTCCCTGCGCTGTGTTGGCACAGGCGGTGCCACGAGCTGTGGCGATCTCACCCCACCGGCCGCCCACAGCAAACACAGGTGGGCGAGAAGCGCCCTGCCATCCCACTCCCTCCGGAGCGCTGCCGGGTGCGGGCAGCACGTTCACTGCTGCTGCTGGCACGGGTGAAAGCTGCTGCTCTAATCATGGAGGCTGCTTCCTGCGGAGCCTGCCTGTTCATTGAGTGGTTGTTTTCCACTGATTGATTGCCACGAGCGGGGGCATAAAGTACTTACAGCAAGATAAAACCAATACAAACCCTTAAAGTAAAGCAAAGACCCAAAAACTGCAGAGTAACACCTGGGACCGTCCCAGGTCCAAATTCCCATCGCTTGTTTGCAGAGCTCCTTTGGTGGGTCACAGAGGAGCCCTTGGGAGCTCACAAAGCCAGATTACACCAAAGCAAGAGGATTTCCAATCAAGGAACATCACGAAGGATGTCCTGCCAGCAGCTTATGTGCCTATAATCTGCCTAGCTCGTCAGCATGCCCCACCTAATTACAATCAGGGCAATCCCGAGGTGGGCAGCAGCTAGGAGAGCACGTTTTCTTTTCTGCTTAAATACAACACCTTCGCAGTAGCCTACACCACCTGTAGTTGCTGTTTCCATCACGGACAGTGCAGTTACATCAGTATTTTGGGGTGTTCCAGCTAGTGATGTAGTACTCAAACCACGACCGAGCCATACCACGGCACCCCCAGCACTGCCGGCTGCAGCGGGGCCCTCATGTCCAGAGAGCAAAATATAAAAGACAACCTGGTCACGAAAACGGACCTTGTGCATGCTTCAGCGGTCGTACTGTTCGATTTACGACCCCCAAACCCTGAGATCAGCCTTTCCAGCGCTGCGCTTTGGCTCGTCCGGGCGCCCTCACTGCGGTGCGGTGCAGAGCCCAGCCTGCCCTGCAGAGCAGCTGAGAGCTACGGCACGCACAGGCAGACCCACAGGATCAGCTTCCACGGATGTTGTTCTGCCGGGGACAGGATTTTGGGACATGCCAGCCACCACATTGCCCGTGCAGACAAGGCAGCGTGCGTGCACGTGTGCACTTGTGTGCTGGGGGAGGGAGGGGGTGAGGAAGCAAGGGGAAACAAATGGGGCAAAAATAGAAACAGAAGCCCAAGAGGAAGGGCAGGGAACAGTTTCCTCAGGGCAACCAAGTTTTCTGATTGGGATGTCCGAAAGTTTTGGGACTACGGTAAAGCTCCTGGCTGGCCTGGTGGCCCGCCAGCTGCCACAGCCTCATTTTTTAACTCCTGAAGCTACAGATATGTCTATATTGTCCACGCGCATTTTCCTGGCTACTGGAAAATCTCCCTAAAACCCAAAGTCGCCATGCCATCCCTCCCCGGTCAGAAGCTGCTGCCCACGGAGGCGCCCATGAATCACCGCCGATAACCATGTGCAAGCTTGACATGGGGACAGCTTGGCAGCTGCCCTCCACCAGGAAGCAGAAGGCTTCCAGCTCATTTCTTCTAGTGATTTATTGAAGACGACTGTTCTTTTCAGGAACTGTGACTTAAAAACCTGTGATTTTTGAAAACTCCATATGTGCTCCTGCTCTCCTTACCCACGGAGGGCTTCCAGCAGGGTTTCCCCATCGCTGGCTGCCGTCCCCGTCCCCGTCCCCGTGTGAGAGCCTGCACGCTGCCGGCACATGGAAGCCACCCCGGGGAGGAACCAGGACCGGGGGTGCCCATGGAGCAGCAGCTTACAGCCGTCCGTTCACCGTGCTCGCTAAGCAACAGCATCTAAATTTAGTTCTCCACCTAATACCCTCTTTGGAGGAAGTGTCAACTTTCCACTGGCCGCAGGTTGCCAGCAGGCTGACTGCTCGCTCGGTGACTGACCGCAGTTAACTGGGCCCCCAGCACCAGCACCCCCTGTTTTGTCGTGTCCCACCTACAGCCCTCCGGTAAGAGGGCGGCGTTGGTGCCGTTGCTTAGATATCACAAGAAAGCCAGAGGTGCAACGAGAAGCCCCCCAGCGCGCTGAGAAACACCCTTCCTGCAGAGAAGCGCTAAGAGCTAAATGCAGACAGGGATCTCTGCAGTGTAGCTTATTTCTGTGCTGCGTGTGCTGCTCCCTCTGCTCACCCCTCAAAACACGGTCATGGGGAGGACAACGCTGCTGTTGCTGATGCTCATAATTTCAACATCTTGCTGAATTTTTCCCCTCAGTCCCAGCACCCAGAGCAAAACCATCTAGCAAAAATGTCTGCCTCAAAAAGACACGTTAACTTCTAATCTTCGTATCTGAGGAGGAGGAGAAGAGACTCAAGCCCGTCAAAGGGAAACACAAAGGCCATATAAAAGCCAAATGCACATTATTTAACCAACAAATCCCACAAGCTCGTGGTTTTTAAGCTCACTTGTCTTTTGGCAGCACAGCTGAGAATGGCCATGCTGAAACAACGGGGTCGCAGCTCCGGAGAAGGTTTCGCCTCCCGGCAGCTCCGCGGCAGCCCAGCAGGGCTGGCAGCGCCCACTCTCCCCGCGGCGGGAGGCTGTTTCGTTAAGAGGTGGGACGGAGCCGCCAGTGCTGCCACTGGCTGTGGAGCCCAGCGGGGACATCGACCCTTCCACTCCCTTTGGCTTCCCAAGGGAATGCAGCTGGCGGTTCTCTGTGCAACACTGAATCCTAAATCCTAAAAAGGCCTCTGCAGCCCTGCGCAGGCAGCGGGGCAGGAAGGAGCCCCGAGCACTGGGGACGGGCACTCTCCCCCTGCAAGACACATCCGCCAGTTGCCGAAACACGAAATAACTGAGCTGGGCCCATTCATCGCTGGTCCCACCGCTGGTCCCTCCAGTTCTCTGCACTCAAACCTCCTTCTCTTAAATCTCCCAGGACTATGGGACTAGCCCAGCCCCCAGGTAACTGCCTTCAGGAAAGCTTTATAGCCCTCAAACGTAAGAAATGAAATATCAACATCTAAAATGAGTCAAGGCTCCAAGCCCGCATGACAAAGAAGCAAACCCACTTCTTTATTTTTAAATTCTGGGGAGGCTCATCGGTGCCTTGCAAATGTTTGAGGTTGGTGATCCTGACTCTTCTTAATGGCCTTTTACTGCTTTAAAAAAAAAATATTCACTTAGTTTTTTCCACAGTGGTCAAAGTTAGAACATTTTCTTCAGCGCAAAACTGTTTAACAAATGCTTTAATTGAGGAGATTCCCGTAGTTGTTTAGGCTAGCGTTAGGTTTTAAGAGACGAGGTTTATTTGCTTTTGTTTTTCAGTTACTTGAAGGAAATTAATTCTGTGCCCCTTTAAAGCAGTGCAGGCTGAGAGCAGGGTTTGGCGCTGTGAGTCTGACAAAGCTGGTGCAACCGTGCCCGATGTCAGCTGTCTCCTGGGGAGCAAGGATGAGTGTCAGCCCCACCGCGCCGGGGGCTTCCGCCGCAGAGCCGTGCCCGGGCCGCGTGGCTGCGCAGGAGCATGCGGCCCATCAGCACTACGCTATCTAAAACGTATCTCCAAAAATTCATCACTTCAGAATAGCTCAACTCTCTTCGGTACTCGCTCCCACTGCTAGCAGTGTGGCTAAATTTAGGAAGGCAAAGCTGCGAACACCTGGCGGTCGCTCTCCCGCGCCGAGCAGGCAAGCACAGACATGGAGCAGCCCCAGCCCCCATGGTTTCCCCTTCCCTTCTCTAAGTCAGCCCTGTCACCTCATTGACTCACCATGTGGCAGGAGGATCAGCAAATCTTTACACTCAGTTTCGGAGAAATCATTATAAATAATTTCCTGGTGATGCTCTTCTTTTTTCTAATAGGCTGGGGGAAAAAAAAAAGGCTGGGAATGCCATTTCCACACAGCACCGACTGCTGGGGTTTGGGCTCTCCGGCCGTGCGGGACCCACGGGTCAGCTCCTCGGGGCCCACGGCCGCCTGCCTGGGGACAGCCACGTCTTGGCAGTCGGGGCGGTTTGCTCAGGGAGGGACCGGGAGCAGACGGGTCACTGCAGTTAGGGAATCTCCCTTACGGTTCAAGTAAACTGTGTAGATGTAGCCCTTGCTGCGAAGGCAGTGAGCTGTGTTAGTGGTGCCTACCGCAGTCATTTCCCACGTTCGGGACGTTTCTGGTCTCCTCTGTGCCCTGGGTGAGGCAGTGTTCAGCGGGGAGAGCTGCTGCGATAACCTATGCTCAGCTCCCCCCTTCACTGGCCGGTTTGAGGAGGGATTTCCATTTACCAGCTCCAGCTTCTTTCACCCTCCATTTTTTTCTCCTTTTAACTCTTTCTCCATCACCCTTTTACTGCACGGACAGTTTTGTTTTGAGGCTGTTTGCCCCCACCTCACCACTGCCCCCCGGCGCTGGCCTGCCCATCCCTCCATCGCTCCTCAGGCTCGTCTCTGCCCGAGAACACTCAGCCAGCGTGCCCGTGGAGGCAAAACGCTGGAAGACGGGGAGTTCACATGCAGCGGAGCTCGCTGTGCTGTTGCTTCTGTGGGCAATTAGTCACTGTGTGCAGCAGCCACCGGAGCCCTGGCTCGTGTCCCAGCCCTGTGGCTGTCCCCACGCCAGCCACCCCCAGAGGCACAAATGGCATTTCTCAGTCTTGCTCCTGCTGAGGACTTAAAAAATAAAAGCACCCGGAATCACACCCAGAGGGGCAGGTAGGAACAAAAGTGCCACCCAAGCCACTCCCATCGCTAGCGTTTATGGCATCCATAAAGCCAGGGCTCCGCACACCATTCCATTTGGGAAGACCACAGAAATCCTCACGGAAATCACGTACCGCGTCCAAGCAGGGACCGACCCAAACTACAAGAAAAGGAGAGGGCACGGAGGCTTTATTACTGTGATCAGCATAGTGCCGGTTTACACCGCTCCCACTTCTGGAATACTGGCTGTAAACATGCGCAAAGTTACCCTGGCTGGTGTAATTAGGGGTTGATTGAGGAGTGATTTATTCCTACCATGCATATATGAGGTCATTGCTATGTAGGGAGCAACAGACAATTTCTTTTTCCTTTCCTATGATCTTGGCTAACTGAAGCACAGCCAGCAATCGGGCTGGCTGAGGCGTGAGGTCGTTAGACTAACTGGGCAGAGGAGCCGAAGAGCTTCATTTGTCAGGTATCCCGCTGGGACCAGCACTGGCCAAACACACGGGGGCTCCCACAGCAGCAGCTAACCGGGCGTCCCATCGGAACCCCGGGTCTGCAGCAGCTGGGGCTCGGTGCCAGTCCACCCCCCGGCACTCCCAGGGTCTCCTCCCGCAGCGCCGGGGCTGGATTTGTCCTGCAGCAGAAAGCTGAGGCTCCTGGAGCAAGGGGTTTGCCGCAGGGCACGGTGGCCATGGCCTGCCAGAGGGGTCCTGCTGGGGCACTCGGCCCCATGGGACATTTTAGGGGTTTGTGGTGAATACAGGCATGGGACGACTCCCCGAGCTGGGAGGCTTCCCGCTCCGTCGCAGAGGATGCCTGGGAGCACATCGGCCGGGCACGGCCACTGAACGCCCTGCAGCAGAGGGGTGCGGAGCCGGTGCGGAGGGCGGCGGGCAGGCTGGGGGGAGCTCTGCCCGAGCCCAGCTGGCCGCTAGCCTTGGAGTCAGCGATGCAAAGGACCTGGGCACGGCTGCAGGGCTCGGGGTGCCCGGGGGGCTTGGGGCACCCTGCCTGCACATCAAAGCTGTATGTTGTTAAAGGTATGGAGGAACAGAATCCGAGCCATTTCTGGGTTTGGCCTCCACCTCTAACGGCTTTAGGGGGCATTTCCATCAACTTCTGAAGGGCTCTTCTGAGAGGGTTGGGCCTGAGAACTTGATTTATTTCGAAAGGTCTTCAGTATAATCCATTGATTTGCTTTTTTGCCTTCGTCTGCTGTCTCTATTACATAAGGAGCCTTGAACATATTATAAATAGCTGCCCAATAAATATATTTGTAATTATCAGCTGCTAAGGAACAACAAACCAACAGTAGTACTGTGGATCCTGGCTTGGGCTTGTATGTGGGACACAGCAAGGTGAACGGCTCCCCAGATCAGCCCGCTGTCACCCAGGCTGAGAAAAACGCAGTGAAGATGCCTCCTGCCATCCCGGGGCCGTTGCATCTGCATTGCGTCAGGCACGAGAGACCCGCAACCTCAACGGAAAGACAAAACGGAGCTTCTGCCCTGGCCGCGTGCCGAATTTTGGTCCCCTGGGGTCAGGAGCTGAATGTCGCCATGAAAAGCATAAACCCGGCCTCCTGCCAGCGGCTGCCGCGCGGTGCCGGACCTCCTGCCAAGACCTGTCTCCCTCCTTGTGCCACCGTCTCCAACGCACCAGCCAAGCTCTGCACTTGAAAAGCCCAAGGTGAGAACGGGAGCAGAGTGCACTTTTCTGTGGTGGCTTTGAGGACACCTTACTTCTCAGTCTCCTCCCGGGAGAGGCAGAGACTCTGTCCCTCCTCTCCCCCAGCCCCTCCATCCCCCTTTTTCCTCCCTTTCTCCTGCCAGGATCTGCTCTTGGGATGCTCAGTGCCCGCAGGGATGCACTGGGCAGAGCAGCAACTGCTGTGAACCCACGGGTGCCGCAAAGCCGGCTCTGCTCCTGCCGCGGTGGGGCCGGCTCTCGCTGCTCTCTTCCCTGCAGAGGTGCCTGGGGGCACAGGGCTGAGCGGCTCCTCCATCGCCTCCCAAATCTCGCCACCATCAGACTTTTGCTGCTGATGCTTCAGCCGCCAATGAGCCAAGCCAGAAAGGGGCGGCTTCGCCCGGGCGCAGTGAGGCCGATTCCTGGTGTGCCGCCTGGGAAGGCTAGCGAGACCAGGGCACGGAGCAAAGCCCGGAGGAAAGCCACCAAGAGGCCAGCTTTGCCTTTGCGTTAGATGTCAAACCGAAAATGTCCAACTGCCCTGCAACACGACGGTGCGGGGGCTTCCTTGGGGAGCGCCTGCCTGCAGCACGGGGCTGCGCTGCCTCCGCAGCCGGACCCAGCTGGAATGGTCTGCCCAAGATAATTGCAAATAACAGCGCTAAAGTTATTGCTGGTGCTTGCAGTTAAATTAGCAGGACCTAATAAATCCAATTAAAAAGCCAAAACAAAATGCCTGAAATCCCAAATTTCTAGTAGACGAGCAATTCATTTATCTCCTTTAGGTAGAAGATTGGAATTACCGGAATAACAGGCTCCCTGTGTTTGGCTGGCCTTTAAGTTCTGCTGCAAAAAGACTGTTTATTGACATAAGTGGCACTTTCTTCTTTAAGCATTTCTGCAGCAGTGCATTAGTGATTCAATTACTCAGTGCTGCATTTTAAGTCTATTGAGTGAGATGAGTGGTAAGTTGCTACAGTAGACATTAATATAATTTTTGCAAGACTGCAGAATTGCTTTCAAATCTCATAGGGCCAAGTAATTTATTAAGAGATCCCTTACAAAGTTTGGCAGCACTTTGCCATAGGTGTGAGAGCAACACAGCCCCACTGAAGCTGCTTTGGACTCTCCAGTACCAGGAGTGGAGACGGGGAGCCGAGCTCCCCAGCGCTCCCTGCGAGTGCCGTGCTGAGGCATCACGCCAGCACCGGCACAGAGGGCACGGCCGGGACCTTCGCTGGCACCGGAGACAACGCTCCTTCCAGCCCGAATAGCGGATGTGAGTGTTAAGAACATATTTTCTGGACAGGAAATCAACACAATTGGACAGGAATGTGCTTCTTATTTTGTTCCCACTGCATGACCTCACTTCTCTTTATTTTCGGTTTCTCCAGACCATTCCACACCGTCGGTTACCGCAGGTCAACAGCCCGTCCCCTTTGCCAGTACAGTCGGCTGCCTAACTTGTCAGCCCGTACTTTGTCCCTACGAAGCTGCGTCCCTTCCTCGCTGGGCTCTCCTCCATCCCTCAGCCATTACGTTTTTTTCCCGTTCCCATGAATAGTGGCTGACAGGGTTGGAAGAGTTTATCTGAGCTAGAGAGGGGATGTGGGTCCTACGGCGGCTGCCCCAGCAGCACCTTCCAGATCCAACTCCAATCGAGACCGTCAGGAATACAAGGCTGGGTGACCTATTTCAGGGTGAAACGTGTCTGGATTTTTCTTCTGTGGCAGATGCAAAATAATTCTAAAATGAATGATTATTGTACTCCTAAATTCCCAAAGGATGGAATTCCCAATTTCTGGCCACGGCCACTCGTTCCCTCATGTGGAGAGTCGCAGGTCCCATTTTGCAGCGACAGATGATGTGTACGGCAGCACTGGTAAACAACAATTTTGTTTGCTGACTTGTAGCAAAGGGAAAAACTCAAAGCCCTGCACAAAAAATGCTTTTCTAAACAGAATGGCTTTCCATGCTTCCCAGAGAGACGTCAGTGGTTCATAATAAAGGAAACGCTAATGATACTACCCAAAAAAGAGCACGCTGTAGCTGTTACTGTTGTGCAAGCAACTGATCGTAATTGGCTGATCATAACTAATCCCCAGTATCTGTAACGGGACGGGGAAAAACCATCAATTACAGCTGACAATTAACATCTGCAATGGGAAGAACAGTTTAACCTTGAAAAAAGGATGAAATAAATTTAGGTGCAAAGCTGCCCCTGGTGAGAGCAGCAGCCCTATCACAGACCCTTCCGAGAAGGTGGGACTGGGACCAGGCATAGCAAACAGCAGAGCTAACAAACTTAGAGAGCAGGTTTAACTAAGCCAAGCAAGCGTTAGCTTTCCTGCAGAGGAGGAGATATCGCGTGTCAGCGAGCTGCTGGTTTTCTCTGCGTTGGTGTCCAGCACCGTGGCAGGCACCGGTCACCCCGCTGGTGCCAGCAGCTCCCGCAGCAGCTCCGCAGCCACGGCAGGACGGCTGTCCCCTTGCAGGGACTGGGGGTTCCCGTGTCTCACCACCCCTCTTCACTGCACTACACAGAGCCAAATTTAGCTCCTTTGGAAAACGCCGTGCTGATTCTGCCTGGCGCAGCAGTCTGATGTGGAGCCAGCCGGAGTCTGCAGAGCTGAGGAGGGCCTGAGTCAGGCCTTCCCCGTCCAACAAACAGCCTTCTCTGGTGGGGGGTCGCGTTTTTCATGTCTCTGAATGTACCAAAGCTTGTGCAGCCTGGCACCAAACCCAGACTCGTCCAGGCTGCGCGGCTCTCCCCAGTGACAGACCCCGCTCCCACCAGTGCTCGGCCAGCCCGACCTTGGCTTGGCGTGCCGCTCCCTCGTGTTGCCCAGGGTCCAGCAGTCCCTGCCCACTCCCCCGGCTGTCAGGAGGAAAGCAGCCTTGCCACACAGCGCTCCACCGGACAGATAACTTGTTCTCCAGCCCATCCCGTGTGCAAACACCCCCTTCCCCAGGCCCATCCTGCCCCACAAGGCCAGTGGGCACAACCTGTTCGTGGCTGCGCCATCCCCCGCCAGCTCTAGACATGCTCCCACCAAACCCCATCTCACCGCCTCGGGCTCCGCGGGAGCAGTCGGCATGCCCCCCCATCTCCTCCCGGCCAGGGACCACTGCTGGGGCCCGGCCAGACGGGGAGAGGGACGTCTGACACCATCCCGACCACTGCTCAGAGCTCTGCACCACCGAGCAGGGGACGGACAGCAGAGGGACAATACCCATGCTGGTCCCCATCCGTGCGGCACTGCCGCAGGGCCTGCCCGCAGGCTGCCGACACGACAACTGGCACTGAGCAAACGCTCTGCTTTTCCTGACAGCCTTTATCCTGCCGGGATCGTCCGAGACCCGATGGTTGCTGCAGAAGAGCTTTCACGTTAGTGTGGACCTCTGGGGCCACCCCAACACCCGTCTTGTCATCTACAGCACCGCCCCGGCTGAAGGTGCAGAAGAGCTGCTGGCACGACGCTCGCCACGTACCTCGACCTGCACAGCCCCTTGCTCGCCCCTGCAGCCGGTGCCCGGGGTACGCAACCGGGGCACAAACCGAACTGGAGGCAAAGGCAGCACCAGAGAAGATGAAACTCAGAAAAACCGGTGTTACCCGTTCAATTCTCTGGGAGAGAGGTTTGCAGGCAGAGGCCGTGGAGTTTTCTTCCCACTGGGTATCAGTTTGTAAGGGTGAAGTTGCGTTAGCGTCGCTTTTACAGCCATTTGTAAGTCACTCCAGGGACTGCACTATATTGAACAATCTTTTCTTTTAATTTAAAAGATTTTTTCAGAAAGAAGTCATAGATAGAAAGGTGAAACAGATGTTCCCCAAGGCAATTCCTGTCCAGACCCCTACTCCTATTTCTTGAAATTGCTGCAATTATCATACCAAGAAGTGTTTCATATGTCAGGGGCAAACCACCGGGGCTGAGCCAGGCAGCGTTTATTAGCAGCTGACAATGTCTAGCACCAGGAAGAAAAAATGACTTGCATATTACTATAAACTTCATTAGTTCAAGCCACAGTGGAAACTGCCGCTTGAGATACTGCCGATACAATTTTTGGTGCACACACAAGCTGTAAAAGAAAGACAAAAAGCATTATACCAACAGGAACGCCTCTGCTCCCCTGGGAAATGCCCACCACCACCCAAAAAGCTCCTACAGGGAGGAGACCCCGTGCCACAGCACAGCACTGGCCACCGGTGGCCCCTGTCCCCCCCTGAGACACCCTCGGGTGCAGGATGGGGCCGTCACCCTCCCTGACACGGCTGCTGCTGCTCCGGGAACTGGCAGGGCTCCAGGGAACGGGGCTGGGGGGAAAGCCGGGAGGCCCCCAGCCCCCAGCGAAGGCACGGGTAAAGGAGGAGCCGCTGACATGGTTTGTATGGCAACCGTATCTTACAGTCTCTCGCATGAACCTATTGAGCAACTAAGATTAGAAACCAGCGTAGAGACAACAAAGAATTAATGTAATAATTGTCCAATTTTAACGCAGGAAAATGGTTAATAATGGAAGTGCAATATTTATTTAAATATTAGTATCAGAGGAAACAAAGCCAATAAAATGATTCTTAAATTGGTTTTGTGTCACGGAACTCCAAATCACAAGATATTATGTTGAAAAGTCAAGTTTCAAAAAACAGACCAAACAGTCCCATGGCTAAAACCAGCAATCACCGCACAGAACACCTACCGGTCCTTCACTCCAGGTTGTAAATTAGCCATGAAGTGTTTGGGCAACCTCCTTGGTAGCCAGACTACTTTATAACAGCCCTTAAGAACATTTTCTGCATTCTCCTGCAGAAGCAGATGGGTGCTGAGCCAAAAGCTCTTCAGTCCAACACGGGATGACTTCTGGCAGCACAACCCTGGTAACGTGGTGTCCTGTGGCAGCACACGTGGTGGCATGGTGCCTGGCGGAGCCCTTCACCAGAAGCAGCGTGGGCAGCAGGGCCAGGGAGGGGATTCTGCCCCTCTGCTCTGGTGAGACCCCCCTGCAGTGCTGCCTCCAGCGCTGGGGACACCAACAGCAGAAGGACATGGGCCTGTTGGAGCGGGGCCAGAGGAGGCCACCGAGATGCCCCGAGGGCTGGAGCCCCTCTGCTGGGAGGACAGGCTGAGAGAGTTGGGGGTGTTCAGCCTGCAGAAGGGAAGGCTCCAGGGAGACCTTCGAGCCCCTTCCAGTGTCTGAAAGGGGCTCCAGGAAAGCTGGGGGGGGACTCTGGATCAGGGAGTGGAGCCACAGGATGAGGGAGAACGGTTTTAAACTGGAAGAGGGCAGATTTAGATGAGATATTGGGAGGAAATTCTTGACTGTGAGGGTGGTGAGACACTGGCCCAGGTTGCCCAGACGGGTGGTGGATGTCCCATCCCTGGAATCATTCCAGGTCAGGCTGGAGGGGGCTCTGAGCAACCTGGTCTAGTGGGAGGTGTCCCTGCCCATGGCAGGGGGTTGGACTAGATGGCCTTTTAAAGGTCTTTTCAACCCAAACCCTTCTGTGATTCTGTGATTCATGGAGTGCGCCATGGGTGGCAGAGCACAAGGTCCTGGGCTTTGGCATCTGCCCACAGGCATTGCCCCACAACAGCTGGAGCTCTGGTGATGGAAACTTGGCAGTGCCAGGGCCCCAGGAGCGACACGTTTCTGGCCAGGGACCTTCCAGGTTTTTTGGGTTTGCAATCCCTTCACATTTTCTAGTGGGAGCACAGATGTTTCACAGAGAACACATATTGTCTCGCTTTCTCAGTCACTTTTTCAGGGACTTCAGATGAAAACATCATCCTCTGCAGAATAAAAGCTGAAAACCACAGAATTCCCCAAAAAAAACATTTTGTGCTCCCCCATTACAGACTTTAACACTTAATGTTGCTAATATAAACCCCATTCTCCCCAACCCCCTCTCACGAGGGCCATTATCCCAACTACATAATCCATCTAATTCAATACATACTTACGTACACTGAGTTATTCCTGAATTTAAAAGCATCTTCACATAACTGAAATTCACACACGGATCTAACTCGAGAAAGTAGCACAGGCTCTTCAGTTCGTCTTTATGTTTTAAGATACACTCGGGAGAGCGGCACGCACCTACACAAGTGGCTCTGAACCCGCGCGCTCGCACCCTCCCCTGCCAGGGAAGAGACCCAAATTCTAAAATTATCCACTCAAAACGAGCATTTTCTCAGCCCACTTTGTATCAGCAGTCACTGAGTAATTCACAGCAGATCTAAGATTAGCTAATGAAGCGCAGTGACTCATCAGCCAAGCCTCCACGCCGCTGGGAAAATTCAATTTTTCTTTAGCAACAGAGCTTAAGCTGTGGAAATTATAAATAAATACAGTTTGGAGAGGCTACAGCAACAGGAGGATTCTTATTTAAACCCCACTGATACAGATATTTGTGCCTATGATGCCCTTGTACCACCTGCATCACTGATCACTTACAATAGTGCAGGATCGTGTCCGGGAGTTTCTGCGGCAAAGCCGCAGCTCCCTGAATGGCAAAGCTGAGCGGGAGAGGCTCTGGTTGAGCCGGAGCACGCAGTGAGAACACACCAACCAGCAAAGCCTGATTTCAAACCACTCATTAGCTCACACCCATAAGCAAATTAAAACCATGCAGAATCATTACAGGCTTCTGCAAATGACGTTGAGCAAAATGACGGGGTGGAGGAAAATCATAAACAGAATCAAAGCAAAAAGGATCCCCACCCCCACACCAGCAGCAAGATGCAGAACAAGGGCAAATTTCAATCCTGGAGCAAACACATGCTCTGGACACACCCCCCAGCCCCCATGGGGCTGTTGTCCCCCTGCCTGGCCCCTCTGCTGTCCCCTTGGAGGTCCTGCTGCTGCCCAGCCCAAGCTTTTCCACTGGCACCAGAACCACCTTCACCTCTCTGCAGCCATTACACGTGGGCTGAGCAACCTGGTGTTACCATCATCATAGAATCATGGAATGGTTTAGCTTGGAAGGGACCTTAAAGACCATCTAGTTCCAACCCCTTGCCATGGGCAGGGACACCTCCCACTAGACCAGGTTGCTCCAAGCCCCGTCCAACCTGGCCTTGAACACCTCCAGGGATGGGGCAGCCACAGCTGCTCTGGGCAGCCTGGGCCAGGGTCTCACCACCCTCACAGTCAAGAATTTCCTCCCAATATCTCACCTAAATCTGCCCTCTTCGAGTTTAAAACCGTTCTCCCTCATCCTGTGGCTCCACTCCCTGATCCAGAGTCCCTCCCCAGCTTTCCTGGAGCCCCTTTCAGACACTGGAAGGGGCTCTAAGGTCTCCCTGGAGCCTTCCCTTCTGCAGGCTGAACACCCCCAACTCTCTCAGCCTGTCCTCCCAGCAGAGGGGCTCCAGCCCTCGGGGCATCTCGGTGGCCTCCTCTGGCCCCGCTCCAACAGGCCCATGTCCTTCTGCTGTTGGTGTCCCCAGCGCTGGAGGCAGCACTGCAGGGGGGTCTCACCAGAGCGGAGCAGAGGGGCAGAATCCCCTCCCTGGCCCTGCTGCCCACGCTGCTGGGGATGCAGCCCAGGATGCGGGTGGCTTTCTGGGCTGCCAGCGCTCATTCCTGGTTCATGTTGAGCTTCTCATCCACCAACACCCCCAAGCCCTTCTCCTCAGGGCTGCTCTCCATCCATTCTCCACCCAGCCTGGATTTGTGCTTGGGATTGCCCCAACCCATGTGCAGGGCCGCCCCCACCCCAGGTTTGCCAGCAGCAGCTTGTCCCTGTCCCAGCCGGCACCCATGGTGGCGGCCACGCGCACCACATCCCTGGGCGTGCCTGGCAAGGCTGCTGCCGGCGGCGGCTCTCCCAGCTGCACCTCCTGCCCCGCTGCCCAGAGCCGAGGGCGCACCAGTGCCTTGGCCTCCACTAGCTCCCCCGCCTCGCCGGGGGCAGCCTGCGCGCGGCGCCTTCCCATGGTTCGCTTGTACGAGCAAAACAGGGTGTACGGCTGCTTTCTGCCAGGGTGGCGGGAGTCCTCTGGGCACCCCCTCGCCATCGAATAGGTGGCGTAAGCACGCAGGAAAGATGCTGCATTTCAGGGGATTTGGCCCCAAATTGTTTCCCTGCTCCAGGCTGGGCAGTAGGAAACCCGCAGCCCGGCACGGGGGGACCGGTGATGCAGGGCTGAGCCCCGAGCAGCAGCCCCAGCCCCAGCATGGCAAGGCCCCGCGTCCCCTCCAAAACTGGACCCCTGCGCCCCTCGGGGCCAGCGCCTCTTCCTCACACACCTCGAGTGTCACGCCACCCGCACCAAGGATTTTCAGCAAAGAAAATCAAATCCCCGTTTCCTCCCCCCAAGCCCGTCAGTGGGGGTTGCTCCATATTCAGTTCAGCTGCACTTAAGAGTCTCTATTTCAACTGTATTCTGTTTCAAGCCACATTAGGCTTCGGTTATCAAAGCCAAATGCTTCAGGTTTTGGTCTGTAATGAAAAACAGCTTACAATTTATGTGTTTTTCCTGAGAAATTGGTTTTGAAAACAACTTGCCCAACTTTGTGTTTTATAATATGCACTTCAAAAAAAAAATTGAGTTTAGGGGAAAGAAAATATTTTCCATACAAGACAGACGTTTGATTGGATTAAAGCAAGCTTCCCTTTTAATTAGGCTTGCTGGAGTAATGCCTCAGGGCCAGGCGCCCGTGTCTAATTCTCCGCGATGCCCGACAGCTCGGACAACCCCCATTGTCTGCGCCCAGGCTGGTCCCTCCTGCCCAAACCCCAGCTCTGGCCGGAGCCCCCGGGCACAGCTCGGCTCTCCCTGCCCGGCAAGGGGGCGGGATACCCGGGAAGTACCCAAACGGAGAACGGAGCACAGAAAAGCGTGAAACTGGAAGAGAGACAAAGGAGAAGCTTTAGGAAAACATCACGGATGATATTTAGACAGAAGCAGGTGCTGCGACGTTTTGCCACCGTCACCCCAGGCTCCCCTTTACCCCTGCTGTTGCCAGCACCGGCACAAGTGCCGGATTTGTTGTTACACGGCGAGCGTGGCAGGACCCGCCGAGCGAGGGTCCCGCAGCGAGTCTGGGCCGGGAAGGCAGCCCCGCTCCTGCCATCAGCCATGGCACAGCCCCGCTGGAGCAGCCTGCCCGCGCCGCTGGAGACGCTGCCAGGGCAGCCGGTACAACAGCTCTGCCAGCCCTGCCAGCCCTTATCGGCGTGGAATAGGCAGTACGCTAACTATAAGCCACAATAAAGCGACTGGTAAAAATCTCATCTATGCCTTAGGATCCCTGATGGAATCAAAACCATGTGGTTTTTTATTCTGCAAGTCACTCAGATGGCTTTATGAGCACAGAACAAACGGTTATTTAAATAGCGCATCCTTAAGTGCCACAATCCCCACATTAGCTCAGCAAAAAATCCTTCCCCTTAGCTAACCCAGCCTGCAAGGGACCCTGCCCTGCAAGGGGCGGCGTGCTGGGCAACACTGCCACTGTGGAGCACGGCTGGGTCACCTCCGTCTACGTGGTGCTCCCCGCAGGACGCCAGGCGCAGGGACTCCCACCGCAGGGCACCAGCCCCGACTGTACAGCTCTTCTGCCAAAGGGATGGGGGCAATCCAAGGTAATTAAGCACGCCAGCCAGGCAGAGACCGTGGCCCCCTGCTCGCCCTCTCCCTGGTGCCACCCGGCCCCAAGGGAAACCACCACGTTCTGAACTCCGGGCGCTGCAGCGCTGCCACCAGCCCGCACCCACAGCTCTCCTGAGGCAGCCTACAGCTCACGAAGCAACAGAAACCATGAAGTTGGGCCACCTACACAGCCAGCTCCTTTTAGTAAATTTAGTAAGTCAGAAAAGATAGGATACAAAAAATTGCTAAGAAATCATGGTTTTGAACAGAAATAACCAGACTCCCACTCCAGTTGCAGAAAACACTGCTTCCCCGTGGGAGGGTACGAGTGGCAGCAGGCAGTGCCCAGCCAGGGCAGGGAGACCGGGGTACAGTGGGCACTGAGGGGGCTTTCGGGGCTGAAAACCTGCTCAAGGCACGTCAAACACGAGGTCAAGTAAATGGCATGTGGATTATGCACACAAAATTTAATCTATACATTCAGAATATTAGCAAAATGCCTTGTTATAAAAAATACTGATAGGTTTAGTATTGGTTTGAATAATGTCAGA
This sequence comes from Burhinus bistriatus, assembly GCA_013397275.1. Taxonomy (NCBI): domain Eukaryota; kingdom Metazoa; phylum Chordata; class Aves; order Charadriiformes; family Burhinidae; genus Burhinus; species Burhinus bistriatus. The sequence continues at coordinate 200,082 of VYXH01009264.1, read as the reverse complement.
ATAAAATACTGACACACACCCCCCGTCCCCGAAAACCATACTCAGATTCTGCAGGGCTTGCATTTAGGAAATCAGCTGTGTGAGCTGAAGCACAGCTGTAGGGTTCAGGAGGAAACCTCCAAAACCACAGTGCGGAGCAGCGGAGACTATAATAAGACTTCAGTATAGCAAGAATTGAAATGGACTGAAAAAGGCCCACTGTTTCCTAAAGCCATGCATAAGGTTTAAAAGTACAAGGAGGGAAGCCTTAAAAATTGAACAAAGTGAAATTTCACAGCATATAGGAATCCGTTAATGACGTTCAATGGGGAGCATGGAACCTGTTACAGAGAATACTAAAGACCACTTACTGTTCCTGAACACTGCCATTTAGGTTTTAACCCAACAGTGCTTTGCTTGTGACAGAGTAACAGACTAAAGTAAGCCATTCAAACTTCACATTATTAAAAATTACATTTAGAATGTTCTACACTCACTTTTAAAAGTCAGTTAAGAAAGCAAACGTCACTGTGCTCTTGGTTTATGCTTTTGCATTTCCTGAGAAATTATTTTCATTTATCTGCATAATGGCCCAGGCAAAAAAAGCAATTTGCTACAAGATTTTGGTTTAAGCCTTGCCAAAGCCAAGGAACCATCTTTTCACTGAGGTGAAGCGAGTCAGCTTCTTCAGCTCCCATCTGCAGATCCAAAGTCGTGCTTTTTGTTGGGATGCTGTTTAGGGCTGGGGTTTAAACTCGCCTCTGGCACTGAGCCACTGATTCAGACCCCGTGTCCAATCCACTCACATGCCGCCTAAGCACTATTTTCTCTGTTACTATGTTTTTACTGAAACTCGCTGTAGCAGTTCTTAGGAAAGTGGCAAAAATCCGGTGACTCACCTGCAGTGCTTCAGTTCCACTCGTCTGCTCCATTCTGCAAGCTGGTGCTAACGGGGACACGCACTGGTCAGGCCACTGGGCATCACAGGGGTAAAAGGCAGACACAGGAGCCCCAGCACGTGCAACCTTCCAGCCCTCCGGAGGAGGGTCCCTGCCCAGCCCTCCTGGCAGAAAATGGCAGCAAACCAGTTCTCTAACCTTCCCACCGCTGACACAGCACCTGCCCAGGCCACGACACATTTTTCCCTTCACCTCTGCATTGGCCAGGAGTCTCAGGCAGCAACAGCCCGTTGTTTGCTTTCTAAAGGGCCCAGCAATGTCAGGAACGTCACACATCCAGGTGCAAGGACAGCAGGAGCTGCGCCCTTGGTGACGGGGGACTAGCAAGACACCGCAACCTGCAAGGGAAGACCTGGAAGGTTTCTGGCATGGACATCAGGTACTCCTCCATCAGCACTGAGGAGCACAACCGCTGCTCTGAGGGCATGAGATGACAGTCACTATCCAGGTAGAAGCAGAAGGCAGACAGGTTTCCACTCGGTGGTTAAACATCTGCCAGAACACGTTTATGTGCACCAGGGGTCTTACTGCAGAGCCAAACTATCACCGGGAAAAAACTCTGGGACATCCCCCCTTAAACACCTCCATCCTGGGGACCACATCCAGCGTTAGAGCTGGACCTGAGCTTACCTCCTCCATCCGTTTCACGTCCCAAGCCTAGAGAAAAGCAGTGGCCCCAAGTGTGAGGTATGGTAATTCTCCCTCACGGCCAGCAGAGACCGAACGCCTGGTCTTAAGGGTGTTTGTGCCTGTTGATGGGGCTTGAGTGACATCTGCTAGCCTTGCTCAGGAAAGCCGCCGGGACTCACCTGTTGTTCTTGGCATCTCCATCAGCCGCAGAGCAGCCTTTCCATGCGCAGGCAGGAGCAGCCCTTCACTAGACAGAAGCAGACAAGCACTTTTCCGGAGAGCGCGGAGGAGTGGGGGATTGGTTATTTTTGTTTTGCCCTTTTTTTTTAAAAAAAATTTTTTAAATGAACAGAAGGCTGCTTGTAACTCCCTTCAGCTAACTGCTGTAACACTACAGCCAAAAAGCTTTGCAACACTTTTTGGCAGGAATTTTGTACAATAAAGAACTGTGTGAGCGGAAAACACAAAAACTACCTCACATAGCCATCAGCTAATCCTAGGCCTAGCTCGAGAAGATGCTAGAAAAAAAGCCCACAAAGAAACTCCTGAAGGCAGACAGAGAGGGGCTGAGAAAGGTCGAACTGTTTTCTCCGTCAGTGGGAGTACTCACTGCGCAAGAGCATCTTTGCCAGCCAAGCAGCGTGCTTGGGAGATGGGCAAAGCGGATGCCCAGGTAAACAACTGCTTCATAAAGGCTTCACACAAGGTGCAGGAACACATTTCTTCGCTATATACTGCTGTCCTTTCTGCACTTATTTTTGGAAAACAGGAAGCTTATTGATTTGTTTGCAGAGGTGGCCAAAATCGTTCTGGGGAGACAGATGTCCTATTTCAGCATCGCATTTTAGCCTGCATGTTTTATACCACAGTCTTCCAACTGTTTTAAGGGAAGCATATTTGACTCATTGTGTGCTCTTACTGAGACTCGGCAGAAGGGGTTTTTTGGTGTTGAACTCTTCTTGTTAAACTTTGTTGTTGTTAAAGAGAAAAAGGAAGCTCAGACCTCTCTTGCTGACATTCAAAAGACCACAATATGAACCAGCATGAACCAGGAAAACACGAGCTTGTATGTTTTCCGATCCGCTCGTTCTTCTAATTCGACAATAGTTCATCACAGTGTTTGCTGCAACACATTAAGAACAAACAGGAAGCAGAATCTGTGCAATGATCCTTAGCTCAAAGCTAATCTTCTACATGCAGACAATATTGTACCTAGCAGGGACAACTCTGAACTGTTTTCTCCAGCATCAGAAGCAACAGATGACCACCAATTAATGTTTCTAGCCTGAGGGAATCCAAGCTAGACTAACGCAGAACCAAAAAAATTAACCGATACAGTTTCAAAAGCTTGCCCATAGGTCACTTTAGTTTGTAAACCATTTGTACTCTAAATTTGGTACAAATCTGTAGGCTGTTTGTTTTCTGTTTTTTAAAGACTGCTAATCATTTCTGGTCATGTGTAAGGATGAAGGTCCTTTCTATCCAACAACATGTGTTCAAGGGGCCTTAAATTACACTTGTTGACTAGGTGTGAACAAAACAGTTGGTTCAAAACGTTAATTCACTCTCCTGTCAGAGCTGTTAGGCTAACCACCCACCTCTACACACGCAGCATGAGCAAGCCAAGGCTGCGCTGCCTGCTCTTTCAGGTGACTGAAGAGAGCGCACTTTTAGGACACAAACCCATCCAAGTTACCAGGTGACTGCTTGTTCACGTACCTGAAAACATTGATTCTCTCAGCTCCATAGTAAATGACATGAAAAAGTTTTAACATATGCAACGATAGCCACATAGTTATGTGTTGCACATTTTCCAAGTTTTAATAGAGACAAAAGTGAGTCCATTGTACTTAAGACACTACAATGATTTCATTCTATTGCATGTCCTGCTCCAATTACATTTCTCAGAGTACAGTATTGAGTAAAAGTTTGGTAGCTTTAAAATTAACAAGTGTGTGAAATCTGTAAGTAAAATAAGCAGCAGCAATAATTTGGGGGATTTTATCAAGAATAGCTAACTTTTAAGTAATAAATACATTCCAAGTTGTGGTTTTTGCTGTTCTCCTAGTTCATTGCTGTATATGACTTGTCAAATTCTCATTCTAGAGTAAGATATCCTTAAGACTTTCCTGCCAGCCTCACACCAGAAGAGCCTCCTAACTCCACGTCCCGGTGCCTGTCACCTGTCCCAGATGAAAAGCAGTGCAAGCTGACAAGGAAACTCATCCTCCTGCCATGTGCACGGCAACCTCCAGATTCTCCTGGGGAGCATGTCAGGATGTTTACAGACTTCATGACCAGAGCTCTAGGAGAACAGCTGTGCTCTTATCTTCTGTTACCTTGAAGAAAGTGAAAGAGGGAGAGGTTACTGTGGGCGGCACGGAACGGACTGGCATTAGCGGCGAGGCACACACTCTGGGTTTCCTCTAAATATAGCCAGGAATTCTCCTGCTCCCAGCTGGCCCAGCAAGCAAAACCAGCAGCAGCTATAGCTTTGGAAGAAACTCATCAAGTTAACAAACGCAAAGTAAGAGCGGGAATTTTCTCAAAGATAGACATGATATGAATTTCAGTGACAATAATAAATCTTCAGTCTCTGGCGTAAAGACACTTAAGTCCCCACTCGGGGTGGGTTACTGTAGGTTAATCTGACACGTGTCCCTACAGAGAGAGCCATGTGAAGAACATCTGCCTCCACTTTTCAAACACAATCCATAAAATAGGATTATTTTCTCCTTGAGAGCAAGCCGTACAGAACTTTTTCTACATACCTGCAACTGCTCAAGACATTGACTGCTGCTGCAGTGCCCCAGTCCCTGTCAATGAAGAGGCAGAGCAGCCATGCCACCTCCTCCAGAGGTAACAGACACCCCCTTTCCCCTCGGTCCCCCTGCCACAGGGTCCCCTTCCCACCCCGGACCACTGCTCGGTGCAGGCTGCAGAAGCAAGCGCGTGTGGTGGCCGTGCTGCAGAGCCCTTGGGACGGCCAGCATCTCTTGAAGGACCACGCACCACTCCCCGCCCACGCAGCCCTTCGAAGGTGGCTGTATCTGAGCCCGCCAGACCACGACTGACCAGCCTTCAGGGAACGAGAGCAGGCGAGATGCTCGTCCTGGATTCAGAAGTGCAAAACAACACACTCCAAGTCACAGCTACCAAAAGGTAACGAGGCTGCCCACGCTTGATGAGTTACACTGCTGTCATCTGGCCACCCCGCCAGATACCAGCCGCTAAGACTGAGGGCAGACGACAGGCTTGAAAAGATATGTCTACTGGAGAGGGATGTGCCTGTCGAAACAAAACACTACCAAAAAGAGAAGTCCTCATCTGTACCCCTGCACGCAAGAGGCACTTGTCAGAGTTCAAAGGAAGCATCCATTTGTCTTCAAGATCAAGCAAAGAAACCAGAAGACACATGAAACAGCTCAGTGATAGTGAAACGAAGCAAAAAACGGCGTGGAGATGTACACTTACACTTTCCAATTGCAAAAGCATGATCACACCACACTTCAAAGGCAGTTCAGTTTGAGCCAGTTCAAAAGTCTGACCAGCCCTAACACAGACCCGTGCCAAATCAACTCACGGGGACCAGTCAGAACCACAGGACACGCAGGCTCAGGTCTGTGTTCCTGACAAACAGGATTAATGCTACGAAGCAAAAGATCAAAGACCTTTAAAAACCCCTCGCAGTGGAGGTTTGTGACTTACAAGTACAGAGCACAATAAACCAAGAATACCAACACCAAACACGGGAAGATGATCACATTTCCAATGCTGCTGAAAACGCAGCAGCACGTCTTCTGCGGGCATGGAACCAAAGCAACACCAATTTGCCCAGACTCAGCATCCAGAATGACCTTGAGTATTGCCCATACATTTGAGACTTCAAAGAGCTGATTTAATACACCAGAACATCTGCCCTGAAGCCTACATTCCAGAGAAGGACTGCAATCAGGTTTCATAAACTTCTTCAGTATTTAGCAGAACCATCCCGCTCCTAAGAAACCGGGATGTCTCATGACAAGGCTCTATTACCTGTCATCGACAGAGTGTAAGTTTATACTTAATCTTGCAGGAGAATCTATTCATTTACCTTCTGACGAATGGCAAGATTTTCAAGAGCACATACCAACTTCACTTGCAGGCTTATTATCTTACATCTACCACAGCCTCAGTGAGGGCCGTGGACTAAGCACAATATCCCTCAAATGGTTTTTGCAAAAAGCTGACCCTTTAGAGACAGGTTACAGATTGAGACTATTTGGTCTAAACAGGAAATGCATTTCCTTGTTGAGGAGGCAACAGCAAGCCCTCAGGCCGGTTTTGTTCTTTGTGATTTTCACACTTGGAGGAAGGAAGCATCACAACAGAAGCACAATGCCAAACCACCTCCCAGTGAAGGCTTCTGCCTGTGCCAGGGCAGAGGCTGCCCCGCCGCAGGGACTGGGTTGGGGCGAACTGCAGCTGCTCACCGAGATGACCTGGCGGCAAAGACACGGGATTCTCTCCTCTGGCAGCAGAAAGTTGGTGCTACCGGCAAAAGGGCAAACTGCTTTAAAACAGCTGATGCTCCACATCTCGAAATGTCGAAACCTCACCACCCTGCTCAGTGCTGTGTGCCTGCGGATGGACAGACGGGCGCTTGTCCCCAGCCTGGAAACGCAGAGCTCCGCAGCCCGGCCTGGCAAGGGGCAGAGGTTCGGGTCTCTGTTTTGAGCAAGCCCGGAGCAGACCCAGGAGTTTTCAACTTGTGTTCAAGAGGAGCAACACAGTGACAGTCACTCATACGCTCTCAATTTGTTGCTGGAAAACTTCAGAGATTTCTGTTAAAAAGAAAAATAATCTTCAGGACAGAGCAGCAGCTTGAACACTGCATTCTGGCCATTGCTGTAGCCTCGGTACACGTATGAGTAATGAATACATAACAGACTGACTGACTCAGGACAACGGCATGATCTAGCAGCCTGTGTGCTTAGCTGTATGTTGAAAGGGAAGCCAAGAACACTCTCCTGAAGCCAAGTGCTTATTCATAATAAAAAAAATGAAGTTTTGGATCAAATAAAGCCATTCACAAATTCAGATTTAACAGCTGCAGCACAATGCAGAAAGCCAATTTATCTTCCGAGATCACTGCATCCTGAGTGTGTTGATGCGTGGGGATCCTGATCCCACCAGCTCTGCCCTGCTCAGGGGACTCATGCCTTGACCCTTCAGGTGAGACAAGTGCAGGACATCCCCAGCATCCCCTCTGCAGCACAGGGAGCGCCCTGGACCATGCACCTTTTGCCTTCATGAGAGTTCCAGGTGCAGCATGAAGGGTTCCTGCATGTACTGGTGTGCTGCTGGGCATCCACGGCTGCGCCATCACCACCAGACACTCACAGACAGCTCCAGGCGAAGACCAAGAGACATGCATTTGTGCCCAAGCCAGAGTTTGGAACCCACCTCCTTCAAACTTTCCAGAGAAACTTCTCTGGAAAGCCCCGGTCCCTCTCCCATCGCAGCCCAAGCCCTGCTTACCCTGTGCATCCCAGCAGGTTGGGAGGCAATGGCAGCAAGAAGCCTGCTCGTTTTCTCCACCCAAGCAGCTTATTTTGAGGAATGTTTTCTAATCATAATGCAATTAACAGCAGGCTGTAATTGAGTATCGCCAAATCAGTCATCCTCCAGACATCCCCCCTTGGGGAACGGGTGGCGAGGCAGCCCTCGCTCAAACTCAGGAGGACCAAGTGGTTGCATCTTCCCACAGCCCTGAGAGAAGGGATGGGGCCAGGGAACCCAGAGGACTCTGACAGGCAGCTGAGCAGCTCCCACAGGGCTTCGTTTCTAAAGACAGTACCTGCTTAACAGCCTGAGTCGCCAGCAGAAGGCAAGGGTAAGGACAGAGGGGCCACTGCTGGCAGTGATCCAGCAAAGTCCTTCCTTCCCATGCTCTCCTCCTGCGGGGCAAGTGGGGGTTACTGGATCGCAGATGGGACCCCTGTTCCTGACCCACCAGATGGGGCTTTGGAACTGTCTCCAACTCCCAAGGCATTATCCAGCTGATGTGAACAGGCTGGCAACTAGGTTCTCCAATACTAAATTCTATCATCCGAGCATCTCTATGAAAAATCCTGTATCACGTTTGAGGATTTTCTGCTTTTATAAAGGGTTGCTTTCTGCATGAAGAAAAGGCTCAAGTTATTGGCTTGAATCAAAATAGAGCAAGTCATCATTCATAAGGGAAGTTAAAACAGTAATTTTGTTACAATTAATTTCTTCAACTGCAGAGAGCACACAGGAAATAAGCTGTGTAGAGAAAACAAGTCTGTCCGATCCTACAATAGCAAGAATCTAATGCAGATTAAACAGGAACTGGTACCTCAGTTAAAAGCATTCACTCCTTCAGAAATTAATCAACTTAATGAAAAAAAGCCTTCATTAAAAAAATGCCCAGCTCCTCCCTTCCAGAGAGACAAGCATACCCAGTGACCGAGAGACGATTATACGACTAGTGCGGGGCCGCTGCTGGAGTTCGTGTGGGAAAGGCTTGGACACGAGATGCTGGAGAGCATTTGTGACCTCTCGCTATGGCGAGATGAGTCACGTTTGCTTGCACAGCTGGAGGAGCCACACGTGGACCTTTGCTCCACGCCGCACCTGTGGGGACTGGAGCACAAAGAGTTTTCTGCTGCCCGTGGGCACTGTGACCCAGCCTGGCGGCCTCAGGATGGGCCGGAGACCCAGTCCTCGCCCTCGCCCACCAGACGAACGGACATCCCCGCTGGCGTGCACCGCAGGATCCCACCCTGCTCCTGCTCCAGGACAGAGCCAGCACCAGGAGAAGCGAGAGACCACTTTCCAACTGACTGGAGAGCTAGAGATTGAGGTGCAGGGACTGTAGGTATGAAGAGCACAAGCACTCCAGAAGCTGAGGCATTAAACCCCATCTCTGTTGTCACTGCCGCACACAAGCGGCCCATGTGCACAATCTCAGGATGTGCGGGAGTTCATAAACTAGCTAATGCAAACCCCACATATTCTGTAACGGCACATATAGAATGCAAAACAGATGCATTGAACAGTTTTAAAAAAACAAACCAGGTACCAGCTCATCCTCATCTAGGTTGCTGGATATGGGCAAGCAGCTTCCTCAAGTCTTATTAGGCCAAAGTTAGAGTTCATCGCTCAGCCCACACACTCCCATTGCCCTCCATCCCAGCGTCAGCAATGGGTACTTATGGGGAAAAAAAACCATGTATCAAGGCTGAAAAAAACAGTTTGCAAGTTTTTCAACATTTAGGAGTCTTCACATAGATTTTCAGGTTCAAAGTCTTACCTTTCGCACCTGAGCATTAAAATGGGAAATATCTGTGTCACCCCGTTGTGTCACCAGACCTCACGAGCCAAGCAGCTGCATGGCTATTGCACAAAGGTCACGTTGAGCAACAAGGACCCTTCTCTACACAGACTTATCCACAGTTTTCCAAAAATCCCCCGTTCCTTCTTGGCCCAAAGGAGCCTTTCTGTGTGTGCAATTTGGAGGTGCTCAAGGGTTTGCAAATATCTGCTTAACTGCAAGAGAAGTAGGATGAAGGTTTGAGCCTTACCCAGAGAGGCAAGAGGACGCCCTCAGAAGGGCTTTACCCCTTGGGCTGAGCAGTGCTGCTCACTCCAAACCGCGTCGGCCAGCCCTCTGCCTGACCCTCCATCCTGCCGAACTCACCGTGCTCGGTGTGAGAAGGGGCATTGCGGCCACAGTTTTAGACACCTCCATTTGTATTTACAAATGAAATGAGTAAATAAATGCAATTCAGAAAAAGCTACAGAAATGTTATTTTTAGATTATTTGTAAAAGTTTTCAAAGAAACAAGTTTTCAGGCTCTTTGTCCAGACATCTCTCCTCACCACATAGACGCAGTGTGTCTCTCCCAGCCCGGGAAGCAGTGCTGCTCCGCGGAGCCTGGCCCCCACGCACCCCACTGAAACCTCAAGGGAGGGGATCCTGCCCCTCTGCTCTGCTCTGGTGAGACCCCCCTGCAGTGCTGCCTCCAGCGCTGGGGACACCAACAGCAATCCAGACATGGACCTGTTGGAGCGGAGCCAGAGGAGGCCACCAAGATGCTCCGAGGGCTGGAGCCCCTCTGCTGTGAGGACAGGCTGAGAGAGTTGGGGGTGTTCAGCCTGGAGAAGAGAAGGTTCCGGGGAGACCTTTGAGCCCCTTCCAGTCCCTCAAGGGGCTCCAGGAAAGCTGGGAAGGGACTCTGGATCAGGGAGTGGAGCCATAGCATGAGGGGGAATGGTTTTAGACTGACAGAGGGGAGATTTAGATGAGATATCAGGAAGAAATTCTTGACTGTGAGGGTGGTGAGACACTGGCCCAGGTTGCCCAGAGAAGCTGTGGCTGCCCCATCCCTGGAGGTGTTCAAGGCCAGGTTGGACGGGGCTTGGAGCAACCTGGTCTGGTGGGAAGTGTCCCTGCCCATGGCAGGGGTTTGGAACTAGATGAGCTTTAAAGTCCCTTCCACCTCTAACCATTCTATGATTCTGTGATGAAAACACCCGTTGCCCCGAGCTCCTGGCACAGACCCTGCTCCTGCACAGATCCCACCGGCACCAAGCGCACGGCAGGCTAGTGACACTGCAGAGAGACACCCACCGTCTGCTTGCTGCGGGCATGCTCGGCTAGCACAACTAGCAGATCCCCAAAGCTTCAGATGGGGCTCGGAGACCCTCAGCCCAGAGAGCAGCTTGCTGTGCTTCCAAGGGAGTTGTTAAGCCCTTCGGTTGACACAAATCTCCTTCGGCAGCTGAAGTTACAGCTCACGTAAGCAGATCACATTCTTGGGCATCTGCGCAGATCGTGTGCAGTTAGAAATAGCACAATGTATGGCCTGCTGGCATTTCCAAAAAATATGCCTGGGAGCATAGAGCGGAGGGAAAGAGGGGCAACAGATGGCACAAACAGGGCGAAGCAGCACGGATCTAGAAGTCTCCAAACGCAGTCGCAGTGGTCACAAGCCAAATGTGCAAGTGCTTTCGGGAGCAGAAAAATCAGCAGGATGCCACCAGACGTGCAGCTCCAGACATCCAGCGCCGGGGCACACAAGTATGCAGTGCAGTCTATTTTAGACTTGTTCTCCTACTTTGTATTAGTATGCAGGGACGCTGACTCCAAGCTGCTTGGAGGAAGACTGAGAAACAGTAATTAAGTTGGATGCTTGGTTTTAGTTGACTGAACCATCTAGAAAACATGCCAACAAAAATTTCAAGCATTCATCTTCTGGGCTGAAATGTTTCACGTGACCAGGCAGGTGTTTTTAAAAATTTAGCTATCACAGCAATCACCACCACAACTTTATACGGAGTTATATAACCCTTTTGTGCAGAAGAGAAGAGGGAAAAGGCAAAAGAAGAGTGATTTATGTTGCTTCATAAAGTGCTGGCAAGCAGTACTGGCTACATGCACATACAAAGCCCTGAACATCTTTGAAGGTGAAGTCATAACCCAATGTTCCAAATTTTACGTTAGAGCTTACTATATATAGCAAGTATGCAATAAGCTTTGATTTTGCTGCACATAGTAGCAGTGTGCTTTTTGTGATGAATGGCTGAATGTACTGATAGTGAGGGTCTATTAAGCTAATAGCAGTACAATTAAAACCTTCAAAAGCCAGTATTTTCAAGTTTAATGGTTCCACAGTCACAGCTTGGGGGTAGAGGGGATAAAGACAATCAGGAAGAATAAAGGATTTTGCAGACTGAAAAAGCAACTGAATGTACATATTGTAAACTTGTTTCATGCAGAGATGTATATGAAAATCTACAAGCAGTTTTTAGAAAAAGTTTTACTGCATGAAAGGGCTGTGGGCAGGGAGGGAAGACGTGTCCTGAGGAGCTATTCAGCAGGATCGCAGAGCAGAACGAGAGACCCAGCCTTGTGGCACTGCAGGGTTTGCTCAGCCTGCTGAGGGCCCCGTACCTGCACGGACCAACACTCTCCCCATGCAGCAGGGCTGGAGAAACACACGCTCCTCCAAAATCCCAATCCCACCACACAGTGCATTCCCCGGAGCAGACATAAGGTGACCTCAGGAAACACGGGTCTCCTTCCCTCCTGCACCCCATGCGTGGCAGAGCTGGAGCTGCGTCCCCACCCGCTGCTCGTCCCCACCACCATGCCTGCAACACCAGCCCCGAAGGGTTCGTCCCTGACCTGTGCAGGGGTTCCCCTCCAAGCCAGGAGCGTGCTCAGCATGCTGCATCGCATCTCTCTGGCGACTGAACGCAATGCCCCAGGAATGGCGGCAAACCTACCAGAAATAACCTGGGGTGCTCACCACTGCAGAAGGCAACAGAAGAGCAGTCGTTCGGGTCAAAGAATTTGAAGTTTATGCAGCTGTAAATTTACTTATGACGTGATCATGGAAGTGAAGAGAAAGCCAAATGCAAAAGCACAAGACATTTTCTTATTCTCGAGACAAAAAGTTGAGGCCGAACCCTGCAGGACCAGCTCTCAGAGAAGGTCCCGCACACGGGTCCAGTGCCCCTGCGGAGACAGACGTGCTCAGCACGCTGCAGGCAACACTCCAGCTCTCCAAAGACTTTTCTGACCGCCTGAAACAACTCTGGGGACAAGCGTCCCGCAGCTGACATGGGTGATGGATGACAAGCGTCCCACCGGGCCCGCAGCACAGCACCATGGGCAGTGACACAGAGAAGGGGCTGGGGTGCCCTGGAACGTGGGGGAAGCAAAGCCACCTCTGTTGGGATAGACTGGAAGGACGGCTGCCCCTCGCGCATCGGGAGCTGAGCTGCACGGGCAGCTACTGCTGCAGCCACCGCTTCCCACCAGGAGCTCAGCACTGCCCCGCGCAAACGGCACCGAGATGTCCATCCCTGCTGACACTACCGTGACTCCCTGAACATCCGGCTTGGCTGCTTCCGGCGTTCCCCCAGCAGGCACGGCGGTGCGCTGAGCTGTGCCCCTGCCCCCCTGCGGCACCAGCACCCCCAGACCCCCCTCTTCAGCTCCCAGCCACAGGGGAGGGAAACAAGCAGCTGCAGCCATCCCACGGAGCAGCAATCCCAACCGCAGGGCCTCCGGGTATCCCAGGCCAGGAGGAGGAAGCAGTGCTGCGAAGCGCTGGTGTTGCCAAGAGCAGCCGGGCCACAGCCTTGCTCCGACTTGCCAGCCCTTGGACGGGCTTTCCTTTGGAGAAAGGCAAACATCCTTTGCCCAGGGCTAGGGGCAACCAGCCTTTGTGCTCAAGGAAGCCATGGCGAGGGATCAGGCCGCCCCCTGGCCCCCCCCGCAGGACAGGGCTGCCGACAGCACGGGGACTGGGCACAGCAGCCGGCCAGGCTCTGCGGGGAAGTATCAGGCAGTGGAGCGACAGGATGAGGGGTAACAGTTTTAAACTAAAAAAGGGCAGATTTAGATGAGATATTAGGAAGAAATTCTTTGCTGTGAGGGTGGTGAGACCCTGGCCCAGGTTGCCCAGAGCAGCTGTGGCTGCCCCATCCCTGGAGGTGTTCAAGGCCAGGTTGGACGGGGCTTGGAGCAACCTGGTCTAGTGGGAGGTGTCCCTGCCCATGGCAGGGGGGTTGGAACTAGGTGAGCTTTAAGGTCCCTTCCAGCCTAAACCATCCTGTGATTCTATGACTCTAAGTAACGCCATCCACTACCCGGGCACTACCAGAGCCTTGGGTCTGGTCACAGCCACCTTCTGCTAACAAGAGAGGCCGGTGGTGATAAAAGCATGACGAGCAGAGGTGAGCCAGTGTCTGGTGCTGTAAAACCAGGTAAGAAGAACTCACCAAGCGCCCAGCTACAGCGCAGACACCTCGGCAGCCCAGGCAGTGTGCACAGCGGCTCTCTGTACATCACACACACGCAGAAGCTACAAAGCAGCATGAGAAGACGCTGAGTGTGCATTTTTCTCCTGGCACTACTCTAAACCAAGTGTCTTACAAAGATGACTTGTCCAGGTTGCTAGTATGCCTGTTGTTTTTCCAGAAATCTTATTTTACAAGTCAGTTAATTATAGGGTTTTAATAAAGTATTTTCTTTGCAAAAAAGTATAAGAACAGAATAATATACACATAAAATGATCATAGCAGCTTTTCCAGCCCAAACCAAGGGTTTGTTTTTTTTTTAAAAAAAAAACCAATTGCTTCCAGTTCTATATGCATTCACAAATTACCTGGATTGTTTGTACATTTTTTCCAGTAATTACCCTCCATGCTTTGCAGAAGAGCACCACATGCCAGAAGACACAAAGCTTCACAACAGAAGATGTCAACAGTCGCAACCTTCTGCCATGCCCAGGATTAGGACGAGCGGCATTAGCAAAGTGCTGCTGCCGAAGGCACCTCCTGGACTCTTGTTCTGTGCTAACGATAATGAGCCCTCGTGCAGCTGCCAGTGCACTCACAGCACGACAGCTTTTACAGCAGCATCGTGCAGTGTGACCAGTCAGATGCCTGCTCTTAGAAACTGCTTTAACAGATATAAGGCTGCACTGCCTTGAAAGCTTTCAGACATTTAACTGTAGCTTAAGTGTCATTGTGGTCCTAGGACTCAGGAATTGCAAACATTAGTGAAAAATTAAGTTACACCCTTCAGGAAAGAAAAGTCCATGAACAACCGATGGAAACTTCTCAGTTCCACCTTAAGGATATTCATGGAAAGCAATAAAATTCAGTCCTCCTGAATGGAGAGAATTAGGTACAGGACAAGGCTCTGAAGTAAGGAGTTGTTTTATAAGTGATATACCAAAACACTAGACATGCTGGTCTAATCAGGAATCTAAGTGTGACATGTGGAACACGGGAAGTTGTTTTGTTCTGCTTTTCTAGTTTTGAGCAACTGCAGTTGTTACCCAACCATCGTGTCATCTCCAGACAGGCAGACTGTGTTGGCAGCTCACCTTAGCCACAAGTAAAGCAGGAAATCACCTGTGGAAAACGGGCTGAAGGAGGCCAATGAAATGGCGCTATGCATTAAATGTATCTATATACCCATATACACATGCAGAAGTTTGGCTGAAGAGTACAGAGGGAAGGAAGGGTCTGGTCTAATCCAGGACATCCCATCATCTTCTCGTACTCTTCTTAACGTGTTCTTCTTTCCCCCAGTTTACAGACCTGCTCTGCACCTACAACTCAGATACCCACTGTGCCTGCAAAAACCCAGGTCCCCTCTACAGCAAGTGCTTCTTTACCTTCTTGAGGTCTCGCCCTACAGCCTTTCACCCCGCATCTCATGGCCAGGCCTCACTATTAGCACCACATCTGCAGTGGTCCTACTGATAAGAGTGGGCAGCGTTTTCCTTAGGCTAATGTGTGATGGGCAAACATCCTCCCGTTTTGACCTCCAGGTCTGGACTCTGAGCTCCTCTTGGCCACACGCTTTCCTACTGTGCACGGACTGACTGGCACGGCCAATCTCACCAATCTGAAGCACTAGGTGCTTTTTCACCCTGCCCCTTCTCCTCCCCAGAAGCCACCGGACGTGGCATAGCAGCCCACCCAGAGCTCATGACAGCAAAGACAGCTGTCAGTAACAGTGACGACATCTGGTCTGCTAAGCTGTCCCAGACTGCACACACACACACGGTGAAGACAGTTCAGAAGAAGGATGCAGCTCTGCTGCTCCTTTAAATAGAGCACTGTTCATACAGGAGTGATGGATTCTGACCATGATTCTTTCACTGGTGAGGACAGCATATTCTGGGCATCGGGTTTATTTATACTCCAGATCTAGCTAATAGGAATTTGGGTCCAATCCAAATGCTCTTGATATAATAAAGTCTTTAGCCAGAGTTAAGCAGCATTTGAAGGGGCAAGATCAAGGATGAAGCTGAAATGCTGCTGCAGTTAGACATTTTTACTTGCTCGAGTGTCCAGTTGTCCAGACACCTTGAGCACACAGGATGAATATGCCACGCTCTGATTATTTACTCCAGCCAGGCTTGCTGGGATGGAATAAGAGCTCAAGCAAAGCAAGTCCTTCATCACACTCAAGCAAGTGGTGAAGTCCTATGACAGAGGGTATAAAAAAATCCCCTTTCCCGCCTCCCTCAGGATTACATGAGCACTGACCATCATAGTCCCCCTGCATGAAAACAGCTTAGATAGACAGGAACAGACAGTCTACAGCAGGAGCGGTAGCAGCTTGTGTACACACAGTCCTTCTAGCACAAAAAAAAGAGCAGAAAAATTCAGGGGACAACATAATGAACCACAGTGTACAAAGCAAGACCTTTGACAATAAGACTCTTCCTAATGATTAGTTATGGTTTCAGACCCGTTATTTAACAGTATCACAGACGAAGTCTTGCCTAGATAGTGACAACTGGAAAGTTGTGAAACCATTCTAGATCTTATTCAAGTTGCTGGAGTTTTCCCATGGACTTCACTGAGGGCAGCATAGTAGGCAGCATCAACTGAAATTACAGATGGTATTTCTATTCCCAGTCACACCACATCCTGTATCTTTAGGTAGGAAATTTTCATGCTGGGCAAGGTTTTGACTGTTTGATGAGAAAGGGAGTCCCATCCCCTTCCATGCTTGCAACCAGTAAAAGAAAAACACGGAGGCATTACAGAGAATCAGCTCCCATGTTTATGTTCCACCTTACATCCTCAAACAAAGAGCTTGCAGGTGAAGCCCAGAAGAATTTAGTTTGATGATCCAGGCCATTCCTCAGCAATGCACCAACTTTTCAGACACAAGCCAAACCCCAAGTGCTGTGAGGAATGTTGAAATACAGTTAAAGACAATTTTTGGTACAATCATTTTGAAGAGCCATAAAGAGAGTGCCTTCGTAAGAAATCCGTACCAGAGGGGTCAGAGAAACTGAAGGGGAGCAAAGGGCCTGCTCCAAGGGCCCTGAACTGTCCTGGGTAACTGCTGGGCATCACTACCTAGATACGATAAACAGAATCTCAATTTCAACAGGAGTTTTATTTCTTTGAATCAAGAGCTATTTCAAAGAAACTTAAAGTCTTGGAGCCGTTAGCCCTCCAGCCACACAGGATTAGTTTTGACACAAATGAACTATCCTCAATACTCGCCACACCCTAGCTGTAAACTGTGCTAATACATGACTGCAATTTTATCAGCTCTTTGAGCAAGTGATACTTGGTTCATCACAACGTCAACTGCTTTGTACTCCCCTCTGGGAGTAGGGGCTCCAATTCCCACGGTCCCCCCAAAGGTTTGGAACTGAATGCTCTTATCGGCTCTGAAATTACCACCAACCACCAACTAACAGCCGGGCATTTAAGTTTAAAAATTGTCAACTTCAGTTTTTAAGGAAAAACAAATGCAAACAAAGAGTGGAACGCAGATTAAAAAAAAACACGAGGAGGTTTTTCATGGGAAGTACTAGTCCAGCAAGCACTCACCTGATACTGAAGGCAAAGTTATGTCTCAAACTGTGTTAAGAGATCTCTTATTTCTGGAGTCAGATGCTCTACTGCCTTCGCAGCTTCTGTGATAGCTTTCCGATACATCCCTTTCTTCTTGCGATTAAATCTCAGTTTGAAAAATTCAGAGAAAGGAGAGAGTTTTGAAACAGATAAGAATGAAGTCGTCGGAGAACCAAACCATGATACCTTAGCTTCTCGCCATGAAGGTTCCCCATTTTCCTTCTGGCTAAGGTT
This sequence comes from Burhinus bistriatus, assembly GCA_013397275.1. Taxonomy (NCBI): domain Eukaryota; kingdom Metazoa; phylum Chordata; class Aves; order Charadriiformes; family Burhinidae; genus Burhinus; species Burhinus bistriatus. The sequence goes on along the minus strand of VYXH01009264.1, from coordinate 182,863 downwards.
TATGTCAAGAACACGTGCTGGCCACCATGGAAAACCATGAATTTTACCCCAAACAATATCCCCCACTGAAACAGTTCTTCCGTCTTCTGTGACACATTTAGACACACTTTGAGTATGCAGTCTAACTGTTAGTGGCGGCACAATTTTACGCTCATCTTTTGAAGATGAAGAGACGGATGCATCATCACCAGGCAAAAAGTCACACATTTCTGGTGATGTTACTTCAGAACTAGAAGACTTGGATTCATCTAGACTGTCATTACTACACACCGATAAACTAGAAGAATCTGCTTTTCTTTTACGATAATTCATAAGGAAAGCCAAGTTATCGTGTCCATCTTTACCCTGGGGAAATCTTTTAAAGTCATCATCTTCACCTGAACTCCCTGAAGACATCTCAGCTAAACTTCTGTCTGCGGATTCATCATTGTAAAATGCGCCAGGATTGGACTCCCTGCTGTTCTGAAGGACATTTATTTCGTCAATAAGTTCTGCCTTATAAATTGAAACACTCTGACCATCATTTATGCGATGGGGCTTCAGCCGTATCTTTGGGGGTGGGACATCCGCACTGGAATGCACCGGCCGTGTGAGCTTCAGTTTTGGAATGGAAGCAAGCTGGCTGCCTGCTGACTTGTCCATTAAACATTTGGTTTCTCGACACCGTTCAGAGTCTCTGGTCTCCTCTTGGTCCTCCCCTCCGTTCTGCAATATTCGCTCTGGACAAAAGGGTTTGACTGAGCCATGAACCCGGGAAGGGATTTTTACAACTTCGCCTTTCCCTTGTGGAGTACTGTAGGATATTTTTATGACTGGTGTTCGATGTACTAGTTCCCCAGAAAATTTGTCATCCTCTCTCTTTTCTCTTTTGTTCCTCTTCTCCGTGTAGTCAGAGTCGCTGTGCTTTTTCTGCTCTTTGTCCTGAATGCTCAGCTTCCTCCTGGTTTTAGCGTTCTGCCTAGCTGTGTTTGCATCCTCGGGGTTCAGAGTGTTTTTACATTTCTCACAGAGCACCTGTCTTGGCCGCAGCCTGATAGTGCTCATGATAAGCCTTCCCGGGTCTCTATTCCGTGACAAACGCCTCCTCGTCCTCTTTATAGTCCGTGGCGGTGGCTGAGGAACCCACTGGTTGTATGTGTGCCGTAGCCAGAGCGGACGAGGAAAGGGAGCTCCCTCGAAGTAGGGGGGGTAAGGAGGAAGGCTGCCAGGCGGTGGGGGAGGCAGGAGGGGGGGTACTTGCTCATCCCCACTTCCTTTGGGAGGCTTTTCACCAGCAGGCTGTGGCTCCGTCTCGCCCTGCACAGCACCTCTGCCCTCAGCGCCTCCACCATCAGCAACTCCGTTAGCACAAGCATTAGCAGAAGGGTCCTCGTGCTTGGGGAAGGAGGACGGGAGACAAAACAATCCGGACCTAAAACAGGGCAACAAGGGCAGGGAAGGAAAGAGAGAGTCAGGATGTTTGAAAGGTGCTTCTCTGGGAAGACTGTGCATTACAAACATGCTAGTTTCTTTAAAAAACAAAGAACCAAAACCCAAAACCAAACACCACCCCCCTCAAAAAACCCTCCCACAACTTCCACATATTAAGAACGCAACTTTCACCCTTGACTTTTAAGACAAGGACAAGGCAGTCCATTCTGCCACTGAAAAAAAGAAGAGCATTTCAAAATTTAGGAAAGGTGTCCTACTCTTCTGCCAGGAAAAGCACAGAGATCAAAATCTCTATTTCCATGAACTCTTTGCACAAAGGTTTGCTCTAAGAAGTTTTAAGTTTTATCACGCAAAGCAGTTTATTTTATCAGCAGGCTGGTAAAGCCACGAGGAGGGCTGTGATACAGATTATGCAAGCCTTCTGGGAGCTATTAAACTTCCTTTCTTCGTACTGTACTTGCCTGGCTGATTTTTCAGCTTCTCATTCAAGATCTGAACAACCTGACTTGGACAGATAACTTGCACTTTCAAGCCACAGGTTCACCAGTACACAGCTCTGCTCCTCTGCCCCCGGTCTTTCCATAAATGACTTTATTTGATAAAACAAGGAATACACTACTATTTCAGAACAGCAGGATTAGGAATTATGATGTACTATTGTCCAATGCCAAGTCTCATTACAGGCTACCAAAGTCTGGATACAACATCTTGCACAGATATTGGCATAAGCAAATCCTCTGAAACACACAACTGTGATTCAGGTCTCTGCGTTTCTGCACCAGAATTTATGCCCTTGGCCTGACATTAGAAATATTATGCTAACACAGCACTTGGACAAATATTTGTCCTGAAACACTGACTCAGAACCAGCAATGCTCACTATCTTGGCTTTCCAGAGAGAATTCTGTAGAGAGTACACCATCAGTGAAGTGTTTCAGCTTTTTAATAATAACAAAATGCTGTACGGGCGAGCCACGAAGAAGCCAGAGAGAGATGGAGAACAGTTACAGACCAAACACTAGTTTTAGTTTAGGATGCTACAGTCCCCATTGCCCTCCTCGCTAGCCACCGTCTTCCTTCCAGCCACTAGCAAGGGAGAAGTTTCTGGGTGCTGTTACAGAGAGAAGGACTCTGGCAACTGTTAGAAGTGCACCAAAGAGAAGCTGAAGGCCTCCACTCAGTCACGCATTGTCTTATCAAGAGAAGCACAAAGTCACCGTTGCAGGTTCGCCAGCGGAGAGGAGCCTCCTCCTTCCACCCAGGCACCTGGGCTCCCACTGCCTTCCCCAGCTCTGTCCCCAGGTCACATCGCTTCGCTGTGGGAAGGATCCTAAAAATGTCAGTTCCCCTCGCCAGGCACAGCGAGGAGGTCTCTCCTTCCCACAGAAGCATCAGCAGAAACGGCGTTACCAAAGGTCACAAACCATCTCAGATCAGAGACAAAAAAAGAGCCAGGCTTTTTAAGCACATCACAGGAGAACGGGGAACATGGATCCCATTTAATATGGCCCTAATCCACTGGCTTCATTCTCCTTTTCTCAGACAACTACAGACTCTCTCTCTCACCTGATTTCCATGAAAGCTCAAGTTTAAAAATAAAGCTTGCATAAAATAAGCAAGCAGGAATTATTCTGATTCTGGTACCAAGTCGCTGCCCTTCTCTAACTGAAATAAAAAGAATCCCTGAGTTAGTGAGACTCTGAAAAGTCCCTTCCCATTATCCAGAGTAATAGTGCAAGAACTTGATGTTTAGATAACAGTTTAGCTTAACTGGGAAGCTCCAAGTTCAAATGCTAGTGAGTCAAGAGGATTACAGTGTTGAAACCGCATAATTTGGAACAAAATGTTTTTGTTCTAAGAGGGTTTTTTTTAAGCAGAGACAACTGAGAATGTAGGTGTCTTTCAAATGACAACCAAGAAAGCAAGTACAGTTTGTACAGCCAAACAAAGATGTTAGCACCGTTCATAAAACAACTGAAAGTGATATCATTTCCGAAACTCTGGCTGTAAATTTTGGTTATTTCATACAAGGAGATTGTCTAATTTGGTCACACCAGAAAACTGTACAAGTTTTCTGTCTGTCGTGCGGACACAAGCCCAGCTCCCTCCGCTGCCGCATGCAAGCCCAGACCCTGCCTGCTCTGCACAGCCTGGCTCCCAGCAGGCAGGTCCGTCAAAGCCACTTCCTTCCCGAGGATCCGCCGTGGCATGACGCTTCTCGCTTGGCAGGAGCAAAGCACTCAAAGGTTAACTTCACAGGATGACTTATGCTTGTAAAGTTAATGCATCAGCACACTGTAGTCCTGCCAGGTTCGAAATGGCCCACCCTGCCACAGGACCGCAGAGCCCGCAGACCCCGGCCTCACGGCAGCCCGTGGGTCAGTGCCCTCCCCAGGGCGCGCAGCAGGGCGGGAAGCCAGCGTGCCTGTGCTCGGGTACCCGTGCCCCGCTGCCATCCCCCGGCCCTAGACAAAGGCTAACCTGGGCGGCACGCAGCGGGACTGGGGGCAGCTGGGCCCCTCGCCAGCCCTCCCACTCTGCCTGGCAAGGGGGTGAGGGCTGCGAGGACACCGGGGCACGTGCCGGCACCGCGCCAGCAGCTTGTGACACGTGTGTCAGAGAAGCATAGTGGCTGTTAAGCCGTTTGAACCAGAAGCCTTTTCAGGCTGGAGTCCTGCTATTTTAGACCTGGTATAAAAATACAAGGAAAAAAGCTCAAACAATCAGGAAGAGTCCCCCGCGGCAGGGACTCCTCACCCAGACTCGATCATCAGGCCCCACTTCAGCAGCTCTTCAGCCCAAAGCCACAGCAGTACCAGCAGTCTGAGAGAAAACACACCACCTGCCTGCTCCGAGGGATTACACAACCTGGACAGGCTGAACAACAAAGCTGCTTAAGATTCATTTTCGATGGCAGTGGCTTCCACATGGCCAGGTAGCGGCTCCGGCAGGGAGGGACACAGCCAGGCAGGGACAGATGAGCTCTGCAAATCCTGCTGGTGCAGCAGGACTGCTCCCGTGCTGGTGGGGGGCAGCCCATCACTGCATCCTGCATCCCGCCACAGCATCCAACAGCACCGGGGAGAGCCACACTCTGCACGGCCACAGCACCAGGTGCTGGGAAATGTGAGATACGCAGCCAGGTGTGCTGACCACGGGGCCAAGTCCTTCCTGCCCTGTTCTGGGCTTGGGACCCCATGGTGCAGGGGCAGGCGCAGCAGCAGCTCAGAGCCTCCCTCCTCTCCCTGCCGGTGCTCACAAGCATCCCTGCCTCAGGGAGCTTCAACAGGGCACCCAGCATCTCCTGCGGCAGCCACGCTGCCTGCACTGGCCACTCTTACAGGCAGATCACGAGGGCGGCCACGGTGAATTACAGCCCCTGCAGCTCCTCCAGTGGCGCCCCTGGCTCCAGCCAGGACACCAGGAACCTGCACATGCCCTCTCCCGCTGCATGGTCACCGCACGAAGCCCCAGCACGCCAGGTCACCAGACAAGTGCCCCAGCACACCGCCACAAGTCAGGGTGCATGGGTGATGGAGGCACTTGCTCCCGAGGGACCTCTAGTTCTTCTCCTTTGTATTGGAAGTGTCTCCAAAAGCTAACAAAGCAGTTTTGCTGAGGAATCATCGCTTTTCCAGTCTGCCTGCCATGCCAGTTCTGGGCAGAGGCAAGAACAGCTCCGGCATCTTGCCCACCTGCCTGCCCACCGCCCCCGCCGCACCCCAGCCCTGCTTCTCAGGCACAGGGGAAGGAGAACAGCTCCAGAGAGGCTGCGCACAGAGCATCTCGTATCTCCTCACCGCATCGCCAGGCACGAGTGCACAGCCACTGTCACCCAAGGCTGCTTTCGGTTTCTCTATCCATCCACACTATGTACTCCTGCGGGGGGATGCACTGGAAGACCAAGCTCCTTCAGGCTCCTTTAGCCCTGGGAAAACCAACTAAAAGCGATTAAGTCCTTCCCTTGGAGAGCTTTAGCCAGCTGGCATGCCCACAGCCCCCCTCACCCAGCCTGAAGTCGCCTTCCATGCAGGCATAGCTCCTTGTAAGAGGATTTAGCTCCGGTGTCTTTCCACCCACTGCAGAACAAGAAATGTTTCATCAGACACACTTCGCTTCCCAGGAGAAGCTCACTTTTACCACAAGGAGAAATATCAATTTCACTAGCTTTCCTTACATCCCCCATGCTTTTTTGCACAAGTCTGGGTGTAGTTAACGTACTTCTATCTACTTACTGTCACCATTGATTCTGTGTATCTAAACCTATTCAGCTAAGATGAAGGTGCCCAAGTTTGTGGGTCAGGGGCGTGAGTGCATGTGCAGGTATTACAAGCACCAGGAAATGCTGCAGAATGTTTTTTCACCGTGTTTATAACCCCCCTTTCTGGGGCAGACATAGCCAAATGGACTAAGTTACCTCAATCCAGCCGCTGCTTGGAACAGAAGACATCATCCTCCAATTTATACTCATGCATAAGTAAAACCCAACTAATTATAAGTTCAGTTGCAACAAAATTGCCAAGTCTTCTTATCAAAAGCACTTTAACTGCAGCCAAAATGCATTTAAACCTCATGAGCATGGATGCTATGTAGCTGAGTGTCTAGAAGAGTTAATTTATTAGAACAAAATAACCGTCAGTCACTCAATAAAAGTGCTGGTGCTTGCTGCGAGCACTGCCTAGGCTGCGGTCAAAAAGGGATGCCTGGAAGAAGCCAATAACCATTTTTTCTTCAAATAATTCCACAGTTAGTGGAAAAGTCAGGGATGATATTTTTAACTACATCCCCTTGTTCCCCAAGGCAGAGGGCAGGAGGCAGGCAGGAGGCAGGCAGGCTCCTGCCTGCAGGCCAAGCCCCCACAAACCCAGGTAGGCGGTTTTGGGTTTAAACCGGCGCCTGCTTCTTCGCGGCTAAAATAATGTGAGTCTGACAGTGGGATCTGGGTGGAGAGGGATCTCCTGGCTGCGTGGAAACTCGGGGCTGCAGGTCTGCCTCTTGCCCAGCTCCCCATGTTAGCCGCTACATTTGAGGAGAAATAAGAGAGATTTGTGCTGTACATAATGCTAAACCCAGTTTAATACACAAGAGAGCCGAAGAGCCACTATATAGGCTTTCCTTCTCTTTCTTTTGGGGTTCTCCCCTCTTTTTGTACAGGTAAAACAACCCACTCCGGTTGCTCCTCTCCTGCCAGTCCCATCCCGCTGCCCGCATGGCCCCACTCCCTGGTGGGGCGGCACTGCCCGCACGGCATCGACCGCTGCCTGGGAGGCACAGGCAGAGCACCCGGTAGCCCCAGTGCACGTGCACCGGCCAGTGAGACACTGCTCCATCGGTGAGGAGGAGGAGGGGAAATGCTTTTGCCATGTCTCTGTTTTGGGGCCTTCAAAGTTCAGCACCAAGCTGAGAAATTCCTGCTGCCTTTGGGACACATCTCGCCCTTTACCTTCCAACCACTAGCAGACTGACTCCTGTATTCTGCTGTTACTGTGGTGGGCAAGATCTCTTCTCCCCTCCACATCCCAAATTTACGGTTGCTGCAGTGGAGAAGGTGCTTTCAGCCTATTCTTCACGCTTACCCAAAGTCACTAAGGTCCACCAGGAGCCTCACATCCTACTGACAGCCACAACCTGAGGCCACGGCTCTCCAGCCACACATTGGCCACCACATCGCAGCCTTGCTATGGTCATCGCAGCCCAGCCAGCGCTTGGGACCACCACACACGGGACGTGGCCCCAGCAGTTGCTCTGTGTTCAAGTTCTGCACAACGCCTGAAGGTAGGAGACCTCCTGGCCCACTGTCTGGGCCCCCAGCGCCACAAGGAGAAGAGGTTCTCCTCCCAGTGCTGGAAGAAATTTGTGGATGCTGAGATCTCTACCCAGGGCTTCTGGAGAGACAGGCGGGACGTGCTCCCGCTCCATCATGGCCCTAAAGTGATGATTAAAACGCAGTGCGAGGTGGCACCCAGAAGCCGAACTGCTTTTCTTCACATTTCACTACCCGAAGTGGCACTACCACACCTATAGGCTACGAAACTGGCCCACTCAAGGATTTCAGCCTCTTCTAAGGAGATGAGAAGCAGCAGCAATCCCATCCCTGTGCAACCTCATGGCAGGTGGGCCCATCCAAAGGCTCACCTTTTGCCGCAGAAAAGTCTGATCATTAGAGATGATAATTACCAGGGTGGGTGGGAGGAGATGGGGGCAGCTATCCTACTCATGAGTTAGAACACATCAACAACCCTTCTTTCTGCCCTCCCCGTTCTACTTCAAGTCAGAAAGGATGCTGCTCCAGCAGCCCCACTGCAGGTCCAGGCAGCCCCTGGATGAGCCACCGGCCTCCTGGTCGATGGGACAGCAGCGGAATGAGCACCAACCCTCGGAGACACCTCCAGCTCCCAGGGGACTGACGGCCGTCTGCCACCCTCCCACCCCAGCAGTGGCAGGGCTGGGGCAGCGACAGGCTCCAGGAGCACCTTAAAGGCTGGGAGGAAACACCCGTCTGGTCATTTCTTGGATCCAATGGGGCAGAGGGGGCGAGAAGAAAAAAAATCATGGAGAAAGGTTAGGGAAAAAAACCCAGGTAAAGAAGGTGCATGCTATTGCTAATGAGGAAGAGAACCAGACTGTGAAGAGACAGAAACAGCTGGCTTTTTGACCTGCCTGAAGAGATGCCTACCGCTCACTGTTTTGGCTGGAACTAGACACCAAGCGGGGTTTATAGACTCTTAATAGAGTTAGATGCCTGAATACTTTTGAAAATCTGGCTCCAATTTTCTGGGATAGCCATGTGAAACTAAATAAACTATGAAAATCAAGTTCAGGAGTCCTGCTTCATACATCTTCTGAGAAAAATGAGAGGTGAAGCTGGCCGCACTCCTGCCCAGCACCAACCTGACAACTCACTTACTGAGCAGCCAGAACCCAAACCCCTCTTCTCCACTTCAGCACAGCTCGGAGAGGAGCCGGCCGGGTAGTGCTTGGACTGCAGCACCCACCTCACTGCATTGAAAGACGCTTTAAAAGTTAGCATCCTTCTGAAATAAAGCATCCACCGCACGATCGCCTTCCCTCTCCTTCAGGAGAACGGGCCTTTCACGCCCTTCACCGGGGAAACCTCCCCTCCGTGGCGGGGGGCCTCGGCCCCCTCAGCGGGGGTGCCGCACACCCGCGAGCCG
>VYXH01009264.1:158656-173791 GCA_013397275.1 Burhinus bistriatus | reverse complement strand
CGTGCGGGCCGAAGGGGCCGCGAAAGGGCGCCCAGCGCGGCCCCCCGCCGCCGGCAGGGCCCCCCGCCGCCAGACCGGGTTGCTCAGAGCCCCCTCCGGCCTGGAACGGTGCCAGGGACGGGGCAGCCACCGCCTCCCCGGGCAGCCTGGGCCAGCGCCTCGCCACCCTCAGCCTAAAACGTTTCTGACTCATACCTAGTCTGAATCTCCCCTCTTCTGGTTCGAAGCCATTGCCCCTCGTCCTGTGGCAACAGGCCCCGCTAAAAAGGCTGTCTGTAACATTTAGGGCAACCCAGTATCTGCTCAGGGCTTCATCAGCACCAAACACCCCAGAAACCCCTCTGCAGACGGGCGCTGGAAATACCGTGTGGCCTTTGTGCCAGCTGCGCCAGGAGACTAAGCCAGAAACACGTGTGTCCCCAGGACGTCGGCAACAAAAGAATCGCTCTTTGGTGACCTTCCGCGCCAACCCATGGCGTTTCTTCCCGGCGGGTCTGCGCACCTCCGAAACGTTACGATGGCCCTGAGGCACGGCTGTGCTGTGGGGTATGGAAACACGGAGAGAAGTTTTGGCCACTTAAAATCATTGCGAAAACGTCAGGTGACTTCAGCTGAGTCAGGTGACACCTGCAATATCACTTTGCCAAAGTTACTAAAACATACTTCAGATTTTAAGGTCAGATAGCAATTTAAATCTTATTTACTTTACCTGTCTGACTTTCACTTCTGTCGCTTCACCACTATGAAGTAATTCGATTAATTCCACTTTTATTTCTGGGTAGATTTTCTGCTGCTTCTTCACTGCAAAGACCCTGCAACAGGCTTGCACGTCCTCTGACAAATACTCACAAGCAGAGAAATGCCATTTTCATTGCTTTTGAAATATGAGGGAGTTGAGAAATCATTTCTGCTAACCCTTAAGTTCTGCATTTTTTCCCCCATTCTTAAAGGAAATGTTACCAAGTGTGTTTTGTGAGGCTGCATGGCAGGCCCAGATGTGTCTCCCTTTGTATGCCAAACGTAGCACGGTTTTCCCACCTTGTTGTGTGGCTTTGAAACCCTTGAAAATTAGGATCACCGAACACTTTCCAATGTAATCCTTCTTTCCGTTAACTTTGCCAAATGTAATGATTTGCGCTGAGTTTTTTCTTTCTGGGTGTTTGCTTCAAGTACATTGGTCTTGGTTGCATTGGGTTGACATCCCTGAGAATAAACAATTTCATTAGTTTTGGCTTAACCCCCTCTCTGCCTCAGTTTGCCAGATGGGGATAATATTATCCCTTCCTAGCACAGAGACATCTGTCAGACCTTTCAATGATGTCTTGGTGGCATCACAGAAACTGGTGTCTTTGAGACCAAAACGCCTGGTTTCCCACGTGGACTTTGGAGAGTGAGTGTCAAATGAAACCAGTTCAATGAAACCACGCACCAGTACAGGTTAGGGGCTGACCTGCTGGAGAGCAGCTCTGCTGAGAGGGACCTGGGAATCCTGGTGGACAAGTTGCCCATGAGGCAGCAACGTGCCCTTGTGGCCAAGAAGGCCAATGGTCTCCTGGGGTGCATTAAAAAGAGTGCGGCCAGCAGGTCGCAGGAGGTTATCCTCCCCCTCTGCTCTGCCCTGGTGAGGCCGCCCCTGGAGTACTGTGTCCAGTTCTGGGCCCCCCAGTTCAAGAAGGACAGGGAACTGCTGGAGAGAGTCCAGCAGAGGGCTATGAGGATGATCAAGGGACTGGAGCATCTCTCTGGTGAGGAAAGGCTGAGGGACTTGGGTCTTTTCAGTCTGGAGAAGAGCAGACTGAGAGGGGATCTCATCAATGCGTATCAATATCTAAAGGGCGGGTGTCAAGAGGATGGGGCCAGACTCTTTTCAGTGGTGCCCAGCGACAGGACAAGAAGTAACGGGCACAAACTGGAACACGAGAAATTCCACCTCAACATGAGCAAAAACTTCTTTCCTTTGAGGGTGGCAGAGCACTGGCACAGGCTGCCCAGAGAGGTGGTGGAGTCTCCAACTCTGGAGACATTCCAAACCTGCCTGGACGCCGTCCTGTGCAACCTGCTCTGGGTGACCCTGCTCTGGCAGGGGGGTTGGACTAGAGGATCCCCAGAGGTCCGTTCCATCCCCTGACATTCTGTGAGTCTGTGAAAGCTTGAGCTGTTCACAGTACGGAAAAGACACAAAGCAATCTGGACTAAGGGATCCAGAAGAGGTAATGCTCCTGCGGGAGGTGGGGTACAGTGAGGCTCGCGCCCCGGGGTGGGTTTGTCAGGGTTGCAGGGACGCAATTCTGGGTGCGTGGGTGCGGGTGCGGTGCTGAGCCAGCCCCGCCGTGCTGCTCCCAGGCCCCCATCGCCTTTGGAGGGGGCTGAGCTCCTTGCGGGCGGTGCAGGGCCCGAGCTGGCGCAGCTGCACGTGCAGGCACGGAGCCGCTGTGCACCGCGCTCCTGTTACTGCCTGACCTCAGCTGGGCTGGCACCGGGCTAACAGACGGGGGAGAGCCAGGCTGGTCCTGCCTGGGCACGGCTGCATTGCTCCCTGCAGAGCACGGTGCCAGGGCCGCTCATCGGTGCAGCCATGGTGCAGCAAGCCCACGCACCGCCAGCCACGACGCTGACCCCGGCACTTGCCCCACTGTCAGCCTGCAGCCCCTGGACCGAGCACCCTCCTCGTGGGGCTCTGACAGGGCGATGGCAGCCAGGCCTTCCCACTGCCTGGGTGTCACCACCACGCCACGAGCCTGGCCACCAGCAGCTGGCTCATGTCCTCACCCTGCCGCTGAAGGCAGCCACCACCCGTGGTATGCACACAAGAGAGCAGGATGGCCCCTAACTGGGAGAGCTTGACTTGGAAATTTTAAGGCTTTAAACCTTTTCTTCTGGCCAGACATGCTAAGATTTTAACTGGTGACAGCCCCTATAGCACCTGAAAACCACACAAAAGTGACAGTGAGACCACAGAACCAAAACTGGCTGGGAAGAGCTCCAAGCCTGAGCCTTAATAAACACCCAGGAGCAGCTGATTCCCCTGCGGTCTCAAAGTGACGTTCAGTTGCAGATCCAAGTGTAATCTGGCTCGTTAAATACTCGTGAAATCTGCACAAATGAGCATCATTTGTGGAAGTGAACCAAGAGCCAAAGGGGTTATCGGTACAGTCAAAGTGCACCGTGCTGGGCACTCTCACTGCCAGACCTGCTGTGCTCTGCCTGGAAAGCGTGCCAGAACAAAAGCATAAAACAATTAATTTCTGTGTTCGGTGAGCCTCCCCCTTTTCCTCTCCTCTCAGAGATCTGGCTTTCCTGAAAATGGAACAAACAAGTATGAATTCATTTCAGCCCTCCTGCTGGAGTGGAAGTGTCCATTCCCAATTTTCCATAAGCAAGTACCAGTAAAAGCAGCAATCAATCATCGCATTTGTATTTGTACAAAATTAATTACAAGACTCTGTTCAGTCACTGCCTCTTATTAATCAGTTGTTGATCCAGACACATGCAAGACAAATCTCTCTCTGATATATTTGGAAGTGCATTCAGCAACACGTCGCACAGAAAGCAAGAAAAATGCTTTAGGAATGGCCACAAACCTGCAAACACAAGAAACGGATCCCCTCAACGGATGATTTCCACTTAGGACTTCAGAGACATGAAGGTCAAAACCCATGAAAAACGAAAACCAAGACCTTCGAAATGTGACTTTTAGGAAAAAAAAAAAGTAGAGAAAATCCTTTTTTTAACCTTGTTTTTGCTAATTACTCAAACAATGTAGTTCTGTAACAACTGCTAGCAGTATTTTTTTCAGGGTTTCCTTAGGGTTTATACGTGGGCCAAGCAGGGTTGCTGTACATAAATTAATGCTTTTACTGGTAACTCCAGACAACATGAGCTAGAAGCAGGAACAAGACATGTGCCAAGCCCTGACTCTTCCCCTGTGTCACGCGCCCCTGAACCCATGCCTCTTCAGCTCTGCTGTTCTCTCAGGGACCTGCCACACTCATTTCCAGGTTTCTCTGAAATTCTACATTTTGGTAAGTCGCATCCACTAACTTACCTTTATAACCATCCTTTACAAAGAACATGTATATTTTTACTAATCTTTTATGGAAGGATCTCATTTTAATCTGAATTGCTGCCCAGACTCAAGGATGCTAGATTCATATGGAATTAATAAGGTGTCTCTGCTGTTGACTAACGCAGACTCCTCCTGCACACAAAGCACTGAGACCCAAACGTGAACCCTCAAAGCTTAATACAGGTTTCAAGTAGAGACTTGGCAAAAAGGGCTAATATGCGTTTACTCCCATGAACAGTACTAGGTGCTATTTTCTCTGTTAATCTAAACAGCACAATAAAAACAAAAAACCTCAACTGAACTGGTATTTGGTATTCTTTATTATGGACACTTTTTAATGTTGCAATCGCAGTTATCTAGAGGACAGGACAAACTGTAGTTCTGAGGCAGCCTTGACTTTCTGCAAAACCTTGAAAATACATTGAGAGCAACATGCAAGCAGAGAGGGAAGTTCTGATGTCATCAAGGGCAGAGAAATCTGTACTAATTTTCAGAAGGAAAAGGATTTTTTGAAGCATCATCCAAAACATGGTGATACGCTTTTACAGAAAGCGTACCTCCAAAACTGTTCAGAAATTAAGGCAGTTTTGACAGTCACATGCACTCATTAAATCCAGCGACTCTGAACGTAACTTGGGCCAGATGTCGACCATTTTGGAATACACAATTACCAGTATGGAAACGGTGGAGACACTGTGTAAACGCACGTATTGTGGACATTCAAAGGGAACTGTCTAAAGTGGATCAAATTAAGGTCGCTTTAAGTAGCCTCCATTCAGAAAAACTGCACCAAACCCACAGGAGTTGCTCTGAGCTTTCCATCTGAGTGGCAGCAGAACCAGCTGAGCGAGCCTCGTTAATAACCTGTACGAGACGAGGCAGAGAGATGTGTAATTCTGGGTGGCAGAGCCAGCGAGGTGGGCATGGAGCGCAGGAAGCCCTGGGACAGCCAGCCCTGCCAGCTCTATTGCATCTTACCATCAAAGATCCTCTGCTCCGCAGGATCGGGTGGGCTTGCTCCACATTTGTCCTTAAGAAAAACTTCCACCTTTTCTGTATTCATCTTTCCCTGCCAAGCACCGCCACTTTTGTCCCCACAGAGCGGTTCAATGGCGTTACTCTTCATTCCCGTGACTAAAATTTCCAACATTTTAAGGCACGTAGACTTAGCAGAAAGTGGAGGTACAACCCACCTGAGGTACCTCTGCTGTCCCAGGAGGACAAATGATGGGACCGTGGCAGGGGACGACAGAGACAGCGAGGACAGAGGGAGAACACGGAAAGCACAGGAGGGAGTGCCCTGGTTGGAGGTAAAACAGAACCGATTTTCTGTTCAGTAATTTTACTTCTTAGCTAAGCCTCTTCTAACTGCTGAAACGGACCTCTGCCATCTGTGAAATTCAGTACCGTGACCTCCTTCGCAGGGCTGCTGTGGTACTGGAAGATCGCTGGCACGTGTTCGGCTCCTGAAACGCATTTCTGTAATAAAGCCCTCTCTGAAGTATTGCTGCAGTTTTGGGGGAGGACAAGGTAAAAGCTCCCGATATCCTGTCCTGGTGACCCCACTCTTGGCGCTGCATAGTTCCACGTACCTCAAAGGAGCGACACTGCGGGGATTTGGGCTCAGCTGTTACTGCACCTTGCCTCATCTGATCCCCTGCCCTCACGGCAGCCGGCACCCGAAGGGCCCCGCCAAAGGCTGCCCAGTGGAGAAGGCGCAGCTCTGGGGCATCAGCAGGGCTCCAAACCAAAGTACAGACGCCCTGAGAAATGCTCCCGCCTGCTCCCTCTTGTCCAGGGGAAGGACACAGCCTTCACGACACTAAACACAGGGTTTGTGATGAAGACCCAGACTGGTCTGATATGACTAGGACATACAGCAAGGCCAGAGATGTGTTATTCATGAAGTCAGTTGACTAGCAGTACACGGTGCCTGGGATTAGTAAAATTACAAATGGCTGCTCCAAACCTTAGGGACAATTTTTGAATTTTATTTTCGTAGAATTTTTGTAAGCCCATAGAAATGCGCTTGAGAAAAATGTGCAGAGAGGCTGAAGAAAACACTTTACAACACTGTACCAGAGATCTTCTAAAAGAGACAAATTTTACAGTCAGCTAAAGCAGATTGATCACTGCTACAGGTTTAACATTGTCAAATGCTGTCGGGAAGACTAAGTGAGAAGAGGAGGCTTTTGTAATTCTCATTCTCATGAGGAAGCATCTCACGGTTTAAAATTCCAGGCCATCAGAATTTGCTGCTGGAAAAGATCTTTTGAGTTTGCATTCTTGGTGGGTCAGGTGGAAACTCCCCCATGAAGGCCGTGAGACGATACTCCTGGAGAGGGGGGAGTCCTTTTGGTTTTGTTAGCTTGGTCCGTAGATCTTCAACCTTGGATTTAAAAGAGAACCAAAAAACAGAGAATAGCTATATAAATATACATAATTAAGAACAGAAAGTAGCGCAAATGTCTAACGGGCCAGATTTTTACCTGCTCCTTCTGCAGCCTCCATTTGTGTACACACAGAGCTGTACACATACAATAGCTGGAGTACGCACTTCAACGGACTTGTCCATCTCTGTTAACTGTGCGAGCATACGAATGTGCTGGGATTTACATCTCCAGTCCCATGCACACGCTAACATTTACATATGTGCATGTTTTAAAATAGCTGAAAAAACCAGGGGGGTTTAATCCCACTAGTGCAAATACATGCATAGGTCGGTTTGTAGGAATAAAGAAGCTATTGATTATAAAATGGCTGGAAGCATTAAAGCTCAACAGATTTTGAAAGTAATAAACAGTAACTACATGTAGTGCTGAACTTATTACTAATAAATATATTTGTGAATAGTCTCAACTCAATATTGGTATGTAAATATACTTTTTACCAAATTAAGATTCATATTCATTCACTTAAGATATTTCACAAAATTATGAAAAACTTGAAAGTTGATGAAAATTCAGTAAGGCTCTTAAAAGTCTTCATGAAAATATTCTGCTTTTTAGACGTACAACCAGAGATTTTAAAACATTATTCCTTTTACTATTCAGTATGTCATGAATACTACGGAACACGATACAGTCATATTCAAAATACAATGACCTCGGGGGTTCCAAAATAACTTTAGGCCATCACGCCAAGCTTACACAAAAGCTCACAGGGAAGTCCGTGAGTACATCTTTGCAGGCTTTAGCTCCTGATAGTCCATTCCACCTAACAACTTTAAGAAAAATGAAAACAATTACGCTAATAGAACTACATCTTTCCACTGTTTGAAGCGTGCGCTCTGCAAAACGCGCTCCTCTGTGCCAGCACGAGGCCCCATGGATTAATGGCCTGCTGTGAAGCTGGAAGTCACTCAGATTTGGTGAATGAACTCAAGCTCCACAAATCCCACAGTTCCCCAATTGCCATCCAGTGATGCATTCCTTTTTGGGCGGTAATTACCAGATTTAAAATACTAGTAGGCCACTACAGACAGAGCAGTTCCCCCGCTCTGCAAGGCTCGTAACTGAGTACGCGGCAGTTTGCGTAGACATACTTGGCATTGCAGCTAACGAGTGGACATTTTGCAATTCCTGGGGATACTGGTTAAGGAATGGGATCTCCTACGTAGCGTCAAGACTCTCAAATGTGTGTTTGGGAAACCCAAGGGCAGATTGCTAATGGAAACAGTAAAGGCAACCAAACCCATCCTGAACAGCAGCCGCGTGCCGCCCCGTGAGAGCAGAGACTCTCCCAGAGCACCAGGAGCCCATGGTACGGGACACGCGGGGCCCCTACGGAGTCCACTCCTAAATGCCAGGCTCATGTTGTCATATACGACTCTTGTACCTACCTTGAGGAACGAGTTCCATTTTGGGAGTGTGCAGCTTGCGTTGTGCTGTGCATGACGTTATGGAGTGGGAGGGACATGGGTAATTTTAGAACAGTGTCACGATTTCCTGGCATAGGGACAGACGCTTTGCACCATGTATGACTTGTTTGCCCTGTTATGTATATTAGGGAGGCTGTACTCTCCGTGCATTAGATCACTTTGGTTTTAGGGCCAAAAGATGCTTTGAATAAAATCTGAATTCCTTTTTTCCAAAAGTACATGTACTGCAAAGTGGTGCAAACACTGCAAAAATGAGGCTATGAAATCCATGGCCTTTATGCGGTCAGTTCACACAGCTACAGCCACTTGCGCGTTTCCAGTATTTCTACCCAGTGACTGCTCGGGCTCCCCAGGACCTGGGAGCCCGTACACCAGTGAAAGGTTCAGAGGTAGGTGACTCCCAGCAGGCACAAGTTCTCACTGCTGCGTGAGAAGGAGCTGCAAAGGAACAGTCTTTTGATGGACTGCTGCTCCTCTTTGGAGTAAGTAAACAGTCTTGAAACCATTTCATATTCCCTGTGCATTATAAAAGGGGTTTGTTTATTACTACAATGTAATTCTTTACTGGGAAAAGGCTTTGCCACGTTTAGTACCGCCGATACTTCCTCTACACGTTAATGAAAGTGATTTCTTGCTTGATCAGAATGCACAATACGTACATAATGCGCCATGGCATTCAAAGAACCATATAGAGCATTTGTACTCGCTCTGCCCTCAGGAACTGTATTTCTAAGACAGTTTGCTTTTTTGCATCTGACAAGATTATCATTTGAGCACATTGCACAGTGGGAATGACACGGAGCTGAAGAGAAAGGAGACAGGACAGCGGAGTGAGAGGCCCCACTGCCAGCTTGCTGGTCCCTGGGGAGAGTGCTCCGGCATGGCTGCCCAGCCGCTGGCCATGCCACCCTGCGGAAGCCAGTCGGTGTCAGCAGCGATCTCATACCCATGGGAAAAAAAAATCAGCCCGGGCTCTTGAGGCAAAACTGATTTTGAGCTGAGTGTCTTGATTATGCACAGCGCACAAACTAACTGCAAAGCACTGACTCATTTCATTGAAAGATGTGTAACTTCATTTTGACTAGCTATGCAGTTCAGAAAACTGAAGTCATACTTTCAGTCAAGGCAAAATAATTCCTAATAATTCTATGATTCTATGATAATGTTGCAGTAAGCAAATAAAATTTACAGCTCTGCCAACTTTAATGACAGCTCTCAATTTTCTCTTCCCAATTGGGACACTTACTGATGTCTCAAGGTATAAATTTATGAGTCCCCTTTCCAATTGTAAATGGATAATTTTGAATTTCAACTTTTTGCTGTATTAACCACTTGCATTGGATGGCTTGTACAGCATGTGATAAAAATCATCATCCTGGTCTACTGAGTTTTATATTAATCTTTGGCCATCCTTTATGCTTTTATTGTTTTTTTTCTTCTGTCTTCTGTCTTCTGGCTTTGCTTTTGAAAGACTCAAAGCACTACAGATGTTTTATGTCTTTTTATATATGTGCATGTTGTGTACATGTACACATACATACAGACAATTTTTGCATGAGCAAAAATAAAATGTTTAATTTTTAACAGTTTCAATTTTAAAATATTTGGTATCTGAGATTTTTGTGAAATTAATGAAATGCCAAATTAACCAGCGTTCATCAGAACAGAGCACCACATTTACTGTATTTCCTGAAAAAGAGAAGATACTCACTGTCTCAGTGTCTTGTTTTGCTTCCTTCATTTCCACTTGGGATGTTCCTTTTAATTTTTCTCCTCTTGCTTTCATCATTTGCACGTGCTGTTTGAGGCGCTGTTCCAGTTTCTGTTCTCTGAGATATCTAAGTAAACACGGTAAAATTATTATTTCAGTTGCTTTATATTCATTGACTCTTCTGCTCCCAGTTTCAAGTATTTAACCCTTTTCTGCCAAAAATATAAATACAGACACAGAGAGCAAAACAAGCAAAATGCTGTGGCTTTGCCTTTGTTAATACACACTTTGTGGCATATGCACCAGGTGGTGGTCTTGCACCGCTCTATCTTGCCTTGGCTCTTACACTCACAGGGATCTATTTATGTAGTTAGTTATTTATGTAAATCGCCCCCTTGCCTCGCTTGGTGGCTAAGCTCGATGGTGCTCTGCGGGTAGGTCAGAGTTTGGTAGCGCAGCAGACTGGTTTTGGCGGGCCCTTTCCATGGTTGCTGTAGCAGCTGGAAGACCTTCCATGAACAAGGCAGTGGAATGGAAAAGGGAAAAAGGAGAGGTGTACGGTCAGGGAAACTGAACGAGGTCCTTTAACCCAAAGGAGGAAACACCGATGGGGAGTTCAGCACAAGCAGCTGGTGAAGCTAAATGAAACGCTGCAGAAGGCATGCTAACAAAATGAGGATTTGAACGGGCGCTGAGCTGTACCCAGTGCCAGCGGCTGAGCCACCTACAGCATATGCACGCAGCTTTTCAACCATCTTACCTGTAAATTTAAAATCATGTTGGACAGCAGAAATACAAAAGAGTACTACAGACCAGCCCTTTCCAATGCACTGGGGATATTCATGCAGGTATGAAAGCCAATACAAGAACAGGACTGAATTATGAATGACTGCTAAAGAAATGTATTTACTGTACTTCACTTTTTGTGCTCATCAGACCTGTCTGGCCATAGCCGTGGTACCTGTAACCACCTCTCCTCCATATTACAAGACAGTATAATAAAATGTATTTTTCCTTCAAGGTGATTAAAATTTTCCTTGATTTACAGACAACTGTTTAGTAGTTATGTCCTGAGATTATCAACTGGAACATGCTTGTACAGTTAGTCAAGTTACAGCCTCGTATTTTTAGAAGTGCAAAATGGAGCAAACCAACACATCTTGTAAACAGAAAAAGAAACAGAACATTTCAAGCTTTCCCCATATAAGTTAGAACCAAATAGAAAAAACCCTGAAACTCAACTTGAACGCCTTCTAAAGCCAGCATCAAATATTTTACAGGCTCTTAAAAATTTGGGACATGTTCACACTTCTCCCCTCTTTTGTTTTGTGGTTTGGTGGTTTTTTTTTTTTTTTAAACTCTCATAAAGAAGAATGATTTCAAGTATTTTCCAGCCCAGCTGACAGGCTAGAACAATGGAGACACGTATGTAAATTTATACTCCAGGATGAGCCTGTCAAGCTGAGGCCATCAATCAGCTGAGATTTGTTTAGTCCATTTTGCAAAAAGGACCAGAGAGAGTCAATTTCTAGTCAGTTCTCTGGCTCACACTCACGGTATTAAGACAATATAGAAGTACAATAGTTGGTTTACTATTAATTGTTTTAGCAGCATGCTTCTTGTCTTGGTATCACATTGTACATGAAGGAGCAAATGCATATAGCTCAGGTGCAAGTCTCGAAGCGCTAGTGATTATCTTTTAAAACAATTTTTTTTTAATAAGCCTGGAATTCACTTGATTTTTTATTTCTCTTTTAGTCACAGTGTTTGTTGATTAGGGTGCAGGGCTTTTACTTCACAGATAGCAAAAAAGGAATACATACTTTCATACTAACAAAATTAAATGGAAGTCATCAATAGCGTTATGTAGGAACAGTTTATAATCTTATCTTTTTAGCACTCACTTTGCAGCTTCAACTTTTACTTTCAGCAACCTTTCTGCCATTTTTGCAGATGTATGGTCCTGTTTCTCAGCCCCCTCTTTCATGGTGTAGTAACCAATGTCATCCGTAGCATATGGTGTATTTTTTGGCATCTACAGCAAAACATAATGCTAACATATTATATGGAAATGATAGCAAGTAAAAACGGTTTCATACTGAAATTAAAAATGCTGTGAAGGCAGTAGTTCTTTGAAGCCATGGTTAGTGAGCAGTGGCTGCTGGGGAATGCTGCGAGGGGCGTTGGGTCCCTGAGCCTCCCAGGCAGCTCTGGGCAGGGCTGTCGCACACTCCCAGCCAGCACCGCAGGACCTGTACAACACTCCAGGGACACGTTCTCAGGAAGACACTTTCCATACATTTTCCTACTTGTCACACAGCATGAACATGCTTCCATTTCTGTAAGGGGGCTTAATACAGAGTCCAGTAAATCAAAAATCAATGCTGTGAGAAGGCTTGGCTTGAACACCTTTCTCTTTTTTTTTTTCCTTTTCATTAAAACGATAATGATGCTGTTGAGGCCAATGGGAGTTGCATAAGGACTATGCTCACGGGTTCTGCTACAGCTACAACGGCTGAAGTCAGAGTCCTATAATTGAATTCTGCATCTTGTACTCTTATGCTTTTATTGCCTTCAATTAAGCTGTAATATTCACAGATGAAATGAGATACAAGAGTCTTATTTCCCCAAGATCTGGGGAAGAAAAACAGACAGATAAACCAAATCTGTTTAAATTATTTAAATTCAGATTAATGCTGATGGTTTACTCCTACCATATAGTGAAAAACTTATAAATGCTAAATTACTTAATGACTTAAGAACAAACAACGCAGACCGAAGCAGCATCCACCCTCCTGCGAGGGGTCGGTAACCGTGCCATCCAGTTGCATCTTAAGCTCCTAAGATCTCGTAAAACTTGCTGCAACGACAGTCATTCAGAAACTCCCGACTCTGGTCTGTGTGGTCTGTTCTTCTCCCAGACTTTTACAAATCCATTCTAGCTAAATTAAACACGTACCTGTGCAGTTCAGGAATTTAGCAAACAGCCTTAGGGCGCCATGACATTTTACACAGCTTGGCTTACACCACCTTAAGACTGTTTTCTCTGGAACAGTTTTATAACCAGTTAGTGTTTTAAACCAGGCGCTCGCAGTGAGGACAAGACTTACGTTGAAAAGCAAGACGTGCCAGTGTCTGTAGTGTCTCGCCTGCAGATTCGCTCATAAAGAACCCAGTTTCCTTTATATTGGTATGTAATTAGATAGTTCAGTAATCATTATGAAGAATACGTGAATTTCATCCCTAGTAGAAGCACAGAATGGTTTTATAAAAGCTACTTGGGTCTAAAGACATCAGGGTGGTGACGGGCATGACAGCATGCGAAGTTTAGGAGCAAAAATAAGGGGAAAAATTGGAAAATTTATAGATATATTTCAAATCTAGAATACTGTACTAACAGTAATTATAATTGACAAAATAGTCTATCTTTTCAAATTCTATCCTATCTGAAATTTTTCCAGGTAGATAGGCGTTTACCTTTAATTATAGCTGAAAGAGGTATTTGCTTGGTCTCATATTACTGAAGAACTGGAAAAAGACTTTCACGTGTTTAGTAGCCCACAGGAGACAGCTGTCCTAATGGCACATGTCGCTACCCATTCGCAATGATACCTGAGCTTCAAGAACATGCACAGAATTGCATCCTGAGTTATCAAAGAAGTGGTGCTCAAGTTCATAGAACTGCCATCATCCCATTTTGGGGCTGCTAACCCAAAACCTTCACCAATGTGGCAGCGTGGCCCTTGGGGATTACCTGAACTGATTTGTAGGAACAACTGAAGATGTTTTGGCAATATTTTCTCCATTTTACTAAAATATAAAGTCAATTTTGTGGAAATGTATCAGTCTTAAGAGACGTGTTATTGACAGAGCGTACTTGAGAAATGCGTGTTGAGAAAATCTATTTTCTCACGTACTGGCTGTGTATGCACAGTGGCAGCACCCTGCAAGTCCAACCCGTGTCTGCAATGCAAGTAACGGATCTCCAGAGCCTGGAAAAAAGGAGACCAAATGTGTGTTTTCTAATGATGTTAGCCAAATCTGGGGAGCAAAAGTAGGTAGGACAATATGGCCATTTGGTAAGAAAACAGTAGTTCCAGTAGAGAGGGTGGGAAGAGGCTCAGAAGCACTGACACCTTGTATTTGGTTACAGAAGAAGGGCAGACTTCTGCCAGATATTCTGACCGCTGGGCTGCACAGCATTGTCTCTTTCTATCAGGCGTTAGATAGAATACAGCTCTAACAGGAAATACTGAGGGATACTGACTCAATAGTCTTTTGTGGAGTGACTTGTGGAAGAGCTAAGTCAAAGCCCTACCTCCACATTCCCAGAAACCTGGTCCTGAGCACTTGTAGGGTTAGGCCCTACCCTCGGCATTTTCCAAATAAAGCTACAAAAAAATTTTGGTTTTGTTCTGTCAGGTTGAATGCCTTTAAAAATTCAAAACTATTCTGTGAAGCCAAATTATTTCCCAGACAAACCACCTTACTTCTACTTCAAGTTAATAAATTTCCACGGTTTTGCACTGAGAAAAATTATTGCGGTAGACTTGAAGTATTTTATAGGCACTTCATTTTTCTCAGTGCAAAAGCTTACCCTTAAACTGGCTTACAATAAAAACGCCAATTATGTTTTAATAGTATTGCCTATGACTATGCTTCTGTAATCACACTGCTGCAAAGAAAGTCAATCAACTAATACAAGGAGAATGCTATAGAACAAATCCATTTCCAGAACTGTCTTGTATGACATTATTGGTTAAGGTGAAAACGGAGCAGAAGTGACACGGCATGCTCGTGTTGATCTGACACACACATCCAAAAAGGGTATTTACTTTTGGGATATTCAAGGTACACAATGGCAACCACAAGCAACCATAACTCACCTACCCATGTCTTCATCATAATTACTCAAAACTAGGATTCTAAATCCAAGACAATCTAAGTTTTATTAAATAAGGGTAGCTGCCTTGTGGGTTTTTTTGCCCCATTCCAACAAGAACAATTTGAAAACTAAAATCTTTAGGGTTAAATGAATATTCTCTGTAACTCAAGGAATAAGAAAACTGCTTCTAACAAGATGATCAAAGAAATACACTAAATGTGAGAGCAAAAATCAAAGATTGTTAATATAAAAACATGAGAGCGTGTTCCAAAGCTCTTGCCAATGCCAGTATTTGTGAGGAAGAGGGGCACCCACCGCTGAGCGCCTCAGGTTGGCTGTGGTCCTGCCGTGCCACCTGGCGTTAACCGCGGGCAAACACCTCCGCTCCCACAGCCTTCCATATCCTAGATGACATTTTAAACCCCCCTCATTTGTTATCGGGGGGGGTGTGTGTATCGCTTATCTCATTGTAAGTACCTAAATATGGTCGGTTTGGTGGGTGGTTTTTTTTGGTTTTGTTGGTTTGGTGGTTTTGTTTGGTTGTTTGTTTTTAACAGAATTAAAAAAAAAAAAAAAATTTTAAAGCAGAAGTT
>VYXH01009264.1:133591-158643 GCA_013397275.1 Burhinus bistriatus | reverse complement strand
GGTTGTTTTGTTGTTTTTTTTGGTTGTTTTTTTTTAACAGAATTAAAAAAAAAAAAAACTTTTACAGGAGAAATTCAAGAACTGTTCTCTGGGAGTGCACATATTATTCTCCCCATTTATGTATGTGGGAACACGGAAGAGAAAAATGAGGAATGTTTAATTGTATCACATAACAATATACTTAATCCTTCTCTTGTCATTCAAAATTCAATTCTCTTCTATGCTAGTCGACTTTCTGCAGTCCTAAAAATAATCCGTCAGGTTGGCCAAAACCAAGACCTTCCTACTCAGAGAAAGCAGATCGCCCAGCTTCACCGAGGCAAGCAATCCATCAGGGAAGCTCCCAGCGCTTCGGCAGGAATTCAGCTACCAAGGTTTCCGTAAAAAACCAGGTGCGTGTTCAGAGCCGACCCCCACTGTTCATAGCAGGAAGATGCACCTTTCTCACAGCCTGCTTCTGGTCGTGCTCCCGCTTTGAACATTGGGAAATTACCCTTGATGTTCAATATTGCTACACAACAAACAAGTTTCTGGAACTGTCACACTTACATCATCAGTTTAAAATGCAGAGAAAGCAGGAAATAAGTGACCCACGTTGGTCTGACCCATATCCACAAAAAGGATAATTTTACACAGGAAAGTCAGTGTAAAATTAATGAAGCATTAGTAAATATTATTAATCCTACCCAGTAATCAGAATGAGCTACTGGTGCCAGTGAAGCCATGGATCCAGTACCGCTGTGTACCTCATGGTGACCCAGCTGCACGCTGTCCTTGCTCTGCACGCAGACCCTGTCCTGCAGACCGCCCTTGGCACCCAGCAAACCTACTTCGCTTTCGCTCGACTTCTGTGGTAAGACGGGCCAGAGACATTATCATAGATAGGAGCATTACATTTATATATTTAACTTCCAGGACAGTAAAAGCCAGCAATGAATAATCACAGTCTAAGAAAATTGGGTGAAAAAGTCTGGTAACTGAAACTTCAGTAACAACTCTCCTGAAGACGGACAAAGCGGAATAAAATCCTGCTCATACCACTTTTCCAGCCATCAGTTCCAAAATGTTTTAGTATTGTATCATATATAGCATTGTATAGAAAAAATCCATTTAAATCAAAATTCTACTTTGCTAAAGTAACCAAACATGATCCTTACACTGCCGTTCGGCGAGAGAAAAGGGCACTGTGGCTAGCTGGCTGCCTTGCCAGCAGGTTGGCTCTGATACATTCCCGTGGCACTGCAGGTTAAGCAAAGTTCTGCTGCCAGGATTAAGAAACGCTGTTTAATTGGTGGAAAATGTCACACTATGGGCGAGTAGAAAGGAGAAAAAGGGTTGTATTAACATGAATAAACTGCCTGGGTCAGAAGCCCAGGTTCCTGCATAGTCAGCAAAAATGGCAGCCGACGCGCATCACTGATGGAGGCGCCTGCCGTTACCTCCGCCCGGGCAGCCCAGGCTCCGAACAGGGACACCTATGTCAGCTGGTAAACCTATGTAATCTCCTATTGATAAACTGCAGTTCAGAAAGACAGTTCTCCAAGCACTGATGCATTTAGTAACACGATTTGCCTTAGTTTAAAAAATCTGAGGTTAAAAAAAAAAAAGAAAAAAAAGAGTAAAAACCCTAGTATGCTGAAGTGTGGCTACTTTGTTTTTACTTTTAAAATGTATACAAAAAATAGTTTGGTGCTGCCAGATGTTGAATTGCAAATTTTCTTACAATTCTAGAAAAGTTGTAATCTGTAATACAAAGTCCTTTTTTATTGTTTGAGCACCAGGTGCTGCTAAGCAGATAATAAAATTTAACACTAAACCTGTACGAATCCCTTTTTTTATCACTGAGGGATATAATTTATTTTAATCTAAAACCTACTGACATTTCAGACAAATTTGGGTGTATTTCCACCCTTCCACAGTTAAAAGTAGTATGCCCAGCAATCACAGAACCGAGATGAAAGAATTCTTCACAGCCAAAATCTCTCACAGCATTTCAAGTGCCTTCGGTGATCATCTCTCACTGCCTTACTCAGCGTCTGTGGTACAGTTCACTGTCACACAGAGTACTGGAAAATGTGTGCGTATTCATTTGCAGCGTCTCATCTTTTGCAATACTGTATATAAGGAATGAGAATCTAATAGCAAAACTAATGGGAAAATTTTTTTTGAGATTCTTGTTTTCATGTTTGTTACTTTGGGGAAAAAACTTTTCAGACCTTTCGTATACACTCAGAAAGAAACAAACGTGAGGTCCCCCCCCCTTCGTACGCCAGCGTTTACAAATTCCTGGAGGAACCAGAAAATCCAGCCGACTTCAAATTCAGTTTGGCAGAGGCAACATCTCATATTGGAGGCGTTCAATAATTTAAAAAAATCATATTTCAACATACGCACTTCTGTTTTAACGCCTCCAAGTAGCCTGATTATTGGAGCCACTACAGATTTTGAATAGCAGTTTGAAGGATGTGGCAACTCCTACACTGCACATGGGGCTGCAGCACTGCACGCAGGAGCCAGAAGCCACGTAGATGCTGGAGAAAGGGCCTGCAAAGCCATTGCCAAAATGCTGGCATTTAAAGTTCTGGTTTTCTCTTTTTAAGTTTTAAATTTAAATATATGGGCTATAAAGAAAATAAATCAATCATTAATTGATTGTTTTTTCCAGTGTCCTACCTTGCTATTTTCTGTTACATACCGTATCTGCATTTGTAGGTGAAAATCTAAATGTTGCTTTTTTTTCTTTTATCAACTTCGCTTGGCTGCGCCATTCCTGAAGCGTTTCTTTATTGCTGAAAAAGTTAATTTATATAAAACTTTTAAAACTTAAATTTATATAATTATAAATTTATATAATTATAATTTAAAACTTAAATTTATATAAAACTTTTAAAGCCATAATTTAAGAGGTGAATGTTACTACTCTTGTTCACATGCTTAGCCATTTACATCTGAACAATATACGACACTTCAGATATACTGATTGCTACCAAAGAGAAAATACCGAGGCCTCTTCCTGGAACATTAACTTACCAAAGGAAAAAGAGCACTGCAAAGACCCCCCCAGCACTTCCCGGTTCAGTGGAGGAATAGAGCAGCAAGGAGCAGGACACAGATTCAAACAAAAGCCAGGCAGAGAAATTAAATTGTTCAGAGGACTGGTAATGAGCTACACGCTTCACCTCTGAGCTAGAGTTTAAACTTGGTTAAGTTTAGATACTGAGGAAATTTAAGTGAACATAAAGAGGAAGTAGACAGGTGAACCACAAAAAGTTCCACTGGGTAACATAACCTCACCCATTACGTTCTTAAGGTTCATCAATAAAGGTCTCATTAATAAGAGTTCTACTCTGATTCTGAACGTTCACAGTGATTCTGCAGCTCTTCTCTGTTTTGGTCCTAAGTTTCAGGCTGCTTCTTGTACTGCCATTGTCTGGCACATAAACAGAGCAATCCTCTTCCTTCAATTCCACCGTCTCTTTAAAAATACTTGTCAACTATAATAATGCTTAATAAATTAATACTTTAAAAAAGAACAGACATTGCCCCCAGTCTTGTTGTGGATGCTTTCCTAAAGTCTTCCCAGTATCTTCCTCTTGACCTCTAGATCCTGTCTGTAACTGTTCGTAAAGCTAAGGAATACTGGCATCAAAGTCCAACGAGAAGTTAAACAAACACCTCCTTTTGTGTCAGCATCTCCCCTGAGAATGAATGAGGGTCAGAACAAAAGACAGCCAGGATTAAAGTGTAGGGCAGGTCAGGGTATGTGGAAGCTCAGCTTTTGTTCCCAGTGGTCGCTCCACAGCTGTGCACACAACTGGTTAAATAACTGGCAGTAGAAGCAGGCTCATTTTCACTAGTCCTGGCCCGAATGACGGCTCACTGCCCACTCATGAGTCAATTCTTAGGAACCAACGGTGTTCCCTGCCTGACGGCAAGGGGAGACAAGGATTCCCTGGCCCTGGTCCTCTCCTCCTGGTTTTTCCCTCTCTCCTGGAGCACCAAAGCACACCAGATTTAACCCAAACTGCTGGAACCCAGAGCTCCACCTTGTGTACCCCTCAAATCCAGGGCATTGCCCTTTCGTAACACAACCATCTGGTGCTTCCACAGAGATGCATTTGTTCTGTAATGTGACTTTTGTAACTCCAGTTATAAAAGAAAAAAGATATTAAGATGATACAAATGAGTACTAACATTGAGTCTCATTTCTTGGGTCTAGTCTGCAGTTAGTGGATTGATTTCTGAACTGCAGTCCAAATGTACGCATATAGCAGGAAAATATGCGGAGACAAGTTCTTTCAGCATATACTTTTTATACCCTAGATGTATCACATTTTTATGTCATAGGCAGAGTTTGCCCTCTAGCTGTAGCCTTCTGTCAGCAAAGATTCAGTTAAATTTAAGTTCACATGGAATGTTACATACGCATTAACTGAAAAGGATTTATTTTCTGCTCAGTTGGAATGGGAATTGATGGAGTTCCATAGCCGAGTTGGTAAGGAGCTTGGCAAGTCTCCTTTCTTGTTGTCTTTGAGCACCATATTTTGTAAAGAAAATCACTCTTTATATTTCCACTTGTAGTACAAAATACTCGAAATTACTTCTTTCCTTACAAATAGCCAACTAGGCAATTTATGGAGAAGGTAAGCACAAACTTTTTTAAAACAATGACATTGTAATACTTGCTTTTTCCTGTGTTCCAATAAAACTTGTTCCTCTTTCAGCTCCTTTTCCACTAGCAATCTGCACTTTTTAGCTTGCTTTGCCTGAATTGTCCTATCATACGATAGATATTTCTCCGTGTGGACATCTTCCTTTTACAGTTTGATATTGTTAATTGATATTGTTAATTAAATACTACACAGAAAACTAAGCACATTTAATGATGGTGATATACACACTCTAAATGCAGTTTTTTTATCTACTAGTAATCCTGCATATGAGCAGCCTGTTTTGTTTCAATATAACCATTAAAATATTTAAAATAAAAACCATGTTTAAGTAATTTACCAAATGAATTACTTCACAGAAACCACTGCCAGCCCAAGGTTGTATTCTGAGGAAAAAAAGTAAGCATAAACCATGAATTCTGCAAGATTTTTTCCATACTGTTGATATTTCAAAAACAACCTCTTTCTAAAACGTGAGAGTATAGATATCGAACAGTACATAAAACCCCGGCTACGGGTGGCAGGGCCCAGTGAGCAGCAGGGCACCCCACTGTCCGAGCACCCTGCAGGACAGACTGCCGCCCCAGCCTCTGCTCACTGACGGAAGGCCGTGGGGCTAACAGTGAACACTGAATGCACAGCTAAGCCAGTGAATCTCCCAATCAGTAATTCGCCGATTATTGGAGAGTTCCCCCTATCCCTTCCATGCTCATTAAGCACACGGCTTTCTGCTACTGACTTACAGTACTTTGTTTTCTGGGAGCGACATCTGAGAGATGGAGGGAGGCAAACGCGAGAGGGTGAGGAGTGAAAGAGAGAAGGCAAAAAAGAAAATTCACAGAAAATACAAAAATCCCTTCCTATTTTTTTTTTTTTTAAATCTGAAACCTAATCAAATGGTCAATATTTAAAAAATCAGTCAGGTCTAGTTTATTAAAAACTAGTGTTAATAAATAACTTTTAAGTAGCAAGAAAAACCTTCATGAATATTGGGGGAAAAATTCATTGATATCATGGTAAATACTGAAAATAGTTGGACAAAAAAAAATTAACGACATTTCCAGTGTGTTTATTCTCTCCTTTACATACAAGTCCTTTTTCAGAAAGGATTCACCAACAAATTCTCCCAAATAGGGTTTGCATATTTGCATATTGTGAAATACGATAAAGTGGTTATTAAATGCTTTTGAGTGCAAATGTATTTATACTTAGTTATTTATCATATTGCATATACTAGAAATGAAAAATCAAGTTACCTATAGGATGCTACAGTCCTTTGTTATTCTGTATTATAAAATTCTATTGTTCCTCAGTAGAATGAATCTAGACATTCAAGGGTACAATTATCAAAACAGGAATAAAAAGAAGTAAATGAGAAAATATAAAAGATCGATAGTGTTTTTTAATTTTGGAGAAAAAATATTTAAATAATAGAAAATATAAAAGTTATTTTGTATTCTATGTACTTAGGTCAAAAATACCATTTATTCATCCAATACATATTTAACAATGAGTATAATGATTCATATTAAGATGCTTTTATATTTTCCAGTAGAAATGCAGAGTTTTCCAGCACTTGCAAGATCCTTATCATATATCATCGCACGAAGCTTAGTCACCTGCAAAGACTAGCTGACTTCGAGTAGAGCTGTTCATTCTTTCTTTGGTTTTTCCCTGCTTCAGTAAAATCATGGATTGCACCTACATGTTTGTCAGCAAGAAATTCTTCTTTTTCATCTTTTATAATTTCTTCTTTCAGCTTCTGAAATCTTAGCTTTTCCTCTTCATTAGGCCACTCCTCTGACAAATCCAAACTGGACTGCAACAGTTCACTTAAGTTTAGCTTTTCAACAGGTGGCATTTCTACTGGAATTAAAGGGAGATTACTGTAATCCTATGTATCAATTAAATCAAGTTAGATTTTTTCCTAAGCAAAACACAGCATTTAGATAGTGTAAATCAATCAAACAGAAGTGGGATACGTTGTTGTTTTTTTTTTTTTTTTCTTTTAATACATATTTTACTCTCAAAGATTTTTCACAAGTTTAAAGCAATCTGTGTTCCGGAAGAAACCAACAGTCTATTGATGAATGTGAGCAGAACAGTGCCTTCCTTTTGATTGGTAATTTCCGTACCTCGTAATTTGGTACACTCTTCACCCAGCTTTTTATCAATTCCACCATGCAGAAGCTGATTCAATCCTAAAATCATTTTTGTTAAGTGCTCAATACCTCTGACTTACACCAAGTGTAAGAGCCATGTGTCTGCAACACCCCGCAGAAATCAGGTTCTCAGAGTAGTGTCCATAGTCTTACTCCCTGAAGGTCCCTCCTTGCCTCCCCCACGGGCAGGCGCGCCCCAAAGAGCACAGCTCTGTGTTGCCACTGGAGCCCTTGCCTCCTTCAGGGCTGCCCTGAGACCTGGACGGAGAGGCTACCACAGACCTCAGCAAGGTTTAAATATGGCTGTGCCAAAGATACGGTGTGAACAACAGGCATTTCTGAAACAGTGTAGGACACGAAAGTGGAAAATCCCAGCTTGGTACTGGGATTTCTACTTAGAGGAAAAAAATAGAGTGAAAATTAAGACTCACATAATGCATGTACATAGAAGGATTGAGTTAAAGCTGTATATAACTCTTTTTCTCACTTCATTTTTCTGCAGCATTTATAGCCTGCCAATGTAGATTTGGGTATAAATAAGTATTACACGAACTGTGTATGACTGAATTAAAGATAGAGTTCTCTTCATGATGAATAGGAGTTAAAAATATGTTCCGTGTATCAGAGGAAGTAAAAAGGCAAAGCAAACAGATACAATAATCATTAACATACTGCAAGTGTCCAAATGCAATCTGTGAGTCAAAACAGGGAAGATCTTTTAACATAATCAACTTAAATATGTAACGTAATGTAATAACAACCACCAAAGTACTACTGAAAGCTTTAGCACACCTTGCATGTCATCCCAACTGGCATCTCAGGTTAAACAAATTTAGCGTTATCTCAAATTACACCTTTATAGGTATTAATCTTCACACACAACTGAACTTACTCAGTGATCTTTCATATTTACATGATGATGATTAACTCTAGGCTGGATCTACGCTATACTCCAAAGCGTGACTTTTACGTATTGGCAACTGTGGTTTGTGTACCTTAGTTATTAGGGCGTCCACAGAAGAGCCACGCTCAGCAATAGTTGACCACCGCAGAATCCATCCGCCTTTTGGGGTAGGTCTGTACCCTAGACCTTCTGCTGCCCAAACAATAACCACAACAGCTAAATACATCACAGCTCACCTCTGACTGTGCTGTTGAGAGATCGTAAGATACACAAAGGTTTGGTTCTATAAACTACAGACTCATGAGGTTCCCTGAATCCTAGAGAAGAAACACACTGGATTTCATGTCCCTCCTCTTCTCGCATTTGAGAGAAAAAGCATTATTCCAAGGTACATTCTGTTATCCTCTCTGCATGAAGTATGTATATACTACTTCTTAAACACTGCTCTCATCCAACAGGAACAGATGGGCCATGTGGGAGGGAGCAAAAAACTCTTGCATATTACAGAAGGTTCCCAAACTTCATGTGCATGCC
The DNA here is from genome assembly GCA_013397275.1 of Burhinus bistriatus. NCBI lineage: Eukaryota > Metazoa > Chordata > Aves > Charadriiformes > Burhinidae > Burhinus > Burhinus bistriatus. The sequence goes on along the minus strand of VYXH01009264.1, from coordinate 150,373 downwards.
CACAGATTCTAAATATTAAAGTCCAATGGATTATTTTTCTTTAAATATACCACTATCCAAACTAACGTTAAACATGCTAACATAATTAAGTTACAATGCTGTTCCAGAGCATAATTTATAATTGTTTTGTTATTCTAATCTATTGTGTTTGAATTAAGTAGAACAGAATGCAATCTCACATTCTTACACAGACAAAAATCAGCAGAAAAAATGCTTTTGATTTGCTATTTTGAAGAACACTAACCAAATCCTCAAAAATTTCAAGATTTTGTACCACTAAAGGGGAGTAAAAAACCAAAGTCAATAACTAGAGTGTTTGAAACAAAGCATGTAACAAATGCCTAAGGGAACTTGGAAAACCAGCTGTAACAGTCCACTTTACCATACCAACACCACACTATTGTCAGACACTACTCTGCTCATTTCCAAACAAAACTCACTTCACATACTAACTTGAAGAGTGATCAGCTGTAATTAATTCTAAACTGCTACTGCTGAGTACAGAAAGTGATCTCTGAAAAATAACACTGGTTCACCTCACACAGATAGGTAAAAAGATAAAAAGTAGACAGCCTGTTTTCACGGTCTGCACACATCTTTAAAAAGGAAATCAAGAAAACCTTTCAGCTCATGCCTGAGCTCCTAACACTACACTAGTCTTGGGAGCGCAGCACAGAAATACACTTAGCGAGATGCCTCTAAGATGAATACTTTCTTCTGTTCAGGGGTTTTACTTCTTTAATATAAAAAAGACATGCTTTTGTTGCTACTCTAAATTTTTTATTTTAGGTAACAATTAAAAATGCTCAAAGATAAATTAATTTTCTAATTGTAAAGGGGAGAACTCATATCAGTAAGTACGGTAAGAGTGGGTGGGTACTCTACTGTGCAGAAGTTTTGTTTCAGTTTTGCATAATTTGCTCACTAAAGCTCCACTTGAATGCCAGAGAAAGCTTAGTTTAATTGGACTGAAGCATTCCTATGTATTTCAACCATGCTAAAGATTTGTTACCAAAACACTTTGAAACTCTATAAAAGGCATAATTTTGAATGTCCAAGAACCACATTAGTTCCACTGAAAATTAAGGGTAAATCTTATTCCCACTCCTAAGTGTTTTTCTGCCGTTGATGGAAATAGCAAGTAAACACCTACTCTTGGCATTAGACCTATGTCCAGAAAAACAAACATCAGCCTCAACTACATTAAGAACAAATGAATCTAGGAGCTTTTTTCTCTTTCATTTTAGTACTCTTTGTAAACAAACATACACGATGCACCAGTAAACATGAGATATTCTGCAGAAGATACAGCAAAAAATAAGTTAAATGACAGCTCCTGTATGAAGTTCACCTGCTTCCACAGGCCACTGATTACTTCCTAGGAAGAGGACATCTCTGGGTTTTTTTAATGTTCAGCAATGGCCCATGCTGATTCCTGTAGCACAGGCAATTCTGCGAAATACAGACTTTGGGGTTCTAGCTTTATCGTTATGACTACATTAAAAATTAAACTAGGACTGGACTTCCGAAAAGGTAAACTATATTTAAAACAGCGATCTTGCATCTTACCAGGTCTATTTTAATATATCATTGATTTCCTTCCTGGAATACTCTGTCAATTTTTCAAGATGATGAATTTACACTAATTCAGATATGCTGTGGTTTGAGGCAGGTATCAGGAACACTTTGTGCAGCCAGGTGCTGGGCTTGCTTCCTATCACACTTCTTCCAGTCAGCTTCGTTCTTGACCTACAACAGTTCTCATCTAGCATGATCCTTGCTTGAGGAGGTATGAAAATCAGCATGAAGCTAACAGAACGTGGTCTGAAACAAATCTTGATTTAGATCTTCTGAGAAAACAGTTTAACTTGCCAACCCACTGAGCTACTTAACTTCTCTAATACATCACGTGAATCTGTCTGCAGATTGCATAGAAAGAAGTTCTCTCAGAAGAATAAAAGCTAAGCTAGGAGGATAATACTGATGGTATCTTAGTTCATAACTTCACTTGAGATCCTGATGACGGAAAACGTCAATTAAGCAGATTTTTACATATTATGCATGCTAAAATAAACGTCCACTAATATGGAAAAAATTATCTAAACATTAAGCACCAGTAACACAGGTAAAAATTGTGTATATAGAAAAATGCACTGCTCGCTTCAAGTAATGCTAAAATGTGGTGAAATTTGAAGGTAAATAGAGGTAAGCAAGCAACACTACTGGGATAAAATTTGTCTCAAAACAGGAATTATAAACAAGGTCTTAAAACATGAAGACAATAATCATGTGAAGTTCTGGAGATGCATATGGTTCCCTTTAATGACACCATATAATGGAGTTGAGATTAATAAAAAAAAATTTAGTCATGATCTTTACATCAGTATTTTGACTTCATTTTCAGCATCGTGGTATTCTGAGCTGATATTTTTGTATTTCACCGTAGTGCTTAGCATCTTCAGTGGTTCACCCATACTCTGAATCTACTGCGTTCCCTTTAATCATACCACATTTTAAAACCCCTAATTCCAGTCTGATACTAATGGTATCCACAGTAATTAGCCTTCATTACAGGAAAGCTTAAGTATCAGAAGAGTTCTTCTGTGGGAATATGTCCACTATTTTTATTATTAATGACTCCTGGAATCTATCGAACCACAAATAACGCAAATGATGTTGCATCTTTTCCTCTCTGCTGACAACTTCTTAATTTTACCCTCCTAATGTAAATTTATAACTGCAATACTGTGGGAAAAAAAGAAGGAAGAGCACACTGTGCTTGTCTTTGAAGAATGTGAGGTGAAACATGATATAAAAACACAGAAAACACTATCGGGCTTGTGGTATGTGGATGAACAATATCAAGCAGCTTGTAAAAATTAGTTATGGTGTATGGTGTATTTATAATGCACTACATTTTTAAAAAGAAGTAGGTCTATGCTTCAGGTTGTATACAAATTGGGTAATTATGTCCTCGCCTTCCTTATGACACACAGGCAGACAGAAACAACTTCCTCCATCCGTATTTTCATTTTCCTCTTGCTTCCTGCCAAAGGCCGAGCAGACTGGTGAACCAGCCTAAGCAGAATGCTGGTTCTGCGATCCGCCCGCAGCTGGCTGACCAGCCATGCTCCCACCTCCACAGCCCTCCCACCTGCAGGCTACTGGAGGATGCCGAAGGGCATGGCACACGCCGAGAGGAGGCCAGTATCTGCCTGCCTTCAGCAGCCTCCAGTGCCTGGAGTGGCCCGCGGTGCCCCACTGCAGCAGCATCAGCTACGTCTCCTTTACCCACCAGGCCCCTGACAGTGTCACTGGAGGCAATTCGATTGGCATGACTTTTTGGGTTTGACATCCATGGGAGGCTGTCGCTAACTTCCTTAGCGTTTGCAGCAGTCTAAGTATCTGAGCCAGACTGTAACCTGAAACAGAAGCTACACTGACCCATATGTAATTTTATCGGCTCCACCTTTTTTCTGTAAGCCAAATACTGTATTTCTATTTTTTTTTACACAGTCATCTGCTAATTAAGTGTCCTCTTTCATTTCCCTAATATGTCAATTTCCCCTATATCCCCTATAAAGTGTCACCTACCTGTATACTTATCCTCTCTACTATTCTTATGAAGTGCCTGGCATGCACACTAGCCATTTTTCATGTTAATGAAATGGCCCAACCTTCTGTTCACACTGCTCCTCTGCTGATTCTAAAGAACAGGCTCTGCTGAAACTTCGCCTTCTGTTTCTCTAACCACATCACATGTTATTAAGACTTCTTCTTACACAAACACAACCTCCTCTTCTCCACTTTGATTTTTTTATCACAACATTGAAGCATTTCTTTTTCCTCATTTATTCCAGCCGGTAATATTCCTTTCAGATGCAAAGACGGACGACACCCATTACCGAAAGAGCCCACAAAGAAAGCATCCCTTGGTTCACACTTTTTTCAAAGCAAATTACAGTAAATGCACACCAATATGTCTCCAACATACCTGACGTGGTTGGCTCACTACAGAGTAGTTTTCCATTCCCAGAATCCCGAAGAAAGGACAGGATGGATTTTAATCCCTTTTGTATGACATCTTTAGGTGGAAATTCAAGGGGACAGTGTCTCAGATTCAAGGCTGTCAATGAAGTCAAGTTTCCTGTGAAAATGATATAGTTTAGCAAAAACGCAGAATCATAGAACAGCTCAGGCTGGAAGGGAGCTCGAAAGATCATGAGGCCCAACCTTTCAACATCTTGAAAAACGGGTGAGTTTTCAGATATATATAGCAGTTGAGCCAAAGTGAATGACTGGTATTTACTGTGTTTATGGTAATTACCATTATTAATTATGCAGATACTACATACTACCTTAAATTATTTATCTGGCCAAGTCTAGTGATTTTTAGTTTGCTGGTTTTAGAGCTACAAATAACTGATACTATTATACATGCATAGTATATACTAATGCTGCAATAGCTAAGATTATTACTGAATTCCTGATGGACTATATTCCTCTTCTCAAATCTCAGGCTATTCTGGACAGACTAGACTGAATTACATTGAAATGTCTGCTTTCTCCCGGAAGGCAACTCCTCAGAACATTAGAGCTGTTGTCTGCTATACTTAACTAAGGCCACCGTCACACTGAGGCTTTTGTGAAAACATAAGTCAGAGCTGAAACCCAGTTCCAGAGATTGCACCAGATGTATACAGAACCAAACAAACACATATTTTATCACTTCACATACTTTTAATTGAAATGCAAAAAATCATCTCTTCTGTCAAGAACTTTGGCCTTTTTCCAGCATGAACTGAGCCAAAGATGTAGCATGCATCTGGCATGTACTCCGCCCCTTGATGACTTCAGATATTTTGTGTTTTGGTTTCTGAGATGTTTCACATGAATTTGTATAAAACAGATTCTGTCATTCCTGTTGTCACTGCTTGCGTGCTTTTTCTTCTTTTACCTTTTTTGCCATTATATTCTCCTGTTGCTTAACAGCTTTGCAATCTTTTAATGTTTTTTTTTCCTATTTTTTAATTTTTTAACTATGTAATTTCTCTCTCTAAGCAAATTGTTCTCCCCATTCAAGATTAGTCTAGACGAAATGAACTTCCTCACAACAGCTTACTTAACCAGTACAATCCCCCAGATTGCTGTTCTTGTGCTTTTACTCACAAGTGAATGGAATTTGTGGTGTTGATAAATCAGGTTTTTACCCTACATTAATTTTTCCATATGAAATGAATTAAAGAATTTAAGTTTTCCGTCCTTTTTCTAGGGTGCTGTTCTGATTTTCTCCTTCTGAAATCAGCGGGTCTATATTGCTTTTCACTCCCAGCCTCAACTGTTAGCTATTCTTGCCCAAGGTAACAAAGGGCCACCATCTCTTGACAACAAACAAGAGAGGGACATAAATCTTCAGCCTCCCAAGGGTTAATGAGTTCATGCGTCTTGCCGGCCTGCCACAGCCTCCTACCCATCTCATAAGCAAAAGTATATGCAGCACAGGTTACACACGTAAAGAGATGACTATCAGGGTGGAAGTCATCTGTCATGTTCTGCTTATTGTCTGGTGACATGGGAACAAAGTGCAAAATATGCACAATCTATTTCAGAAATCAGATTTATACTGATTATTTATAAATATTTATAAATTACATTTCATAAACGTAAAACAAAATTAGCGATTTTCCCTTCCTAACCAGATTTGCAGAATTAAATAATACTTCCAGTCCATTTTGATTCAAACAAAAACACAACAGTCGAAATCTGCTAAATCTTTCAAACATAAATGTACCAAGTCTCTAAAAGAAAGGTGATATATTTTGTCCTGACATTTATTTTAGATTGACATAAGGTTTATAATAATGTGTTTAGGAAGTGCAGCACTGAAAATAACACAGACAATCTCAATCTAGTCAATCAGAATACATTTTTCATGTTGTATTACTGGAGTCACACTTTAAATCTTCACAGCTTGACTGTGCAGTCTAATCTGCCTCACTTTCTACAGGTTGACTGCTTAAAATTCTGACTGTGTCTATCTGCTTTATTCATTACAGTATAAAATAGTGTATTTGCTCTTTTAAAATGTTTTTGTAAAACCTTACTTGCAGAAATGACAAATACATTACTAATAGCACAGCTATTTGATTTTAAATTACCAGTAATTAAAGCTGAAAGGAATGTTACAAAACAAATTTTACAATGTAATTAACAACTCCATTTGACATTACTTCTCTAGAAATGTCAACTGCAGCAATATTGAAAAAGTACACTTAAAAAGAAAAAAATAAAAACCAGCATGAGAGCCACTGAAGGCAATGAGCACCTAAAGTAGGTACTAGGGCTCTCCGGGAAGCTGGGGAGTGCAAAGCAGTTTCTCCAAGCACTATGCCAGGGACAAGCGTCGCATCCTTCTGGGTCCGTTCTCTTGGAAGAGAGAGTGGAGACCCAAGAGCAAATGGATTCTTCACATCAAGGAGACAGAATGTACAACCTGCTACATGTAAAACTATACCACAGCTACGCAGAGAATTTACTGCGACATCCTATTACCACCATGGAATGCAGATTTGTCCTGATTTCACTGAAATGGAGAACAAATGGAGAATCTGTAACACAGTTCTTTTCAACTACTTTCCGATTTTTCATTGTTTCTCTGTCTTTTTGATCAGCCACAGGGTAAGAGCTGACTGGTAGCTTATCAGTAGTGTAAGAAAAATTGAGTTTTGCCATCCCAAGAGCAACAGTTAACTTACTTAAGAGTTAAGGAAAATTCAGCTCAAACCTCAAAGAACACTCAAAACTTAATTTTTCCCCTCAGACCATAGCTAGAACTAGAACTCTCGAATTTTAATCAGAACTATTGCTTTGAAATCTACTAAAGTTGAACTCAGACTGAGAATGAAGGAAAATCAGAACTGTCTGAATCATTATTCTGAAATTGCACTCAAATTGCAACTGAGGTGATTTAGAGAAACTGAATAGGAGTGGGACTGAAAAAGTTATTCATTGAAATCCCTGGGGAAACAGATGAAAATTTAACTACACCACATGTGTACCACATGCTGGCTGCAAACCAGACATACTGTTGTTTTACTGTAAGTTAAGTTTATGAGGGAACAATGAGGAATCAGTCTGCCAACGTCTCGCGGAAAAAGAGTTCTGAGGAGAGGTCTCAGTTATCAGGTCTCCAAGTTCTGGGAGAAAAGCAAAATTACCTGGTATCACAGATCAAGGGAAGTACCCCAGGGCAGACAAACTGGCCAATGAAAAGAAAAAAAGAAAAAAAAAAGCACAAATGAAGAACTACTTGCCTACAAACTAAAAATATAACAGACCAGCAGGGCTGTATATGCAGCTATGTTACAGAGTAACAGAAGCGCATAGAACTGAAAATCCATGTTTATTGCACAGAGACTAAATACACTGTTGTATAATTATTGCTGTTACTTTTGTCAAGAAATACATCCATGGAGCTCAGATCTGACTGTATGTCTGTCAAACAAGCAAGCATTCCCAGTGCTCTGAACAATCATATTGATTGCTGTCAATATGGCACTGATGATAAGGAATGCTGAGGTTTGGAGGTTTAGCAAATTGACTATATTCTAACAATCTAAAAACAAGTTTGCTAAGTGAGCTACAATTACCAGAATGCCTTTTCATACAGTCATGATTCACAAATTAGAAAATCACTTCAAATAATCATAAAATATAAACACAGAAAGGAAGAGCTACATTATTAACAGGAAGAAATGGCTTTGAAAATGCACCTTGTAAAAAACTAATTGGGAATACAATTAGATTTATAATAGTTTAGTATGAAGAAATTGAGTATTTTTAAACAGAAATTATCAAAATGAATCACACAGATGACTTCAGTATTGCAAAAATGAAATCAGTTTTTTATCTTGCTGAAAACCACTCAGGTTTGAACATGATTTTAATGTAGTGGGGGAGTTACACAGGACATGCAGCTACATGCTGCATGATACAGCAGTGTGCGTTGACTTCACTCACACGCCTGGAAGGATGGCAAATTGGCACTCCACCATTCAGCATCTGCTTCAAAAACCATTTACTTAAATTTTAAACTGCATCACCTGCTGAGATGCTTCATGCTTTAGAATTACTCCTATATCATTCTAAGTAACACTTAGGTAGATGCAGCAATAAAGTTATCTAGCTCCTATGCAATGCTTTCTTCAGTAGGTTTGAAGAGTTTTATAACAGTATTGTCATCCCCATTTTACAGAAGAGGAAACTAAGGCAGGGGCAGTCTGGTGACTTATCCAAAGCCAGGTAACTCTCCTGACTTCAGCAAGCCACTGGCAGCCCTGAAAACAGAAGGCATGTATCCCAAGTTCCCCGCAACACTGCCCAACTAGCATACAGTACACTGGACTAGGAGATCATTTTTAGAAACATGTTGGCTGGCAATAAATTTTTTGATATTTAAATTCAGAACACACAATAACTCTACACACATCACCTGAACCAGTATAAACACTCTAGGAACAGCCACAGGTGAATAAAAAAACTGTTTTGTTACCATTCAGACTTCTGCTCCCCTTCCAAAGATTTTTTTCATTCATTGAACAGGTAGCTTTTTTTTAAAAAAAAAAAGAGAAAAAATTCAATGAATGAAGGCAAACATTGCAAATTCATTCCAGATTGAGGTGAAAAACACACCCAAGAAATGAAGACTAACAGCTGAGATAGAGTTATCACAGATTATCTGCCAATCTCAGTTTACATGACAAACTTTTTGTTTGGTATTGATGATACCAGCATCATAAGACTGATATTCTACTTACTATGAAAAGAGAAGACGAAGAATCACAGAATGGCCACTGCAGGACAGTAACTCCAATTAGAGTTAGTGCTGATGCTGTCAGCATTAGCTCCTACTCTCTTTCTTGATATAGGTGGTTATGATGGCAAGTGTACAGACAAGAGAGCAATAGGGAAAGGTAGGAGGAAGAGTGGGCTGGGAATTAGCTCATGAAACATGATTTTCTCAGAAAAAGCTGTCTTGTCAAAACATGAGTGTTTTGTAAAAATATACTAGGTTTTGACAACCCCTCACAATGTCACAGCACAATTCCCAGGTTTCCTCCCAGCTTACCAGGTGGACTGCTTGGTAATCTGCTCAGGTCCCCGTGAGCAGAGCAGCCCGCAAGGCAGGCTGCCTGGGATATGCAGGGGTCTTGGAAGTCCTGACAAGCACAGCTCCACCGCAGGGAAATGAGAAGCCTTTAATAACCTGGATGAAGGCAATCCTTGCATAACATCTACCATCCTCTAGCTAAGGTTTAGATCACTGTGCTGGTCTAAGTCTCACATTGTCCACTACATAAGGACTCAAGTCTGAAGCAGCTCAGCTGCTGTAGGGCAGAGGGAGGCACGGTTCTGCAAATCACGTGTGTATGTGTATATATATATATACATACACATAGACACATGCATAACTGTATATATTACATGGTGGCAATTGTGGTATACATGACTACTAGGTGGCACTGCCATGAAAATACAGTCTCTGCCAAGGGAACAGATCATCCAAAGCATGGCATATGGTAGGACAGCATCACCCCAGCACAACAATCTTGCCAGCCTTAGCCAGGATCCTTGCAACTGTTAAAAATACTGAAGTGGACATGTGCAAGTGATGAAGGCAAATGATGCTGAAAGTCCTGCTAGCAGAGCTGGCAGAGCGGACCAGCCTGGCTTGGGCCACCCCTGCTTAGTCAGGGTATCACTGCACTACTCACTAATGAGCACATACTCGACTTTGGGAAGCCTGGCTGCAGCCAGCCTCTACAAATACCTCCAGCCATCTGTCATCACTGCACTGCTGCCCAACAAGACCTGCCCTGAAAAGCCTGCAGCACTCTTTTCCAATTGCTGTGGCTTGAACAAAACCTCCAACGCAGCAGGAATGCTGGCATCCTTTTTTCGGTACCTATCATCCACACAGCCAGGAGAAATGGATAAATGTCACATATGGTAGGAATTCCCTCATCTCAATACCAATCTGGGAAACTTGTACCAAGTCGAAATAGTACAGTAGAAGAGAAGCCTGATCCGGGATCTGTCCAGAAAACAGCATTGCATGTTTAAATCAGCAAATAGTACTTTTTTTGATTCAGTCACCACTCAGCTCAGGGTAGAAAGAGCAGAGTTATTCCAGGAATAGGCTGCCTCACGTGAGGCAGGAATGGATCAACTGACGCCTTCTGTCCTCCTCCTGCCTGGGCTACCAGCCATTCCTCTCCAGCAGCCGGCAGCCGGATGGGCAAGAGCAGGGCTGCAGAGGTCAGAAAGTCCAACTCCAGTTTGAGGCCACCTCCCTGCACTCTTACATACTTTGATCCCCTGTTCAAAGCTCTCCTTCAAATAAGTTTCCCAGGAGATAGACTCCACAGGAATAAGCCCTGCTTCAGGATGCAACTGAAGCTAACTAGCACAGCAGAGTCGGTAGGCCTGTGAATTGTGCCTGACTCTGAACCGCAGGGGTCAGTTGGTTTTTTCTTCCCTATGTATGTACGAATCCACTGTCAGGTCAGCCAGTGCGCAGCATGCCTGCATCCTCCAGCACGCTGGTTGTGAATGATTTCAGCACAGAGCTTGGAAAGGCCAGAGGGCACTCTGGCCTGACTCGCAAGGATGAGCCGGCCCAAAGCCCATGGGTAGTGGGCCTGAAGAAAGCAGGGCCCTAGAGAGCTGAAGAGTGCCAGGACTGCGAGGAAGGCTTGGGTGCTGGAAGCCTCGAAAAGGGACCTGTCCAGACTGCCCCAGAATAACTGCTAGGTGGAAAGCAAAAGAGTCAGTATTGCATTAGCAACATTTTCTGCCAAAACCTGAGCAAAGGTATAGGGCTAGAACGGCTGTGATGTAAGGGCATTTACTGCTGCGCCTGGTTGCTTTCTTAATGCATCACCCAAGGAGCAGGAGGGACCACACTTGCACAGCATTAAACGTGAATAGTAAAGCTTTGTTAAAATAACAGCAAACATAACAGTGCTTGGGAACATTCTTGGGCCTTAGACTACAACTGCATCACTAAATGGTCGGCTTGCTCCTGAGATGCATGTCTGCTTGTACCAGCCAGGCCTCTCCAGGCAATTCCTGCGCGTGGCCTGGAAACTACGACGCTGCAGACCCACTGCCAGGGGAGTTCTGCATGCTGCCAACACTTGTTTGGGACCAAACCAGTGTAATTGTATAGGAACAGGTAATTTTATGCCAAGTGGCCTCAGTACTTGGGGACATTCCTAGGCACGTTTTATTTACTAGCAGAGACGTCATCACAGGGACGGAAGCAGGTAAGATACTTTATGTAGAGAGTACTGGAAAGTGAAAACAAATATAATGAAGTCCAATGAACCACAGGAGCCAGCATGTTCTACCATAAGCAGCTGCAAAAATGTATGCTGAAGTACAGTCTGAATATCAGCTACGTAAGCAGAAGGAAGCTAGGCCTAACTGCGTGGCCATCTTCGGCTCAAGCCATTTGTTTTAGGGACACAAGCCCAGACTCCAGATGCAGCTTTGGAGGTTAGTCTCCCAGTACTACAGCAAGGAGCCTGAAAGCTCAGACAACATCAAAAAGGGATAAAAAACCTCTAACACTTATGCTTTGAGGACTCCAAGAGCCCAAGGAGTCCCCACTGGACCATCCCAGGAATCCATGCAACCTGCTCTGTTTTCCTTAGGAATATTTGATTTGGAAGTATTTGTTATTTCAAAGTAGTAGCTGCTAATGCAAAAAGAGTTAGTAAAATGAAGCTGCAAAATGTAAAGCCAACCTTAAGTGTAAGAAACTGCTGAAGAAGTTCTCAGCTCTAATCATGTTTAGTTACTTACGTCTTACTGTGCAGCTGAGATGTCTGACATCCAAGACATGTTTTTTACTTCAGCCTTACTCAGAGACACAATCTTGAACATTTCTGACTAGAACACTACAGACACTTTATTAAAGTTTTTCCCTCTTATCAATGAAGGCAATCATTATGAATAACCTAATTTCTCCTGCTCTCATACTACATGTTCGTGGTAAATTAAAACCATTATTTATATAAATATCGAAGTATTTTAAAGTCCAGCCACAGAATTAAACACTAAGAGCCAAAAAATGTCTATGGTATCTTCAAAAAAGAAATTAATACTTACCAAGCTCTGCGGGTAGCTCTTTTATAGGATTTCTTTCTAAAAGCAGAGTTTTCAATTGCCTTTTCAATAAAACAGAAGAGAGTAGCAACTGTAAGAGCAAAGTTCATTTAATTAAATAGAAACACAATGTTTTTTCTCCTTAATTTTTTCTTGCTTTTGCTTCCTATTACAGAAAGGACCCCACAAGGCAAATCCACAATTCTCCATCACTAACATCAGTGCTGAAAAATAACACACTCCAAAGCTTTCTGGGATGATAATGTGAAGTTTGCATTTATGCCCATTTATTATATACTAGTTCAATATTTAGTATTTGATCTTTCTTTGCAAAGCCTACTTATCACTTTAAAGTCTGATACTGACTGTTCCAATTATAAACACATCATTTTCAGTTGTTTATAATTTTGCTGAGCCTCAACTGTTTGGGTTGTTGACTGCATTCCTCAGGCTAAATTTGAGCTAAAACTGCTCAGCCATTTTTGATAATGAGATTAGAAAGAAATATGCCCTATTTGTATTTAATTTCATCAACAACTTTTTAAAAAAATCTCTTGTGTTCCTATTCTTGGAAGGAGTCTAGAAGCTTGGCGTGGGTCACATACAACATTTATGGCATTTATGTCACGTACAAGATAATATTGTTAGCAGATTTTCAGATATATCAAAACATTTAGACAAATCCTAAGCTTCTGAAAAAAAGTCAGTATGCCTGTGCTCAGAAAACAATTGATATTGTTTAGCAAGTAGAAGTTGTTGTATGCAGCACTGTTTGGAGCACCTCTGATGGGAACCTCTGGGCTACTGCCTGTTTAGGATACAGGGACACTTCCTCCAAACGCAGGGAGATTGTCTCTTTTTCCCCTTGTAGCACACAGCCACTGACCCCCAGGCAGCTATGAAATGCAGACTACACAGAAACCATACTTTACCTACTTTCTAATTTTTCACTGCTTCATTTTGCCATTTTAATAACATTCTTTTAAACAGCTTTTAATATCCAGCAATGTATCAGATCAAATGATATTCTATAGACAAGGTGTTGTCCATACCATAAATAAAAAATTACCTAACAGAAAAGTTAATGGGTTTTTATTTACTAGTATTGCAATTTGACTTGTTTACTGTTAAAATTCAAGAAAACAAACAAGAAGAAAGCTTGGTAGGTTCTGTCATATTTCTTTACCTCTAGGAAAGAAAAACAAATGCAACATATTGGCAGCTGCTCAACACCGGATTAACATTTGTGGCAATATTTTAAGACATTTCAATTCAGTCAAAAAAATGAAAGCGCTGTATTCATGTTTGCATTTTTGAAGCAGAATACTGAATTCCATTTAAAGCAGAAAACTAAGTGAAAGCAACAGAAGATTCCAGACTCTGAAACTCGAATTCCCCCACAGTTTGAGGCACCATGATGCGCCAGGGCGATCCTGCTGCCTCAAACCCCTTGGTGTTTGTGGCCCTGTGCATCGAGAGCCGAGGCTCTGTGCCACAGCAAATGCTCATTCTTGCCAGCTCTTGCATGAATGCGGCCTCTGTGGCAACGATGATGTGGAACATGCCCTTGGCTGATCCCTGCCCAGCTGTACGTCCAGATCTTGCAGAGATTTCTAGAGAGAAAGTGTTAGAGTGGTACTTTCCCTCCCTGCACTGGGAGCTAGACACCATTTCCACAACTGAGGCAATGTTTTTGTTTGACCTGGAGAAACTCTAATCAGAGTATCTATTAAAATCAGTGAAAAGATTTATGAACAACTTCAATGGTCAATTGATCGGGCCCGAGTCTCTGCTTTTGATGAAAACTACACTTTTGGCTGCTTCTAGAAAAGGATACCCAGAGAATTTCCAAACACCTTAAAATACAGCTTACGCTCCAACATGTAATAATGATAAACTACAACTAAGTAATAGTCAGTGAATATTTCTACATAATACATGTATGGACTAATGACTGACACATTATTTTTGAGGAAGATGTACACAGAGAATGTCTTAATCTCAAAGGATTTCAACCACTCATACGATGATGATCATATAATTTCCAAGCCATGTTAAAATACTACCAGTCCTGTTCAATTTAAAAATAATATATAAAAACTGTATTTAGAAGATTTGAAAACATGACTGAACTTGACATTTTTCCAGCTATTTTTAGAGGCATAACCTTCATTTACTGTATTTTTCTAATCACAAGTTGAATATATAATGATTCACAAACAAGTGATATTAAAATACCTTTAAGCACCTTGTTTCAATCACAAGATACCATAAAATTGTTTGGGTTTGGTTTTCTTATTTTGGAAAATTCTATAGCATGTACTGTTCAAGGGTTGCCTCCTTTTCCTCCTTACTCATTCTTCACAGAAAGTTTTCTTTTAGAACCACAACTGCAAGCAAACTGTCCTGTGCTGGTCTTTTTTTTTTTTTTTTTTTTTTTTTTTTTTTTTCCTTCCAGTAACAAAGCCATTTCTTTGTTCCTGTTAATTACCATACATTGTTATTTGTGGTCTTCCACTTCTGGAGTGAGACGCAAGGAGTTGTCCAAGGACATTAAAAGAAACTGGCGAGAAGTTAGTTTTGGTGATCATGGCAACGTGACAGCAAGTGCACTTCTCGGGGTCATGGCAACACGGTGTACTTTCTTCCTTGCACACTCCATCTGAATCTGTGACAGCCAACTAATCCTTCCAACAATTAATACCATGGCAGACAACCATCAAAAACAGATTAATGGGTAACATTCTTTGACTAAACTGTCCTTCATTGTCACTTTGAGTGACGTGAGGTTTGTAACTGTGGGTCTCCATTTCACCTTGCCTACAACACTGTAACAATAGTCACTTACATTCAATAAAGTGAAAATGGTGCAAAATCTACATCAAAAGACTAACAGGTTTTACATTCCTAAAGTTAAGAGTTTAGAAATTCACTATGTAAAATTAATTGGACCTTTCAGTTCATCTGAGTTTTAGTAAACAAAATTAAGCTTATTTACCACTCTCCTGAACTAAGGTCAACGCCAAACAAAAGCATATAAAAGTCTGACTGTTACAATGAAATTACAGTAAGGCAAATAGAAGACAAATACAATTCTTATTAAATTATCTATATGACCAATGATCTTACCTGTGGTAACCGATTCCAGGGGGAAGAGCTTTAATCTTGTTATACCGGAGATCCAGCCAAACAAGATGTGGCAGCTTTTGAAATAAATCCTTGGGAATTGTTGATATGACATTTCCTTCCAGATGAAAGTACTAAGACAGAAAAACATAAACATGTTTTAAATCCAGAAAGAGAGGGGCCATTCCTTGGCACGCAAAATGTTGAATGTGAAAACTGTAAACTGCTCTACATTTTTGTGGAAAGAACACTGTCAGAGGGGGTTAAAGGATACACAACTCTATAAATTACACACAAAAGTGATTTATTTAAGGACTTTTCCTTAAAAAAACAGGCATTAAAGAACATAGCTAAGAATCTGTAGCTTTTCCACTCATCTGACAAAGCAACTAGCTCTTCACTTCTCTGTGCTATACTTAAGCCAAGGGTATCAGAACTACTCATAACAATTTACTCACCTTTATGTTGGGCAGTCTATATATTTCCTCAGTAAGATGCTTAATATTTTTTCTGCTGACATCAAGAGTAATTGAAGATGCCAACAGACACTCTTCAACAGCTTTCCTGATCTCTTTTGATGAATTAGAACCAGACAAATTTCTCCTTTTGAGATGTTCATCTCCAAAATTATCGCTGCTGCTGTTAAGCTCTTTAGAATAGCCGTCATCCATTTGTCAGCAAGCCTGGAATACTGACTCAGTAATTCAAACTGATCAGCTGAAGGCAAGTCATGAGCTGAGAAAAACAACAATATATTTTGGAAAGAGAACATACAAAAAAAGCATGTTTCTGAAAGGAAGAAATTCTTGCCTGTGAGGGTGGTGAGACCCTGGCCCAGGGTGCCCAGAGAAGCTGTGGCTGCCCCATCCCTGGAGGTGTTCAAGGCCAGGTTGGACGGGGCTTGGAGCAACCTGGTCTAGTGGGAGGTGTCCCTGCCCATGGCAGGGGAGTTGGAACCAGATGAGATTTAAGGTCTCTTCCAACCCAAACCATTCTATGAATTTGCAGATTTTCCCCAGTGCTATGTACTCTTTGTATGATACAAAACAGTCAAATTGTTCTTTATATATATATACACTCATAATAGGGATATAATTTATCATAATACATCCTTAAAGGTATAGTAAATTAGAAAAATTGCTGCTTGGCCCTTGTGGCTATCCTCCCCTCCCACCGCGTCATAAGTAGGCTTGGCAGAAACACTGGCATACATACACGCACTAAATAATCTCCCTTCTGACAGCATTCTGTCCTGCCAAGTCTCCTGGCTGCCCTCTGGGACTTGTCTCATCAATACTTCCTTCTCCCCTTTCTACTAGCTCTTATTTGGGCACTCGCACCTTACTGCGGTACCTGGCTGGAGGCAGGGAGCGTGGCGAGGCCCTCGGTGAGGCTCTGGGGGCTTTCCCAGCTCATCTCAAAGGACACGGGTCCCGTACGGGCCTCAGCTGCCTCGCCCGCGCTGGAGCACAGACCTGCCCGGGC
>VYXH01009264.1:120631-131835 GCA_013397275.1 Burhinus bistriatus | reverse complement strand
ACCCTCAGAGCACCCGCCCACGCCCTCGCACGGCGCTCCCCAGCCCAGCCTCGGCGGGTTTGCTGGGGCGCTCGCCGCCGCCCTGCCGGGTCAGCCGCGCCGGCACCGCAGGCCTCCGCCTCCCTCAGCCGCTCCTCTGCTCCCCGGTACTGCTGCTTGCTTACCGGTCTCCCAGGGCCCGCGTCCACCATGTCCCCCACCCCCACGAAGCAGTCCTGCTGGCAGGTTTCCCTCTGCGGGGAGGTGGCAGGGGGTCCAGGGGGAGGCTGGGGAAGACCCCCGGCCCCCGGGACGGCCCTGCCGGCAGGGGCTGCTGCCAAGCGGGAGGATCCCGGCAGAGCCTCCGCGCAGCGGGCCGAGACCGCCATTAGCCAGGGGCTGTGGTGGGCTGAAATTAGCTCTTAATTAGCGCGGTGGTAGAAATCCGTTACTGGGACATGAAGAGTACTTAATCTTACAAATCCAGATAATTATGTTCCCAGTGACCTGGCCAAGTTTGATCAGGAGCACTAGTACGGTTTAAAACCCAGGAAATTAATTTCAGAGTTTAGATACATGATTTTTTTTTTCTTATACTGTACTTATTAAACTAAACGAGAAAACAAAGCTATTGTAATGGGATTCCTTTAGAAACTATTTCCTTACAGAAGCATTTTTATTTTTTTTTTAATTTGTAGAAAAGAACCTGACATATGTTATTATAGTCCGTAACCTCAAATGCATATTGCACTCTGTAGGAAAGAGTATCTCATTAACTATCCCATGGCAAAATACACAGCCTGGGCAATAATATTTTGAGGCAAAGGGGTACACTCTATGTTAGATCCCATGCATACAGAGTGTCTTTTATAGCAAGCACAGCTGGAGCCTGGAACTTCTCAAACTGCCAGAGATACTGCATTAGTGCAAAGCTTTCATTCCATTAAGTTTAGCATCATCTTCCCTTGGCTCACTTGAACAATCCCCTCGTTTAGGAACTTCTGACCACCAAAGACTATCCAGACAGAAACCTCTTCTGTAATAGGGCATGTTGAACCTTGAGAACTTCCATTTCATAGGAAATCTCTGAATTCTGAAAGAAAAAAAGCCCTGTTGTCCTGCAGTGACCTACAATACTGCCATTTTCATGGGAACAGTTGGCTTGAATACATAACTAAATAGGCCTAAAGCTTCACCTTGGTTTTGTTACAGGGCCACAAGCTTCCGAAAAATACGTCATTACCCGGGCTGAATAAGGCAAAGCACCTACTCCTCAGCTTGAATGCATCTCCACTTTGAAAATACAGATTCTACTAATTAGGCTGTTACTGCTAATTTTAAGAAAAAGCAGGTATGACTAGTAATTTTATTACGCTTTTCCTGGAATAGATTTTCTTTGAGGCTACTTAGGCAATGAAATCCTAATTATGAGCAATATTTATAAACTAGAGGGCACCATTTATGAAAATTAAAAACAGATCAATGGCAAAGCTGTAATGAAAGAAGTATTGCTCTGCATTTGTTTATGCAAAACCAAAAATATATTAGGATAATTTTATTTAAGATGTCATAAAAAAACATTAGGATTGAAACCAATGACATCATTCCATTAAGTAAAAGGGTAATTATTTCAGGTGGTTTTGATCTCAGCATTCTGTTTAGAATTCTGTAACACAATAGTAATGGAGAAACATTTTCATGGGCATTTCAGGGAGAGAAAGTGAATCCAGAAAGATACCCAACCTAGGTAAATCGTCTTAAAACAGGACTTCCAATGTTCCTCTTTCAAGTCTAGTTATCCAGTCCAGCCTCCCCACTTGAGTTCTCTGTGCAGCATGAGCACAGTAACATAATACCATTTCTTTAACACAACAGTCTCTGGGAACATTTTATCCTAATGAGAAGGCAAAAAGAAACAGTAGATCAAACGTCAGTAAGTATATCCCTCAATAGGTTCATTTTACTTTTAGCAAGCCAGAGTTACAAGCTTAGTCACAAAGCACCAGCCAGTATGCATATTTCACTGCACAAATCACTGTCAGGTTGGTCACTGCATTTTCAGGTTGCTGAGCTGCTTGCGAGTTTCACACTAAAAGCTTACCCTCCCCAGTCTTTGGACTCTGAGCTCTTTGAGCCATCCAGTTTCAATACCTGAGGAACTCCTTTACAAATACAATCACAACAACAAAAGTATCATTAAAGTTTGCATGTGAGACAGCAAATGAGCAGTATTCTGTACAGATTATTTCTGATCTTGGGGAATAACTGAAGGTTTCAGCTTTTTGTATTTGGCGTTCCCTCCTAGAAGCAAAATCCATGCAGGCATTGAATGTACAAAGAGAAAACCATGCAATTGCTGTGCGGACAGAAACATCCCAAGGGCAGGCTGCACCAACAGCCTTGTCCAGACCTGGGGGGATCTTGACCCGGCATGTTGAAGTGCAGTCAGGTCTCCATCTGAAACGCTCATCCTAGTGATAGCATTTCACAGAGGAGTGATGTCAGAACAAGGAGGAACAGTGACAGCCAGGAATTTAGATGGGTTTGATGAAGACCTGCATTTGTACCTTTTGACAAACACAGAACCTGTTTGGACATTGAAAGAAGAATTTCCCATAGGTGGTAGGGTGTGTTTTTTAATCCTTCAGCTGCAGTGACACTAACATAATTTACGATGGACCAAAGTGATTGCCAGGTTATCTCCAAACGAGTCTCAGTCTCTACTTTTGGATGCAGCTGTTTTGCTGGGCAAACAAGGAAGTGTCACATGTTTTGTTTGACTGAATCACAAGTGTTTTTTTTTCTTCTTTTAAAGGATGCCAGTCTCTAAGACCAAGCTTGGGCACTGATCTCTTGTCAGGACCTAAGCTGTTGGGTCTTCATACAGAGGGCTCAGGATCAAATACTCCAGGGAGGACACTGGTCCACGGCCCTCCTTCCTCCCTAGTCCTGGCTTCAAAGATGCTGCACTTCAAATGCACCAGTACTCACAGAATGGAGGGAAGCTGCCCCTGCGCATCATCACACATTGCCCTGGCGCTAAAGCATAGCAGCCAGTTGTCTCCTATGACTCAGCGATGGCCTGAGTGGGCTCCTCTTCACGTGTGTCGGAGCCTCCGTGGGGCACCATGAAGCAAAGCAGAGGTCTTTGCAGTGCTTTGCCACTACTGACTGTTCCGTATGTCGATACCACCCAACACCTCTCTACAGTATCATAGATTGATGTGGGTGACAACAAATGATGCCAGAGAGATGCTCCTGCAGAGGAATTGTTCAATTATGGACTTTAAAGGCACTGCATCACCTTACACAGTTGCAAGCGATCACCAAGCTTCACAGAGAAGCATTCAGCTTTTCTGCTGAGCTACTTGTTCAGACTGGCATACGTCTATGTTATATGGGTTTGACTTGCATTTGACTTCAGGTACGATGGGAAGCAAAGTTTTTTCTCCTCTTTCTGAGGTAAGAGACATTGAATAATACAAGAAAAGTCATTGCTTTCTATATAAAACTACTCTCTATAGCTTTATATAGATTATTTTTTTTTTAGTACTTCTGTAAGTGAAACTAGATGAGTGAATTCTAAAAATGAGTCTTATTAAAATATAGTAACATATGTTCTTAATTTCTTAGTGAAACATTTGGTTAACCTAAATAAACAGATAACATAAACAGAAAAGTAAACAGACACACAAATGAAAGGAAACACAAGAAAATGAAAGGAGGCAGAAGTCAGCAAAAACTTAAATTGCTCAAATAGTACCAGAAATACTCTTTCACAGGATTAAGCTAAAGAAAGCATTAGAGCATACAGAAAATTAATTAGGATTTGCATTTTACACTGTAAAAGGCCAAACCAAAACATGGAACTGAACTAGCATATACTTACCTCAACACCTTAAGAGGAAGAAGTTTGGCAGGGAGGAAGGCAGGCACTTTTATCATTCTATGGGCTTGAGCACCTGCTGGTAAAAGGCTTGTAATCCCTCTGCACTACAGCTGGCACCTGCAGAATCCGCAGGAGCCCTGCTCTGCAATGAAAGGTGTAACCCTTTTTCTACCAGTCTGGATGAGGATTTAGTTTTAAGGTTGCATGACAGCTGTTGTACCTGTTCGTGCTCACTGCAGGCCACTGCAGGTGATCCTAATAAGAGAGTGTGATTAGTTAACCGTGGTTGTGTTAAAAGACTTTGAAACAGCTGGATCAGAGTGATTACTATTAGCATCTTTAAAAATAGAATTAGCACTATTTACAGAAACACTAATGATAGGAAAATGTGTGAAATTTCCCCCTTATGTAATGTTTATTGAAAGAATTATGTGTTCTTTTAGAAGAACTGTTTAAAATAAACATAAGCTTTTCTCTGTAGGCTTTCTTCTTGATGAAGAAGGCATATGAATTTTAAGAATCACAGTAATATTCCTTTCATCATCTTAAACATGTTGCAATTATAGCCATTATATTCAGTAAAGGGCTTTTAATAGGAATGAAATATCATGGTGTATTGCCTTCCTTGTTTCTATGCCTAAATTAGGAGTGTCTTCTAATATTTGCCTCCTTTGCAGTTTTATGATAATCGGTAGCATTTTTGTTTAGAAACCATTTTCATCAGCTCAGTGAGAACAGATAACTATAAAGAATGTAATGCTACTTCAGGCAGTTCTATTTTTATTTACACTGGTTTTATTCAGGGTATCTTCACTGATACCAGGGAACTTGATCCTGATTTCCACCGATGAAAGAAGAAAATGCTCACCCTTCCATGCAACCAGCAGAAAGACAGAAAGGGAACCGTAAGTAATAGCTACCAGTAGAATATAGCATAAAGAGGTAAACTGCAGGATCCATGCTGCTTAATTGAAGTGTGAGATTAACAAACAAAAACTGAAATATTATCTTCAGTTTCCCTCATACTAATTTTGACATGATACAAAATATGCAGCTTGCGATGCTTGGGAATGAGAATGATCAGTCATTCCTCAAAGCATACTCATTCACTTGCAGCACTGAGGCAACTGAGAACAATTGGATGATATAATTCCTGATACAAATCCTTTGTTTAAAAGAATAATCCTGGATTTTCATAAAGAATTTATTTGGCGTGTCCTAGATTAGAAGAGGTATCACGTCTCCCAGTTAAATGAATGCATGCTGGCTTGTCCTGTTGAATGTCAGTGAAACTTTGGTGAGACACAACATAGGTGGTACTGACTATATGAAAACCTGACGAGTTTGGTTCAGCATATGTAATTCCATAAAGTTAGAGATGATTTCATGGATAGTGAAATGAAAGAAAACTCCGATTTCTTGGAATCCGTGAGAAAAGAGAGAATATGCAAAAGTAAACACAGATGGGAAAAGACGAACACTTCCAAACATAAGAGTGGTTGCTCTGCCTTTTGCAAGTCTCCCCTTGCCTTTTGCAAGTCTCTGCTTACACCCAGGTGAAACAGTCGTGCAAGCCTCATCTTTCTAAGGCTGTGTCTACGTAGCATCTTATCTACACTCTAGTCAGTAGTCACACGTGCTTTGATCCACTGATTTTCCACCATCACATGCCTTGAAGTGCAGTATGAATGGATGTGCTTCAGGTTTGAATCCATTTCCACAGTAAGAGACCAGGATGATGCCCAGTTTGGAGTGCAAATTACTGTGAGTCTGTCTACTTTGCAGGTGTTCTACCATCCGCTCCCTGCAATACGTGGCATTAGCTAGCTATCATCAGGCAGGATGGCGGACTAGGTGGACTTTGTACACACTACTGACCATAACAGTTCTGGTTTGCCTCAGGTTTTTGTCCTGCTTTCCCTGGAAAGAATAGAGCCTTGCAGCTTTTCTTTCTTTTTTAATTTAAGAAAATAATCAGATCTGTTGTACATTAACAGTTTCCAGGGACAAGCAGACATACATATAGTATCCCCAAGACTTTCAGTAGTAAAATGCCTAGTTGTCTCTTAGTAAAATATAAAACACTAAAAGAAGAATGGAAAATGGAAGAGGAAAAAATAATAGAAAAAGAGGAGTAATGAATTCTTAGGGTTTTCAAGAACAGTCTGTAGTCTGTTCCTAATAACCTCTTTGGTCACCCAGCTTGCACATTTCCCCCTTACAGATGTAGCTAGACTTACACCCAAAGATGTCTTAAAGAATGTATTATCATAAAATTCAGCTTTTAATTAAACTTCCTCATTTCAAAAAACAAAGTGGATCTCTGTTTCCCTGGAGACCAGGATATGTAAGAAGGCAAAATTTTCTCTCCCTTTCCTATCTTGGACCACTATAGAGCAGTTTATGTATCTTACTTTTTTCTCCTGCAAGATTAGTACTAATTGCTGAATGGACATTTTCATAAAATAACTGTAATGGTGTCACTGTGGTGGGTAATCTGCGTTGATACTCTTGATGTGCAGTTGTTCACTGAGGGGATCGACATCTTTCATTGCACGTTACTACCCTGGTTTTGAGTAGTGGTATTAGACACGAGTGCCAACTGAACAGCAAGGGAGCCCTGTTTTCAAGGTTTAGAACTGGAAAATGAATACAATTCTGCTACAGAAATAACGAAGATGCGTCCTTTGAACCTCCAGCACACTTGCACTGGGGTGCGAGCAAACACTGTTGCCTGAGAGAAAACAGGAGGGCTACGTTTTGCATTTCTGGCACTCATTTTGCACCATTGTAAATGACTGTGCGTGAGCAATCCCGACCCAGCATTCTGTAATTCCCAAACTGATCCGAGGTGGTGAGCATTTCCTCCTTCTCTCAATTTCTTTTGGTATAGAGGAGGAGACGACAATAGAGCTCTGTCTGAATTACTCGAGAGAATTCTAAATAAATGGGAATTTATTTGCAATGGTGTTAAAATATTGAAAATGCAAAAGCTTATGTAACACCATTTATACTAAATATTTGCAAATTAAATACAAATTCCACTTTTCCTAATCAAGTGAGCAGCTGTGGCAGTTTTGCCCAAAGGAGAGACTACCACTACATGATTTAGAGCCTGTATAACAAACACCATGTTTAATGGTGTTTTTCAGTGTTGTTTTTCTCCCCTTTTCCTTCCATGCATTCTCCAAAGTCAATGTTCATATGTCTCTCATTTCCCCTCCAACACATTCTCCTTTTCATCATTCAGATGTTGTCAGATATGAGTTAAGATCACAAGCAAAAATACTGTTTTTCAAACTGGAACATCATACACAATTTAGATAAACAAAACATCATTTGCAAGGGCAACCTACAGCCAAACACTGTTGTTAGTGCCCCAGATTCTTTGCCGTGCCCCAGAAATCTGGAGGAACTTCTCTAAACTCTTTTTCTCTTTTCTCTTGGTTCCATCATCTTTGTTGGTGGCAGCTCAAAAGGCGCCAGCACAGCACAACAGTCTCCAAATACCAGGTTTGGTATTTAGAATAAGACTATGCTCTCCCAAATCAAAGCAGAGGGCAAAAATCAGATGAGTTTACACCTGAAAAGAACTGTCTGATTCAATTCAAGATAAACCTCACCCAGTTTTCTATTCAAGGTAACATTCTCCATAAGAATTTCAGTATTATAATTCAGATTGGAACAGGGCTTAGTTTTCAAACACAGCACCTTCTTGCCATAGAACGCCAAGGAGAAGTCCGTGGCTGTTGTGCTGGGTAATGAGCACAGGACCAAACCCCTGGCAGCAGTCGGTGCAGCTCCTGCTGTTTCATTCTGAGTAGAGAAAAGCCTCTGTAATTATGGTGGGTTTAGATACCTGATAGTTCTTCCATTAAAAAACAAGACTGAAATTTTGATTGTCTTGGCTATGCAATAGATGGGCCTCATGAAGGGGCAGACCTCATCATGAGGATGATAGCAAGATGATAATTTTCTTGGGATCTGTTAGGTGTTTGTTAGGACACGTATGTATGCCTACGGCTGACCTCCTAGAAAGCAGCAGTCAATGAGAGAACCTAGTTTTAATTAGCCTGTATTACTATCAAGAATTTTGAGGGGCACTTAGTCAGTAGTGCTATGAATAGCACTGAAAAAACCCCAAACCGGCTTACAAGGTCTTTTATTTGCCTCCTATTCAACTTACCTTTGTGAAGGTAAAACTGCTTACTACATTTCTAATGAGGAAAAAATTCAAGAAAGCCCATGCCACACCTTCTTCCATTTCGCAGGTAAAGGAATCAAGAAATGTGGTGGATTGGAACTCTCCTCTGGTATTAGGACCATCACATCTTTATTTCCCACTCTTTTTTCCTACATACATCTTGCAAACTTCTCCAAAAAAGACTGATTCTATGCTATGGATTTGATTGTCCAAATATTAGTGGAGCATGAGAGAGAAATGACAACTGACTGGCAGACAGACTGAACCCGTTTAATGGCATCTTTCATACTTTTCCAAAAGAATGTAAAGGCAAGAGAAAGGAAGGAGTGAAAGCCAATAGCTCAGAGATTTGCAGTGTATTTAAAAACAAACCTATCCCTAAACAAAGCAAAAATTACTGTCTTGTTGAAAAGTGTTCTATCTTTTTATTTGAGAGCAATTCTTTCTGATTTCTCAAAGAAATATTCTTTAAGAACTATTCTTTGCCTTTGGAAAACTGTTCTTAAATTACACCCTTCAATTGTAATCCTTTTACAACTTTCAGGCTCTTTTAAATAATGACTAACTCCTAACAAATTTTTCTGTAAAGAGTAACATATCCATCCATAACTAACATATCCATTTCAAAACACGCTATGAAAGAAAACAGCAGAAATTTTAAATTAAAACTTAGGAAGCAGCACCTCAGAAATTATGGAAGTACTTACTGATGGTGTAACAGATACAATCTAATGGCTAAGGAGCTGTCACTCGCCTTGGCGTTTCTGATGTGCTCTGCTGACATTGTAAGTGGTTTCTGAGAAATGCAGAACATCAGAATTAGACATTCCATGAAACGTTTCAATTCAACAAGCCATAAAAAACGGTATCACGAGCATGTTACAGCTCCGCATTCTGCAAAGTCTGACTTGAGATGAATTCTTTTACTGAGGAGCTCTGCAGCAATCCCGGGTTTTATCGCCGACAAAAGAGCAGGAACTCTCTAGAGCTAGTGAGATACAAACGCTGATTATTTAGGCAATGCGGCTTTTCCATTACGTAGTGCTGCACAGAACAAAAATGCAGCATAAGGCTCCTCATCAGAGCTCGCCCTCCCTGCGTGTTGATGGTTCATGCAGCAGAACGGAGCCGTCGCATGCTTTGCTATTCGTGTGCTGGCAGGCTGTTTGTGATAGTGGCTGTGGGCCACACTTTTCTCCTGATTATTTGAAAGTAAAGTTGCAGGCCTGGTAGTTTACAGAGGAAAATAGAGATCTTTTGGGCATACTTCTGGGAAAAGGAGGCATCTGAGTTCCTGTCTGTTTTAAAGTTATGAAGGAAGTCTTGGGGGCTTCACCCAGTCGAGCGAGGGTCTCGGCAGCGCGGCAGGGAGGTGCAGTTTTGGAGAGGCGGTGGAACATCTGTTTCTGGGCCTCTCCTCCTCCTCGGGGCTGCCTCTGTGTTCTGCTCCCCAGCAGCCACGGAGCCTGGCGACCGTGGGCCCCCGAGCTCCCCTCCCAGCCGGGCTTCCCTGCCACCCACAGAGGTTTTCGGCAGAGAGCAGCCCATGCCGTGCTGGCTGAGCATCGCCTGCCTGCCAGCTGCACCACCCCGGCAGCGGGGCTGGATGGGGCCCTGATGTTGTAGAATCACAGAATCCCAGGTTGGAAGGGACCTCAAGGATCAACCTTTCTTGGCAAAGCACGGTCTGGGCAAGGTGGCCCAGCACCCCGTCCAGCTGAATCTTAAGTGTCCAGTGTTGGGGAATCCACCACTTTCCTGGGGAGATTATTCCAATGACCCATGGTTCTCACTCCGAAAAGTTTTCCTCTTGTGTCCCATCGGAATCTCCCCAGGAGTAACTTGTACCCATCACCCCTCGTCTTTTCCGTGTGACTCCCTGTGAAAAGGGAGTCCCCATCTGCTTTGCGGCCGCCCTTTACATACTGGAACGTGGTGATACGGTCTCCCCAGAGCCCTCTTTTCTCACGGCTGAACAAACCCCGTTCTCTCAGCCTTTCCTCGTACGTCCTTGGATCATCTTGGTGGCTCTTCTCTGGACCCTCTCCAGCCTGTCCACAGCTTCTTTGTATAGTGGGGACCAAAACTGAGCGCAGTGTTCCAGGTGTGGCCTGACCAGCGCTGAGTAGGGTGGGATAATGACTTCTTTGTCTCTGCTGGGGATGCCCTTGGAGATGTGGCCCAGCACCCCGTTGGCTTGCTTTGCCGCAGCACCACACTGTTCACTCATATTGAGCTGCTTGTCCTTTAACGAGCACTGGAGAAAGCCGGGGATTTCAGTGTGCATCTGTGTAAGGGCTCACTTTCTGGCTGGGGAAAAGATGGAGGTTTGGGCATTAATCATTTTTCTGGCTTTTGTTTGATCTCTTGCATTGCACCCGTTACAGTGATCCATGAGAACCATCACTTCAGGCCTAAACTACCAAGCTCAGGCTTGTTTTTCTTCTCTGTATCGAAACTTCCCATATAACATCTTCAGACACAGTGCAATAAAGATCTCCATAGCAAGGGAGCTTCTGAAACACTGTGGAATCTCTACTCCAGAAAAACATTGATTTTCTAAGGTACCCACTAATTTAAATCAAGTCCTTATTTTATTAGAATAGCTGAATAAAAATCAATGCAGCTGTCTTCACGTTAATAATGTTAAAAATCAGTAGCGAGTACTAGCGACTAATTTAAGATGAGCTATTTGCGCTTTCATAAATAACAACCGAATGCTGGTAAAAGACTTGTCCATAATACAATCTGATTGCCTTTCATATTGGTTGCGATGTTTATGGATGAGTTTAAAAATAACTAAACCGTGTGAGATGGCTGCTGACAGCGAAGCTGCCCCCGAGGCAGCGGGAGCGGCGGGTGCCGGGGCAGCACCGGTGTGTGTCCCCCGCCCGGGGCCGGGCAGGGCACCGGGCGGCTCGGCTCGGGGCTGGGCTCGGGGCTGGGCGGTCCCGCGGCACGGCCTCTGCGAGAGACCCGCGCCCGGCAGTGGGACCGGCCCCTGCGGGGGACGCCGCTCCGCAGCCCCTCCGCCGGGCGGCAGGAGGAGGAGCGGCGGGAGGAGGCGGGCCCCGAGCACCGGGCTCCGGCCCGGCCGCACCTGCGGGCGGCGCCGCTGCGATGCCGCCGCCG
>VYXH01009264.1:108643-120626 GCA_013397275.1 Burhinus bistriatus | reverse complement strand
GCATGCCATCCGCCTCGCCCCGATGTTTCACTGGGGCAAGTGGAAGAAGAGGATGGGAGCGAGCGCCTCCTCCTCCAAGAGACCCGTCTTCGACGAGCGGGAGGACGGTGAGTACGGGCCGGGATGCCCTGCCCCGCCCCGCCCCGGGGTGCCCCGGCCAAGGGATGCCCTGCCCCGGCCCGGGACGCCCGGCCCACGCCTGTTGAGCCCCGCTCCGCTCGGCCCGGCGCGTCCCGTCCCGCCCCGTCGGGGCTTCCCTCCGGCGGGCAGCGCCGTGCGAGCCCGGGCGCAGCGGGCAGCGGGACCGTGTCCCCCGGGTTCGCCGGGTTTGCCGGCCGGGTCTGGCCTCCCCGCGGGGCGCGGGGGTGGCGGAGCCCCCGAGCGTGCTGCCCGGCAGGCAGCCCCGCAGCAGCTGCCGTTAAAATAAGGGGTGATGCGGAGGCGGGCAGCGAGGGCACAGTTTAGCAATGGAGTTTCGACCTGTGCAAGGAAATCCCTGGTTTGAACAAGTAAAGATCAAGTGCAGCTGGCCATCAGACTTCTGAAAACTACTTGTCATCGGAAAATGCTGTGTCGGATTTTTTTCTCCCAAAATACAAGTTTTTTTTGTAGAAATACACCATGAAATACCACAGTTTCATTAGACTTCTCAGATGCGGGGTGAAATTTCAGAGGACCAAAGGAAGGAAACTTTGACCATGGGTGGGGGAAGACTCGGAAGAGGTATCAGGCCAGCAGAGGGATGCTGGGTGGCTGGGAGCTCTCCCCATGTACAAAGAACGCTGCGTTACCCCTAGGATGAGCACTGTCAAAAATCCCTGGGTGCTCAGGGTAGTGGAATTTTGCACTAAATAAACTTGGAGTTAAATCTATATGTCAATTTGAGCCTGCAAGGCACGGTGATGTTCCAGCTTACATGGGCACTGGGTCTGCTGGTATCCTCTCAGTGAGGGCGATCTGAGACTGTCTGTGCCGCTTTTGACAGCTGGAGGGGTGTTAAATCAGGTAAACTTGTACTGGAAAAATAGCTGGTTGATATCACCAACAAGCATTCATTGGCAATTCAGAGTATAACATTGAATTGTTAACCCTTGCATCTCTTACTACCGAAGCGTAGAGAAAACATCTGTTAGAATGACAGCTCGCTGCCCAAGCGGTGTGCTGTGCTGTGCTGTGACTGAAATGCACGACAGAACTGCTATTGGAAGGAAAACTGCAAAATCCATCCAACCCCCCCGCCCCCGTCCCTTTATACTAACGGTGTGCATGAGATTGGGTTGCTGTGGCTGCTGGGTGTGCGCATGCAGCGCCGGTGGGCTTTACCGGAGTTTTCTGCTCACTTGAAAATGTGTTTCATCTTGGATGTGGTGGGTCAGCAGGAACAGCAAGTTAACCAAAGTAAAAACGCTTAAATGGGAGGCTTTGCTACATCATTCAGAAAGCATTTCGCTCTGATCTGAGCCTGTATGCAGCCAATATAGGGAAATTGAGCTTTGCGGGTGAATGACCACTGACAAAAACCTGGTAGCATCTCATAAGGCATTTTCAAGCAATGCTTTTGCAATAGTGGAGACTTATTAGGACATTACTTTGTTAATATTGCCTGCTTTTTCATCACGGCTTGTTAGTGTGTGCTCAGAGCAATTACAGTGTTGTGCTGGTGAACTCATATTTACTGGCACGGCATGGTTGCTATGGAGATCTCTTAAGACATTCCAATAACTTCCTTACATAAAGACGCCAGTAAATACTTTGGTTCTGTGTGTGACATAATGTGGAAGAATTACTAGTGATGACAAATGAAAGTGAAATAAATTAGAAAAAAAAAAAAAAAGGAAAAAGATAGGTTAGCGTATGAAATTTTACCTATAGGTGGTTCCCAGTGATGGATATACGAGAACGAGCCTGACTGTCTAAATCCCTTTTAATTATGATAGGGTGTAGGTAAATAGAAGGTGAACATTTATTCTAGTGAGAGGTAACACAANTATGAAAGGATGAAAAATAAAAAAAAAAAAAATTAAAAAAAAAAAAAAAAAGGAAAAAGATAGGTTAGCGTATGAAATTTTACCTATAGGTGGTTCCCAGTGATGGATATACGAGAACGAGCCTGACTGTCTAAATCCCTTTTAATTATGATAGGGTGTAGGTAAATAGAAGGTGAACATTTATTCTAGTGAGAGGTAACACAAGGCCCAGTGTTTACTCTCAGATAAATCAGACTCCAAATGTGTACATTTTTGAGGAGAGAAAACCCTTATAGTCCTCTTGCCTGACTTCCTTGGGACGGGTTTCAATACTTCACTGAATTACTGCCCCCAGTCAAACCAGCATGGCTAAGCCCGAGCGTGGTGGGCTTTCCCTGGGGGTGGGCAGTAGTGCGTTTGCCCGGCCCTGGAGGATTATCTGCTGCTAACCTCACAGTCAGAAATCGTCCTTCTTCTCCGGTCTGTGTCTGTCCAACCTCAGCTGACTGCTGTTGGATCTCACCGTGATAAACCGGAGGGGCTTCTGTTGTCACGCCCCTGTCTCGGTGCAGCAGCAGGCTGCGGTCGGGGCTGCCCGGCGTCCTCGTCAGTGGGATGCGTGGATTGAGCTCTCCGAGTCCGTGATTCTGAGGGTGAACTTCATATTGGTGAGCCTGTCCTGTGGATCTTCTCTCAACCCTCTCCGTTTTCTTCAGCATCTCTTTTGTTATTGCTGGGGCTGAACTGGAGGCTTTGGCAGGGATGGAGCCCGGGGCAGGTCAGTGCTGGTGCAGCCTGTGTGCAGCGCTGGCTCGTCCTCCATCAGGGACAGGGTGGTGTGGAGCTGCGCTATGGAGCGTCGCGCCCAAGGAACAACTATCCCGCTCCCTCCCCGCTCCCCTTCCTGGGTGCTGTGTAGCCCCTGCCCCCCAGTTTTCCCCTGGTTCAGGTAACTTCTCTTGACTGTGAAGCTGGGTGCGGGCCAAGGGCGACTGGTCACACAGAATCACAGAATCACAGGGGTTGGAAGGGACCTCTGGAGATCATCTAGTCCAACCCCCTGCCAGAGCAGGGTCACCTAGAGCAGGTTGCACAGGATGGCGTCCAGGCGGGTTTGGAATGTCTCCAGAGTCGGAGACATTCAAAGAGTCCTTTGCATTTCATCGGAGCTGCAGTGGGGGGACAGTGCATCTCTCTGACACTCTTTTGGTACTGTGCTCGGCTGCAGCGTGCACATCGTGCTGTTTCATGTTTGTGCATACAACCTTTGAAGTATTTCTGAGCATGTCGGAGTTGGGATTCAACTAACAGAAAAGCTGACTTTGAAAGGAGAGTGTATGCGTGTTTTGTGTGTGCTTCCAGAAAGCACTGGTACGCGAGAGATCGGTTGCCCTCGCTTTGTGAGCGTCGGCTTCAGCTGGTTCCGTTTACACAACTTGGCACGTTCAGTAGCTGCTGCATACGCATGGGCTGGGTGTGAGCTCCAGCCGGTCCAACTAGAGATGCTGCCTGGTGATGCCTTTTTGACAGCTAGTTTTTGTCGAGGTACACTGTACCCTGTTTCTGAACAGAGAAGTTAATGAATGGAGGGGAAGAACAAAAAAAGTAAGGGAAAAAGAATGTAAAAAGAGCAGGAAGGAGAATATAAGGCAAAAGAATAGAAGGGCTGCAAGGTTGAGCACTCTCAGAGTTACAGTGTGCTGGAGTAAGGTGGCCTCGGTAAGCTGAAGTGAATCATAGAATTGTTTAGGTTGGAAAAGACCTTTAAGATCATCTAGTCCAACCATTGACCCTACTCTACCAGGTCTGCCACTAAACCATGTCTCTCAGCACCACACCTACACGACTTCTGAACACCTCTAGGGATGGTGACTCAACCACCTCCCTGGGCAGCCTAGTCCAATGTTTGATAACTCTTTCAGTGAAAAATTTTTTCCTAAAGTCCAGCCTAAACCTCCCCTGGCGCAACTTGAACCCGTTTCCTCTTGTCCTATCGCCAGTTACTTGGGAGAAGAGACCAGCGCCCACCTCACTCCAACCTCCTTTCAGGGAGTTGTAGAGAGCAATAAGGTCTCCCCTCAACCTTCTCTTAGTAGTGGCCTTTGTCCTCATCACCATGTGCTGTTTTCCATCAGGCAAAAAAGGCCTTTGTCTATAAGGGCTTTTTAGGGTTTTTATTTATACCTGTAAGAACCTTTTAAAAGCTTCTTACTTGGTCAGTGAATTTGTTTGCCGGCACAGAAGAAGGGCCCAGTCCAGGCGCCAGCTGCTGCTCTGCTCGTGGCGGAGCACCGCGCTCTGCGGCAGGGCACGGGGCTCTCAGCCCGGCCATCACAAGGCTTGGGTTTCCTGTGGGCAGAAAGTATTTTCTATTGTTGTTCTTGGAAATGGCCAAGCAAGTTTTATTGACACCCCACTCCTTTATTTGTTTTATTTTTTTATACTAAATGGGGAAAACCCATAATTGTGAAGTCAATGGGAATGTTGCAACCCAAATATTTAAAAAGACATTTAGCAGAGTTGCTAGAACTTGGGAACCAGGGCTGAGTAATAGGAAATAACAAGGCACGCTTACTCTTAGCGCTATTCGCGTTGCCCACGGTTGTGTTACGTGAGAGAGGGGGAAAAATGCAGCATGATGTATCTTTATATGCAGTTATATCTAAAGAGGAATTTCGAGAGTGCATTTTGGTTGTGGCTTCTCCTGAATCAAAGTGGCTTACTAAAAAAGTGTATGTAAATATCCATGAGAATATGTAAAGCCATCTGCTGCTTTCTGCTGAGCTGTTCTTCCTTCACTTACACCGAGGTGAGTGGTCTGAGGGCTTCCTGCCTGTTTCCTGACACTCAATTAGATTTCCAGCTGATTTACAAGGTTTTAATGCTGCAGCCCAATTACTTTCATCGTGATTAGTGTTTTGTCTCGATCACTTCCTAACCCATCCCTTATTTGACTCTCTCTGCCAGAGGGCAGATTGCTTTTTGTAAGGGGGTCAAGTGCAGTCTCCTGGGTTTATCCTACTTGCATCAAAATCAACTTTTTAAAACAAGTTTTACAGCCCACAGGTAGAGCTCTTCAGTAAACCAGTCTGACTCCAAGAAGCGTGTACTCAGGGTTGGTCTCCGGGCCAGGGGAAGTGACCAGGGGTGATTTTGTTTCCCCTCTCAGGGAACAATTCCTGTTTGAGATTCTTTGGCTCAGGTAGTACCGGGAGGAGGCACCGGACTGGAGTTTGGGAGAGCAAAAGAACCCAACTGCAAGGGCAGCCGGCAGCGTTCAGGAGGACGTGCAGGGCGAGGGGTGCCGGGGAGGAGGGTGGCCCTGTCCCGGGGGGTCATGGGGTCCTGGGGCCGCAGGGTGGGTGCGTGACCCCTCCTTGCTCGGGGCTGGGGCTGCCTGGGGGTTGGCTCCTGTTGGCCGTGGGGCACCATCCTGCGCGTGGGCCGGCGATGCTCTGTGACTGTGGTGGTTGGTCTCTCCCATGGTCTGCGTGCGTCGGTAGACGTGGGTCTAAAACTTCTAAAGGAGCTGCTCTGCGAATGCCCGCTGCGAGTTTCCAAGCTGAGAAGTACTGTTCTGTAAAAATGTGTTTCTGTGGTAAAACAAGAAAACTGTTACACGTCTTGATGATGCTTTCCTAGCCGTGCAGTTTGCTGGAGTGCTCCAGCTCCAGGGACGTGCTGGGCCCGGGGGGCCCTTGAAGCCCGAGCAGGGCTGGAGGGATGGTCCCGCTCTGCCTCCCCACCGTCCTCCTCCTCGCGGGGCCACGGGAGGCTGGGGAGCCTCGGCAGCTGCGGCACGGTGCCCGTCCCCATGGAAACGGGTGAGAAGCTGCAAAACCTGGGGGAACGTGCTTAAAATAATCTCCATTTTAATTTCAAACCACATGTTGGCAGGCTGTAGGGTTACTCAGGCCCCAGAGTATGCATCCCTCCTGCCTCACCCTGGTGATCTGGTGAGCGCAAACTGGAGTTCGTCGTTTGTGGAGCTGCTTGATGTACAGAGAATGAACCGTGCGTGCCGGCGCTGAACCTGCCTCTTGCTCCGACCCGTCATCCCACAGCCGCCTCTTGCTGAGCCGCTGCTGGGCGCTGCCTGCCTCCAGCTGCAGCTTCGAGGAGGATGCTCAGTCCCACGTGTCACCGTCAGTTTAGACCACTTCGAAGTCAAGCGTTCAGTCATCGCAGGTTGGCAAGCCGCTTACATTCCTGCTTTTACTTACTATTTTCCGATCGGCTGGGAGCAAGATGCCCAGCGTTATCCACAGCGTTGGTTTTTCAGATCAGGATTCTCCCCCAGAAGTGTTTGTTCCAGGGGTTGGACCTTCAGGGAAACAAGGGCGTGCTGCCGGACTGTCGGAGCTGTCAGAGCAACAGAGACGTGGAGATGACGGGGAGCAAAGCCTGACCTCCTCATCCATCCCATACCTCTGTGGTGACCCAAACCCCTCACACCAGGTTTGCCCCAGCTCTGGGGGCATCCCACTGCGCTGCCAGGAGAGCGGACAGTCCCGGCCCTGACCCAGGGACCAGGAGAAGTTTTTCCCCCTCTCTTAAGTGTCATAAACCACGTGCTGCCCTTTCGGCCCCCTCCTGCGGGGTGGCCAGCATGGCCTGGCTGGGTCTCCTGGTCCCTGGGGGCTGGGACTGCCCCGCAGCATCGTCCCTGCGCCAGCCGCTGCCGCCTGCGCTCATCCTGCTGTGGTGGGCTCACTGGTGGGGCAAAGCAGCCTCGGGGCTGGATCCTCTCGCACCAGGCACCCGGTACCGGTTCTCCCCCTGGCTTCATCATCTTGGCTGGACAGGGATTTCAAACCCTGGGAAGTAAACATCGTCCTTTTGATTGGAAAGGTATGGACTAGTGCCCAGTAAGGTGGTTATAGAATCCCAAATCCTATTTATTTAGGGTCAGATACAGATGTGTTAAGCTTCCATGCTCTGCAAATTACTTATAAAAATAATCACTGATCAGATTGCAAGGCAAACTTTTTTCATAGCCTGACTCTTATGTGGCTGTGGGTTGAGAGCACAGATGCCTTTCCCTGTTATTTAAAAACAAGAGAAAAAAGCCTTTATGTATTATCAAAGTGGTAGCTAAGTAAGTAAGCGGGGGGAGAAGGGAGTGGGAATTACAAGGAGGTGTCAGAAAAGCTGTGTTTAGTATTGTCAGCAGTGCTTTGTTTTTGCTTTAAAACTTGCTTCCCCCGGCTCCGGGGCGTTTTGTGTGCGCTTTGCCCAAAGACAAGCACTTGCCACACGTTCGCTGCCCCCAACCTCCCCAGCAGAGCCGATGCTCCTTGTTCAGTGTAAGGATTGAAAACCTTTCCACGCGTGAAGCTTTTCAGTCTGTTGTGTAACGCAGAAATCAGTTAAATCCAGAGAACTCGGTAACTGCAAGTCCTGAAAGCGTGTGGTGGTAATAAGCACAATGTTTGGGTTACTGGCTCTTTTTCTGCTTCAGAAAGAATTAATAACTTTGCTGTCACTCTCCGCACTGAAGGCCGTGGTCTGTTCTCAGCAGCACTGGAAGAAATCTGAAGCAAAACTGTTCAGGATTGCAGTGGTGGAAGGGGACAAAAGGTCTCCCTTTGAACACTGGAAATTGCAGTTATGGAACACCGTTGCTGTTGCTCACCTAAAAGCATGCTTTATCTTTCACTTCTGTTGGCTTAAAAACATATATTTTTGTTTAAGTCTTCTAATTCGTAACTATTTACAAAACTAAACTGCCTTTCATAGAGAGAATACAGATTGCATAAAGACTGGAAATTTCATGTTTCCAGCATTTCATTATGTGTCTTGTTCTTTTAAATCTTTGTAGTGTTTTCATGTTCGCTTTGCCATTTCCCGTTTCACAATGTCACCGTGAGCAGAGGTGCAGCTGGGCTCTGGGGTTGGATGGTGGGCTGTGTGGGGCTGTGCCCACTCCCACTCCTCCGCCCTCCTCTCCCACTTGGGGCAGCTCCCGTGCCTTTGCCGCCTGGGCACATTGAGGCAATCTCCGCTGGCCGACGCAGCGATGGGGTAAGCAAGGTGCAAATTTTCATACCTTTGCATTTCATGGACGTCTGGCACCTGGAACAGACCTGGCCAGCGTTGTTTCTCCGAATCTGAATCCAACGTCTACGCAGGCATTCCGCTTTGGGAAGCAGTGCTGGGACGAGCCGCGGCAGGCGCTGGTGATGGTGATGCTCTCAGGTGGGGGGTTCCCAAGGGGTGGGTGTTTGAGCACCGGTGGGGTCACCGCATCCTTCAGGTGGTGCCTGTGAGGGACCGATCCGTGCAGCATGCCCATGCTGAGCCTGCCAGCTTTCTGCCGGCTCTCTGCCCGCAGAGGTTCCGTCTCTGAGCCAGCCCACCCTGGTCCTGGCAGTGTGTGGCGGCGCTGCTGGGAGGCAGAAGGGAGGCGAGAGCCGCGGCAGCTCAGCACAGAGCCAGCTCCCTTTGGGCGCTCATTCGCTCTCGGGCATATGTGGCCGCTCAATGCCAGGTTGGTGGGACCCTCCTCCTCCTGTTCCCCCCACTCCCCGGCCGCCAGACCCCGTGCACTCGAGTCTGGCTTGGCCAGCATGCAGCCAGAGGGGGACGCTCCGTCCCGCAGCACAGCGTGCTCCTTGGTGCCAAGCAGCGCTGGATGGGGATGGGATTTCACATCCTCCCTCCTGTTAGGAACAGCCCAGGCATCTTCTGGAGGTGAAGGAGGTCCTGCGAGGCCTCGAGGGGCGCGTGTGTCTACAGGAGGTCCGAAGAGAGGAGATCGGGGTAGAACAAACCCTGTGGGCAGCTGAGGCTGTTTGCATGAAGCTGAAGTAAGAAAAAATTAACAAACCCACCTGCAATTCATGGGTCACTTGACTGATAGGGAGGGAAAAGGCAATCAAGAAAAAGTTATCGGAAGTACAGTTCAGGTAAAATGTTAGATCAAATTAATACTTGGTCTATGGTGTAAAGGCCACAGTCCTCACAACTGGCTTGAAACGGGCTTTCTGTGAGTTCAGAGTAACGTGCGGGAGCACGCTGCTAGGGATCTAAACACCTTACTGACCACATTCCTGGTGCTGGCGTGGTGACCTCCCCAGCTCTGCTGGCATTCCCACCGATGCCCGCAGCTGTGCTTTCCGGGGCTGCAAGAGCAAGGAAAGGGAGCTGATGGTGCTGGGTCGCTCGTAGACACCAGCACTGGCAGCTGCTGGCCAGGAGCGCCTGCAGCATCGGTGCCTGGCTGTGAAGGCACTCACAAGATCCTGCTGTGGCTGGCAGAACGTCAGCATGTGTCACTTAACAAGGTCTTTTTGCAGTTTGGTACTTTATCCTATGAAACTCGGGTTCTGAAGTGGTAAGCAGGTTAAAATGCCTACACCTGGGTCAGTTTCTGCCTGATGGTGGGTCGCGTGTAGAGCATGGCCTGGAGGAGGCCAGGTGCATAGCGTGGTGCATGCTCATGAGTCCTTGCAGGTAGGGGGATAACGTGTGTCTCCCTTTAAATATCCCTTTATTTCTTGTGGGAATGTCTGAAATTGGTGGATAACATGGTAAAATGGGGGGTAACATTTGCGCAGAACAAAGATGCTTGCAGTGGTGTTCCTCTGCCCTGGGGTCAGGACTTGGCCTTTCCGCTCACCGTGGCCGCAGTTGAGTCTTTGTGAGCATGTCCCGCCTGGATGTACTCGGGCAGGGGACATTGCTAAGCCTGTTGTTCATGGTCAGCCTGAGAGAGGGAGAAGCAAGTACGGCTTTCCCCGTTGCTTTCCCAGGGACCTGCTCTCCAGCCGCAGTTTCAAACGCTTTGTCGTTCACCAGAACCTATGAAACCTTTTTAAAGCTGTGGTTTTTGTTAATGTGCGGTTTCTAGCACCTTATCCTAGGATCCTGTAATGAGGCACCTACGTTAACCATGAATAATAACTTCCTGTGTATGACGTGGCTAACAGTTGTGGAGAAGCAAGGCAGGGCGTGGTGGCAGCAGCAGAGGGACGGCGGGTGGTGTGTAAATCCGTGACGCTGTGTGTGCCGGTGCACAGGTACCTGTGCCGCAGGGAGAGCAACGATCGCTGAGCTCTGTCTTGGCATTTGTCTCCCTAAGTGAAGGGAGGCAGGAGAGCTCGCCAGCGGCTTAGCTTCTCCTAACAAGAGAAGATAAATGTCAGTGTCCTCTTCCCCTCTCCCACTGTTCTTCAGGAATTAAATTGCTTTAGGTGACAGTTACAGAAAATTAAAAGTGCTTAGGATGTGTGGGAACAGACGGCTCTGAATACTGCTAAGCAATGAGATATGACAGTGTGTGAATGTTGATGTGCTAATTTACATCCAGTCTGTTGTTCAGGGTCTTTTCCAATACCTGGGACGAGTAAAGAGATGCAGACACTGAATGATGTTCGGAATTCAGCGGTTTGCTGATGTGACTGCGCACACTGAATCCTCATAGGCTGATGGTTAGCCATGCTGTGTGTTTAAGTTAAACAGCAACTGAATGCATTTACAGCTCGGCTGACAGTTCTGGAAGCTGATAATTTTCCTTTACTATTGGTTCTAGTGGCACCAGCAGAGAGCGGGTGGGCTTCTGAGGCTGATGGTGCTACTAGCTTTCAGGTAACCTGCAAAAGGCTGTTCCAGCACAGGAAGCTACCTCATTGACCAAGGTCTTCATGTTGTTACAGCCTAGCTGTCCAAAGATATAAGGGCTCTTATATATTTATACGGGTAATATGCTGGTTGCAGTGTATTTGAACGCTGTGGAAAGTGCACTGAGTAGCTCTGGAGCAAAGCAGGGAGGGTAAGAGTAAAGACGCACAAGTATGATGCTATGTAGTTTCAATAGATACTGGTGCGTTGCTTTGGGTCTCCCCCTTTCTGGATGGACTGTGCAAGGGAAAACACAGCTGTCTGCTCAGAAAAAAATATTTCTTTTTTCCTTTCTTCATTTCGGGTGAAATCTCTGACCAAAAAAAAACCCCAAAACCACACACAGAAAAAACCCAACCCTAACAAACCCAAACAAAACCTACAACTAAACAAAAGTTGGCATCACTGCTTAAAATGCTGTCTTATGATACACGCATCCTGTGAATTTAGCGGGGTTACCTGGTGGCTGCACAAGGCCATCATATATATATATATATTTCAAATACCCGGGGCGGAGGAAGGAAGTGAACACGGAAACTCACTACTAATGGAAGAAAATCACATTGAAAATCATCTCTTGCAGTATATAGGAACTTAACACCCAAGACACTTCCTAGCATTTAATGTTATTGACATATAGGCAGGATATTCGGTATAAGAGCATGTGAAGGTACTTACTTAGGTCCCCTTTTATGGTTGTTTGAAGAATTACCAATGTGTTTTTAATTTTAGTACAGGAACGTACTGATAAAAGTCAGAAGGAAGGGGCTTGGGAAGGGCTTGGGCTGAAGCTCAGGTTCCTTCCTCTGAGCAAGCAGTTCTCTGTGCGGATTAGGTAAAACACATACGGAGGTGTGGGCTGCAATGAATGCTAATTACAATTACCAAAAAATGAAGTTGGAAATACAGTTGGAAAGTCCCCTTCATTAGATGTCAGTTAATCATCCAGGAAACCATCTGGGTTAGTCAAAATCTCTTTTCTGCCAACTTCACGAGTAGCACGGTATGTGTACACAGCTCAGGAGCCTCTGCAAGGTTTGTGAAGCACATTTTTCTTTTCCTCGCAAATAGCTTTTTATTGCTACTGCCATTTCTGCGCTATTTCAGTTACAGCAAAAAACACTTGCAAAGCACTGGATGGCAAGTGTGCTGCCGAGGCGTGACGCTCCCCGTCAGACATCCACGTGCCACTGCCCTGAGAAATGGAACCTGCCCGAGTGCACCCGTGGCTGCGGCGCGGCTGGGCTGTGCGTCCACGGTGGTGCGGCTGGGCTGTGCATCCATGACAGTGTGGCTGGGCTGTGCGTCCATGACAGTGTGGCTGGGCTGTGTGTCTGTGGCGGTGCGGCTGGGCTGTGCGTCCGCGGTGGTGCGGCTGGGCTGTGCGTCCACGG
>VYXH01009264.1:90675-108352 GCA_013397275.1 Burhinus bistriatus | reverse complement strand
CTGGGCTGTGCGTCCATGGCGGTGTGGCTGGGCTGTGTGGGCTGCGGTGGGGCTGGCTGAGCCAGCCCTCCCTCCCGCTGGCTGTGGAGGCTCAGGCACCTCCAGAGTCAGACTGTCGGTGGGTAAATCTCCTCTTGCCGTCGCTGCCACTGATGTTGGCTGGACACAGCGTTACCTCTATGACTCAGTGTGTTTTTGCTGTCAGATGGATATTACATCTCTTCTGAAAGACCTTTTTTTAAAGTGTGGTATGTAGCATGCTGAATTACCTTGTAAACCAAATGTCATATAATCCAGTAGAAAGCTATATACTGCACATTCGCTTTATATTTTACTGGTCCCCCAGTCTTAATGGAAACTGGCAGGCAAGACCAGCAAGTAGGAAACATGGAAAATTATATACTTTAGAGTTGGATTGTTTGCACCGTAGGAAAACGTGCTTTATGCTTTACAGAAAACAAGGCTAAAGCCTAGTCCCAAGTAATTTGCACTTTAAAGGCTTGATGCTACATGTTGTAATCACATGAATAATTCATACACATTCAAGCAGTCCCCATAATTTCATATTCAAGCCTGACTCTAGATTTGCTCAGAACTCTGAACTGCCATCGATCAGTGGCTCCTCCAGCATGGAAAGCAGCTTGGCAGGACCTTCAGCACAGGGATGAAATGGTAACCTCTCCGCCTGGTGCCAGTCACGTGTCTCTGTAAGGGCTGGGAGCTTCACCATCATTCTCGCTCGGGCAGACCGGTCAGTCACTCCGACAGCGTCCAGAGCTCAGCGACTCGAGTGCCTGCTGGGTCTGACCTTGACATGTTTGCGTTTACTTTCATACATCGTTGCACCTTTAACCAGTAATAAACACTACCAGGAAAGTCAGCGTGGGTTTGAGCTGTTGCTATGAGCTCAGCATAATGCTTTGAGTTCCCCAAATGGCAAATGATGCCTGTTCAAGAAATGAACCCATGTTGTGGGAAGAGATGCAGATAAAGCAGCGCGCAGTGGGCCATAGCAGGGAGCTGTGAGCAGGCGTTGACTTGGGTTTTCTCCCCCAGTATGCGAGTGTGCTTGGCTTACCCCTCCAACACAAGCACTGCCTGTTGGCTTAATACTGGGGGTTTTTGGAGTAACTCGAGAGTCCTGAGGTTTAGGCACAGCTATACAGATGACACCGGCGGGTGTTCTGGGGGGAGCTGATGGGCAAAGAGATGCTCACGTCGGGGTGCTGCCGGTGGTACCGCGCTGCTCTGCTCGGCCGTTCTGGCTGGCCATGGCTCTCCATCTTCTGGCTGCGGCTAGTTCATGAGTTAGACCCACTGGCAGTCTGGAAGCTGCCTACAGGTGTCAGTGACTGCTAGGACACCAACGTATCAGGGATTTGTGATAGTCCCTCGGTAACACCTTAAAAACCAGTGGCAGCAAAAAGCTCTGTTGTCAGCTCTGGTGGGGTATGTGCAGGACGGGGCGAGTGCAGGGTGCTGGAGGCACTTGCAGTCACTGTTCATTTTGTTCGTGTGTTTTTTACTGCACGTTAAATGCCACAGCAGGAAAATTGCAAGCAGGTGTCAAAACAAGCACAGTTGCGACGAGGCGAACTTGGGGATTGTTTAATGAATATTTTCAGCATGTTATATATTTTTCTACATGGCTTTCTGATATAAAGATCAATGTGTGAAATTATTTAAAAAATAACAGGTTTCTTTTAACTGGAACAAATTGCTTCTGTTTATCAAAATGTTGAGTAGCGTCAACAAACAATTCAGTTGCTGATTGCCCCTCAGTAATACTTCGGAAATAATTTTAGTTTGTGTTTCCTCTGGCCTTGGTTTGGATTTTTCTATGCACTTAGTTCAGCATCTGCAAAGGTACCCCCGCCTCGCCCCCTCCGCTCTCTGGGAGGCCTCTGTCCTCCTCCTCCTCCCTGCGGTGAAGCGGGAGTTTTCTGGCACCGGCTCTGCTCTTACTCTCCCAGCGAGGCTGCATGGGGGTTTGTTCCCAGGAGTACACCAGCGCTGCCAGATGGGCAGCCCCGGAGCCTGGTGGTGTGGGAGTGGGCAGTGGGGATGCTGAGCGAATGTGGAGCCCTGGGGGATGCGCTCAGGCGCGTAAGCCATCCGTGCTCAGGTTCCAGCACCCCGAGCTGCCGTGCTGTGCCGTGCGAAGAGGGGGACTTTCCCAAGGGTGGGCTCCGCTCCCCATGCCCGCACTGCTGTGGTTTGTAACGGGGCGAGGGCTGCACCCCACAGCGGTACCTGCCGCAGCCAGTGGGGAGGGCGATGCCTTCCGCTCTGCGTGCCACTGCAAGAGACGAGGTTTCCCTCTTTCGTGTGCTTAAAGTCTTTTTCAGGAGATGTTGTCTTTCCAGAGTGAGTTGATACATAACCATGTTCAAGAGGATTTCTTACCACAGAAATAGGATGGCTGCTTTCCCCTGAGAAGTTAAAGTTGGTGAATAATTCTGTTTGACATCTCTACTGTCTGTGCATTCGTGTCTGCTCTCTTGTTGTGGAGATGAAATGAATCCTGAGCTGTTACGGTCATCCATCCTGTGCTCCTGCAGGTACCGGGTGGGTAGACTCAGTGTCCGTGATGCTCGGCACGCTCGGATGCGTCAGTGTGGTCTGTCCTCTGAGTGAATCTGTTCTCACACCTCCAAAATAAAGAACATATCTGTTGTTGACTTCAGGGAGAACCGAAGGGTATCACTGCTCCTACCTGGGGTCAAGCCTACCCCAGCAAAAATATCTTCGAGTATTCATGAATCTCTTGTGGCTCTTTTTTTCCTTTCCAGATTTATCTCATCTCAAGCATGTGTGACTAAGAGCCACTCATTTATGCTGTCTTGGTCTGAATTTTTCCTTCTTGGCAAAAAGGAGACCCTTCCATCACCAGAGCTGTGTGAAATACCCTGCCGGACTTGATGGGAGGCAGAACACAGAAGGTGTGTGGGGACACCAGCAGTCGTAGGGAGACTGAACCCCCCCTGGCCTCAGGAGTGCGCTTTGTCCTCCCCCGGTCCTGGCATTCACCAGCCTGGTGCCGTGCGCTGCCGCTGGGCTCATCACGGCGTTGGTGCAGCAGCCTACTCGGTGCTCGGGGTGGTTTGGTTTCCTTCCAAACCTTCAGTGAGTTGCCGGCACTGCTGGCCCACAGTGCATGTCCCCTCCTCAGCTTTATTTGTCAAAAAAGCATAGGTCAGTTGAGTGGCAGCGTTTCCCACAGGCATTAAAATGCTGCAGCAGCTCTGATGAACAGCACATCCGTAGATCCCAGCGGGAGGTATTTTGGGAGCTTGTCTGCTGCTCGCGAGCCTCCGGGACAAAGATAGGACCGTGCGCCTAAAATAGCGCCCTGGAGCCAGGCACGGTACAAACCCCACCGGTGGCTGCTCTCGGGAAGAAAATCCAGAGTTTGTTTTCAAGTCGTCATCGCTGTGTTGACAGGGCTGTCGCAGGGAAAGCTATCTCAACTGGGAATGTATGAATTAACTCCAAGTACGATGTACACACACGCAGATATCGCACATTGCTCACGTTGCAATGTAAGTAAATAAAGGAGTCTTTTAACTTTTAAATATATATATATATATATATAATTGCCTGCCTGTTGAAGAAGCAAAGCCTTTCTGTTGTTGTAGTTCAGTGCACACTCTCCTCAAAGCTGTCTGTTGAGGGAGCTCCGTCGGACCCCTGTCCCGAGGGCATGGCATCAGTGATGTGCACCGCTGGGGGCTGCACCGGCTGTGGCAGCGAGTGGAGCCGTGCCGAGGTGACCCTTCCTGGGAAGCAGAGCACTGCTGGTCTGCTCCTGAGCCATGGAGAAATTCATGGCTGATGGCAGTGCATTCGTTAATATGCATAAGTTAAAAAAAAAAAATAACAACCCCAAACCACACATCGACTGTATTTCCATGGTGCTAACCCATCCAGTTGCCAAGAAATGAGTAGAGCTGACAAATCCAGCCCCTTTTCATGAGATTTTTTAATTTTCTTTTCAGTTTTCCTTATGGTACTCAAGTGGAATGAAATACTATAGCAGAGGCCACCCTTAAACGCTGTAATTGTGGTATATGCAGCAGTAGTAGAGTTGCAGTATATATGTGTTAAAAAGCAAGAAAACCGCATTTCATTTTTAAGTGCATCCTTCGTTGCAGCTCTTGCGGGTGAAATGCTTCTTAGACACCCACAGACGATAAGCAATGGTAGAGGTGTATCTGTTAACTGAACTACTGCTGAGTTAGTGTCTGCTTACCTTCGTGTAAAAGCCAAACAGTTTGTGCTCAACCCTGGAGATTCACCCCTGCCATGGAAAAGTGGACAGACTGATCTGGCCGATGTATAAACAACTTCTTTTGGTTTATTTCCACAATGTTCTGATAGTCGTTACCAGCCACAGTGAAATCGCAGGAGGAACAAGACTGTCTTTCACGTCTCACAACTGAATTAGCTGGTGTGGCAAGTAGTAAAAGCCTC
Source organism: Burhinus bistriatus (assembly GCA_013397275.1). Lineage (NCBI taxonomy): Eukaryota > Metazoa > Chordata > Aves > Charadriiformes > Burhinidae > Burhinus > Burhinus bistriatus. The sequence goes on along the minus strand of VYXH01009264.1, from coordinate 103,879 downwards.
CTTTGATTAAAAACCAGAAGCAGCTGATTGTAGAAAATATTCTTGGAGACTCGTTGTTACAAAGAGTTCTCGTCTCAGCGCTGTTACACAGTGAGTCCGCAGGAAACTAATGTTTCTGGATTTATTTGGAAACAGCAATGATAATCAGGAAACATAAAATAAATGATAGAATATGTGATATTGAATAGAATAATGGTGGTTGTTCCCCAAAAGACCCATTTTTTTCTGTCTCAGACCTCTTAAAGGTTCTCTTGTGATTAAAAAAAATGGTAATGCTGAATTCTGTCTCGTGCTCAGCCATTTTTAAGTTCTCACTTGAAACCCAAATGCTCTGTGCCATCATCAGGAGTGTAATAAAGGGTGTACAAATGAGGGAGTGTTGGATGAAAGACCTGAAGGGTGACTGAGAAGCTACCAATACAATTTAACTGATGGAGCTGTGTTACGGAAACGCCACGGAAGCCTACAGTGAACCTGGAGAGAACTGTGCAAAGAGAGGCGGTTCCTGCAGGAAAGAAGTTAGGGTTGAGGGAGCAGAAGACAGAGATGCTGTTCTGGTGGAAGTGGTGGATAGGAAGTGTATCACCAGGGGACTGGAGAGAGCGTCCCTGGGGCTCGTGGCCCGCGCTGTCCCGGTGTCGTGCCCGGCAGCACGGGGAGGCTGGGCTGGCCAGCCGGTGGTGGGGGCGGGCAGGAGGAGAGCAGGGACCTCTCCTGGGCTGGGAGCGGGGGATCTCCAACTGCGGGGTGTCGGCAGCGCGGCTGCTCCACGTGGAGCGGGACATCGCCTGCCTCCGAGCGCCGCGCGGAGTCGGGGTGCAGACCTGTGTGCCGAGTGTGGGGCCGGAGGCTCGGCCAGGCCCGGGGCGCTCTGCGGGGCACCGGGGGGTTCTGCGCCTCGCCTGGCCTCGTGTGCCCGTGGCACCGCGCTCTCGGCGAGGATCAACTCCCACGGTACAAACAGCTTGCAGGGCTATTTATCCCAAAAGTACGGGGGACTTTTCCTGCTTGCGTGTGATCAATCACACGCCAGTTGCCGCCGTGAGCCTAATAATTTTTTCACAATATCTCAGCATTTGTTTCTGCATAAAACATGAAGTTAAACAAGAAGTAGGTAGCTCCTTTTCTTTTCTGCTTTGAGCAGCCTTTGTTGCTTTCTTTAGGTACACAGAAAAAAACCTGCCAAGTCTGAGGACTTCAATTACCTATGGTTACTGGATTTAATGTGGCTCACTCTTTCTTGGAAAAGCATTGTTAATTATTAATATTGCTAATTTTCCTATTAATTAATCTTTAAAATCTCCCAAATATGGTGTCAGGGCCTTTCCAAGTGATACGGTACTAAGATTAGCAGTAGTCTGTCTACTTTGAATATTCTTGTAAGCCATTTCCTTGGTCTTTCAACACAAAGCGTAGTTTTTTTCCTTCTCCAAAATGGCCCCATCTCTCAGATGTATTTGTGTGATTGCACGTCAGGAGTTGGGATGTTGTTACAGCGTGATAAAGTGCATTGGATTTCACGTTAGCAACTGGTGCATCTCTACAATTACTCTTGCTGCTCGTTATTATCTGTATTTCCATAGCAACCAGAAGGTCTGGTCATGGACCCACGGCTGCTGTGCGTGGTGCTGGGGAAGCGCGGGAGCTGCAGGCAGGATCCCCAGTGCCATTTCCTCCCGTGCTCCTCGCTGGTCGGGTACCGGTGCCGCCCAGCGCTGTCAGCAGGGCTTTTGTCTCTCCGTTCGGCAGAGCTCCGTCAGAACTCTTCCCATCTTGTAAAAAGCTACTGAAATATTTCTTTCTCGTTTTTCTTAACCAGCTAGCATCACTCCTTAACTTCCCGTACGGTTCCTACGCTGGATCAGAGCTCTGAGCCACCCAAACGCCCCATCTCCACGCGTGGTCATACAGCAGCTAATGCGGGGAGCCGGGCAGGAGTGTCTCCTGCCCTTCAGTCTGCATCGTGACAAAGGACTGTGAGCGTCCCTATTGCTCTCTTAGCTTGTCAGCGTCTTACTGGTAATACGACCTGACAACCCTTGAAAAAAAAAATGACTGGAGAATCTGTTCTGCTGCAGTCTCGGGGCACTGCTTTCCACAGGTTGACTGTTGCTATATAAAGAAATAGTCTGTTGTTTCTAAATTTACTCAGTTAATGTCACAGAGCATAAAGAGAAGTAGCAAGAATAAATCGACATTTACGGCAGGGAGCGATGCGGGGAGCAGGCCAGTTGCGGCCGTACCTGTCTGGCTGGGCGCTCTTTGAATGTTTGTTCCTCTTTCTGGTGAATAACTCCAGCCTGAAAAGTCATCTGCATATATGGCTTTCCCGCTTCAGACATTACTCCTCTGTGCAGTGTGCAATTGACTCTGATTTTAAGCAAAATCCAGGCATTGTCAAAATTTTTAAAGACACAGAAAGGGGAATGAAGCAGGATGCTGAGTTTGCAGTCGGCTGCGGGGTGGTCGCCTTTCCCGGGCAGAGCCATGCACCCACGGCAGTGCCGGCGTGTGCCGAAGGGAGGGTGCGCAAGGGACAGGAGCCAGGGCAGGAGCTGAAGGCACCTCCCGGGCTTTGGAGAGGCCACCCCAGGGGTTTCGTTAGTGTCTGGGCCATTGTCAATCTCGTGTAAAGGGTTTACAAACCTTGGCAAAATCTGGATACAGGCGTCATGCTGCCCTGGGTCTGTCTGTCTGACCAGCACCATCAGAGTGCTTTTGCCTCTTCTCTGCCGCCAGCGATAACCTTCTCACTGGACAGAGAAAAGATCAGATCTGTAACTGCAGTCCTGAATAATCATTACACTGAAGAAATTCACAGAATCACAGAATGGTTTGGGTTGAAGGGACCTTGAAGCTCATCTAGTCCCAACCCCCTGCCATGGGCAGGGACACCTCCCACTAGACCAGGTTGCTCCAAGCACCGTCCAACCTGGCCTTGAACACCTCCAGGGATGGGGCAGCCACAGCTGCTCTGGGCAACCTGGGCCAGTGTCATTGTTTATGTGGCCATAAATATAGGCACATTTGAAAAAAAATGTAATTCTCACTAGGATATGGATGTAACCTATCTGGACAACATCTCCTTCTGGCCCTCAGGTACCCTTCAGCTTGTCTTTACCCTGGTGTTCTTTGTATGGACCTGTTGTTGGGAGTGCAGTCGGGGTTGCTGCAGTAGATCCAAGATCAGATTTCCCATGCCTAACATAGGTGGAAACTTTTTTAAGCCTTTTGGGGAAGCCCCAGTGCTTGCAAGTTCCTTGTGTACTAACATGTTGCAAATTTTGCATAAGGTTTATTGCAAAAGTAGGTCTTGATCCAACTATGTTGTTGTAGGCTTTGAGCTCAAGCAGAGCCTTTAGAGTATCGTCAAATATATGTCCTGCATACATGAACTCCTTCCTGCAAGGGCTTCAGAGGATGATTGATAAATCAGGACGCGGGGATGCACCTACCCACAGGTGAACTCTGATTATTTTTTTTGACTCTGACCGCACAGAAACGTTTGCCCAGGTGGTACCAGCACTGTCCTGCAGCCACGCTCTGCAGGATGAGCCCCTTCTTTAGACCGTGTTGGTTTGTCCTTGGTCGCGAGTGCCCCTTTGGGGCACAAAGTTTCCATCTCTGTAGGTGTGCGAGTGTCCAGGTGTTGCAGTCGGTCAGTTTGACTGATGAGAGGAGATCCCAGAAGTGACCCTTTAGACTGCACAGGAAGCGCCCACTGAATTGGGCTTGGACCTCCCAGGCTGGGCTTTGCCCCCGTGTTGGACTTGTGCTCCCCGCACTTGGCACCAGGAGCACGGAGGGCGTCATCGTGGGTGCCCAGTGGGACTGTGCAGCTGGTCTGTGGGAAACTGGAGAGATAAAATGCATGAAGGAATGGGAAAATGGTACCTAATTCTTCTGCTGTCTGAAGCTTCTGTTTCTTTTAGACTTACCACTTAGTATTATTTTAAACTCATCCCTCTCTGTTAGTCCCTCTGACACTGAGGCTCTTTCCCCAGTGCGGCGCGGTGACTGTCCTCCAGACACCAAACCCGCTGCCTGTTTGTGTCCCACCTGTGCCGTTTGAGTTGCTGTAGGTGGCGTTACGGGGATCAGCATGCCCCGAGCAGGGTGACACACACCAATCCTCCTTTTTTTTCCTTTCTGGGTGTGCCCGGTGGCCACATTGCTGCGGTGGGTGCAGTGTCTCACCGTGGGTCAGCACCATGGAGGTGGGTTTGGCACTGGGGCTGCACGGACCCACCGGCCTGGCTGGGATCAGCCCGTAATTAAAACGCGCTGCATTTGGAGGGTAGCGAAAAGCCGTTAAGAGGCACTCTGCTGAGGATGCCTGGGTGATGCTAATTACTGGCAGTTTATTAAAAATCAAGTAAGAGGAAAGCTTTTTCAGGGACTCAAGCGAGGGTGTGGGGTGGCTCGGTCTGTTGTTCTCCCTGGGTTTTCTGGTTGTAACCACACGTGGCTCTGTGCTGGGGCGCCTCCACCTCTGACGTAACCCACGTCTTGCAAGAGGCATGTCCTTCAGCGCGCCGGCAGCCTGCTCCCCTGCCGCGGCGTCACCAGTGCCTGCCGGCCTCCCAGTGCCCAGCCCTCGCTCGTCGCCCAACCTCTTCTTCCATCCGCCACCCAACACGTTCGTTCCTCTGTTTCCACTGTGAACCTATATCAGCAAATGAGCAAAATAAATGTTGCTTGTTTGTTTTGACAATTACAGTACAGATTTAATTATGATCCTTCTTCCTCCTATACTGCTGAATGTTATGTGGTATGTTTGGCGTAAACAAAGATGTTCTGCTAATGTGAGATACGGTTATTAAAGACACACTGTCATGCTGAAGCCTAGTCACTGAAACTGAAGTCAGCTGGAGCTGAACTTCCAGCGTGTAATTTTTCGTGTTCATTTTTTGCAGCCTGCGTGCAAGGACGAAGCAGATGCTGCGCAGAGAGGTCACTGGGCGCGACTGGGTGAACCTTTGGGAAGGGAGCTCAGGAAACTGAAAGATAGGAAAAGAAAGAGAGAAAACCACTTCTGTGTTGTCATTTATTTTGAGTTAGCAGCTTCAGACATTATAGCAGGAATACAATATTTAAGTCGCGGAGCGAGTTCTCTGTTCAAAACAGCAGGTATCTTCAATTGTCACTTCCCATGAAAAGGGCCTGATTTTCCTGCTAATCACTTACTGCCTTTGAAGGATCTGTTTTAAAGTCTGAGCCCATTGTGTCGATATGAAAGCAGCTGTAACATTGTCTTGCAATGGTAAATTGGCAATGATTTTGCATTTCATAATTAGTTAACGAGGAATCGCTTACAATGTATGCGTCTTTCAAAATACCATTGAAATGTGCAGCACACGTTTGACACACTACTAATTAAGAACAGGATTTTCAAAAGCTCTCGGGTGACAGTTTCCATTTCCCCTCACTCAGTAAGGCCATTGACAGGGATGAGGACGAATTAAGCCAAGGGTTTGAATTTCCTTCTGAAAAATACTTTGGGACTCCGGGGTGATTAAGGGGGGCTTAACAGCCCGCTGACCGCATGTCAAATACCCCCGGCTGGCCCTGAGACGAGCAGCCCGTGTCCCCCAGGGCTCCTGCCCGGGGCTCTGCGGACTGCCCCCGTTCCTGGTGAAGGTCGCTCTCTCAATTACATCTCGTCAGAAAACCTCTCAAGGAGGTAATTTGAGGGAGTAATTATTTCTAGAGATTGTCAAATTACAGAGAGTCTTTAATTAAATGAGTGTCCGTTACTTAATGGCAATTACGGAGAGAAAATCCTTACTTCTGAAAGAGGCAAATCTCCAGTTTCCTAACAAAAAGTTTGCTTTTTAAAATAATAAGATAAAGATAGGCTTCAGTTCTGGAGCAGAATAAGCTAAAAGAAATTAATGTCTGTCCTTGGGCGGATTTAATTTGGAAAGTGGGAAACGTTCACGTTAGCTTTGTGCGTGCGTTCGCTGTGGAAGAAGTCTCAGCCCCAGAGCGAGCCCTGGCGGCTTCTTCCCGGCTTGGATGAGTCCATCGGTGGTGTCTGGAGGCACCGAGGCACCGGGCCCTTCCGCGGGTTTGCTCTTCTTGCCCTGCCGTTCGGAAAACTGCCCGACGTTTTCCTGTCGGCCTTGAGGCGAGCTGTGTCCCCAGGGGTGAGACGAGGGTGCCGGCGGGAGAGGGCAGAGCCGCGGTGCCGTCGCTGCCCTCCCGCGGGGCTGCGGCAGCCCCTCGCCTGGGGGGTGGCGTGAAGGGACCCCCGGACTCGGGGAGCCCTGCGGGCGTATGTCCCTGCCAGCCGCCCCACCGCTCGCCTCTGACCGTATCCACATCTCCTCGCAGAGTTTGGTTAGGCGACAGGCAAGAAAAAATGGCCCAGCCTGGCTGGTTGAGAACCAAATGAGTGTTTCTGAAATCTGCCTTACGTCTTTCGGATATTTTTATCGTCTGCCTCATTCTAACGGTCTTGTCTGAGTCATCTCATCCCTAGTTTAGATTTATACTCCTTTCTGCGCCTACTCCCAACAGGACCCGATTCCACCAAGTGCAGCCTGCTGCTGGCCGCGCTGAAGTCATGCAGGACTGTTATTATTAAATTATGTGGGCATTGGATCGGGGAGTTATGAATATTGATATATTTTATTTAGCAGCCTTCTGAATTTAATGAGTGTCCATAATACATTAATTCATAATTCATCATAAATAAAGACAGCAGATTAGGTTGCAATTTAATTATTGCTTATTTTTGTAGCTGTTGTGGGGTTTGTATAGCACGATAAATACAGGAAAAGCAACCTTTCCTAAACGACAGCCCGTTCTTTGAACAGCGCATGAGGTGAACAGTCCTACTCCTTCCAGGCGTGCTGCCCCCAGGAGGCAATGTCTTTGCTCCAGAGGGTTTGCAGGACCGTGTTTTGGTTTCCATGTGCATGAACGGCGTGAGGCCCTTGCAAAGCTCTTATCAGAGTCACCCCGGCGTTGTTGAAGATGGGCTGTCATCTTCTGTTCTCCTTCCACAGCCTCTTGGCTTCTGCTTATTTAATGAACAAACCCCCCCGCCAAGTGGAGACAATGGACAGCTGCACTGCTCGTTTTATTCCAAATGGTGAATATTATATTTATGATAGAGAGATCCAAATATGGTCCATCTGTTATGTGTTATTAAGCTGTTCACTTCATAGAGAAGAGAACGTTTCCGTATCTCTCCCATGATGTTCACATGAAGAACTGAGTTTTTTAAGGTGTTTATTTTTTCTTTTTGGAGCAGATGCTAACACGTGAGAAATTCCACGAAATCATGCACTTCGTGTTCCCGAAGCAGCAGGTCTGCCAGTGCGTGTCATGAAGTCTGGCCTGGTCTCAGGCGTAGCTGCGTGTGCCATCAGTTCTGTCATCGCCGTGGCTCATGATGCCCTCTCTTGCGCACTCGCGGATCAGCCAGCTCCGGTGGCAGGCACCAGTTTTACACCTTTTTTCTGGCTGCCAGTGTTGTAGCGCGAGGTTACCAGATGTGTTGAAATCGGGCAAAATCAGACGGAGCCGTCTTGGGAGCGCAGCTGGGCTCGGGACGGGTGTTGGAGGAGGCGTCTGCTCCTGGGTGCCAGCTCTGCTCCCGACGGCCGCTCGGGAAGGCGATGGCTGATCCCAGGGGATGTTGGGGAAACTGGCGCTTGTTCCCCTCGGCATCTCCTCGGCTGACCATGCCGCACTCTGACCCACCTTGCAGTGGCTGTTGGCAGGGCTGAAGTTTGGATGCTGAACGGCAGTTTCTGGCTTGTGGCATGATTAGAGATGGATGGTACAAAAAGCTTTAAGGAGGAGGAGTTTGTTGCCAGGGGACTTTAATTCTGCATTGAGCGTTAAGGGGAGCGGAGTCAGATGTAATCAAGAGAGAGCTAGAAATAGTCCAGAGATAACGTCCCGTCTTTCCCTCTGAAAGTATTAAGAGTTTTATGATTGATTTCAGGGGAAGCAGCACTGGAGACTAAAATGAAAGAAAGTTGTGGAAGATGGAGTAGGTCAAAGATGAGATGATTTAAAGGATCAGCGAGCGGAGAGTTGCTAAGAATAGAGCACGCCAGAGACAAAGTGAAGTGTTGGGTAGTCTGATGGGATGCTCATGCAGATGTGATGTCTCTGGTGATGACAGCAGTGGCGGAGCGATGAGTGATTTGGAAGAAGTTGGTTAGAGAGCAGCTCTGCAAGGAAAGAAGTTGTGCCTGGAACTGGTGGGGGCTTAATCAGTAGTGAAGCCTTGCCTGGGTGCGCTCGGCTCCGCTCCCCAGGGCATTGTGGCTGCTTGGGGAGGGCCTGGAGGGGACCACTGCCCGTGACCAGGACTCCCGACCTGTGAAAACTGGGTGAGGAACTCGGCCTTTGGTCTGGGACAGTGCCAGAGGGAGGGTACGCATTTTTCTCCATCTCCATTGACAGCAGAACAAACAATAGCTGATTTAATACACAGGAAGGAAATAGCGGTTGGACATTGTGGAAGACTGTCCAAGGGCATGGCAGCTGGTTCCAGGGGCAAGCTTCCCGGGAGGCTGCAGCTTCTGTGGGTGCAGGCAGTGGTGCTGCTGACATGCTTCAGGCATGGTGCTGCTCTGGGAGCCTGGGACAGCAGCTGGCTTCTAGACGATGCTCTGTCATCCTGGGAAATCTCCTGTGTGGAAAACTCATCTATGCAGCTGGAAACCAGCTCAAAGCCTGGCTTCTCCTTCTGTAGAGCTTGCTGGGATCACCCCCTAAGAAAGTGGATTTCTTGGTAACACTAATTAATCTCACAGTACTTTAGTAAAGTCTCTTTTTTCATCTGGTGGACTAGGATGATTTCTGGAGAGTGCGGTGCCGACCCGCTGGAGCAAAGCCGTGCCGAGGCGAGGAAAAGATGGTGGAACGGCCGCTCCCGGGTTGGGTCCGGACTTGCTCCATAGCCTTGGCCCCTTTCATTTTCCTTTTGCTTTATCTTGACTCAGGATGTTTTTCTATCCTGCCTAACCAGAAACCCAGCTATTTCAGTGCGGGGGTTGTCCCTTCTTGTATCTGCAAAACTCTTGGCTTAGTAGAAACCTTGTCTGAGTTTGAAACTCCAATAATCATTATTTTGATAGCCCAGTAATAGAGAGTCAGTGTCTCTCTGACACAGATTTATGGCATTTTTTGTGCTCGCATTGACCGGTAATGTGTTCATATTTTTTCAGTTATTTAGTAGTTAACATATACCACATTCTTTCCATGCAAACATTATTTTTCTTTACTGTTTTTGAGGTGATGCTGGCCAAAGCCATTAGATTAAGTTGATGGTGAGACGTATGTTGCTTCACGTCTCCAGGTCTTCCATAGTGCTGGATTACACGCTGACCCTGTCAGCGTGTTTCCCTTCGGACTGGGGAGACTGCAAAACCAGCAGTCCCTAACGACTCCTGATCTGCAATTAGTAGTGTTTCTGGACGTGGTCCCCCCTACGTGCCGTGCGGAGCCGTGAGGGTCATGGGGTCTCCTTGTGGTGAACATGCCCAGCTAGGAAAACAAAACACTCTACAAGTATATCTGCCAACTTAATGCTTTCCCCTAAAATAATTGTTGCATTTCAGAAACTAATTTTCACTGAAAATTGTTTCTTAAGAATTCCTGATCACCTCAGTTAAAAAAAAGAAAAATAATTTCAGCACACTTCAGAAATGCATTGGCACAGATCTAAATTTAGCAAAGTCTTTGATTTCCTCCACGCGTGATGCCAGCTGCCTGGCAGTCAGGGTGTTCTGTGAGCAACTTCGGCAATTTCCATTTTTATAACACACACATTACATTAAATTTTGATTCACATCTCTGACATCTACAAAATTGCTCCTTAACAAAAGGAGCGTAATAGTTGTGCTACGAAATATAGGCATGGTCTGGCCACATTTTGGATAACTCTACCCTATTCTTTAGAAAATTGGTTTTATTGTTGGTAATTGGGCTAAAAGGAAGGCTGTTTAATCCTAGCCAAGCAAACTTTCTGGGACATTAAGTTCTAATAGGCAGATATAAACTGGTCTTAATAGATGAGTCTGACATCATCTGGCTGCTTATTAACTATTAAACCTTGTTTCAGAAATTCTCTTGGCAACTATGTGTGTGTTGCCATAGTTTCTTTGTTAATAGAGCAAGACATTAATGCATTTTGAGTAATTCTTGCCCAAAAGACATGAAAAAAACACCCTTCTGTTTAAAGATACAAACTCGAGCCCGTTACAAGAAGTAGGCAGAGCTAGCTTGCCATCCGCGGGCAGCATCGCATCCCTGCGGCGCTGCGTTTGTCAGCGGGCAGGACGTAGGTCTGCACAGCCAGAAACGCGCTGACCATCCCCCCGGTGCAGCCTGCGCTTCACAAACCTTGTTGGACAGTAATCTTGAAAAATGGGTATTGCGTATTTAGACGAACGTTGACTGGCCACCAAAGCGGAGGTTCCCCCGCGCTGTAAGGCGTGTTTGGCTGTGGACACCCGGGGGCCCTGGAGACCCTGCAGGATGATCTTCAGGGTCTCTTCCAACCTAGGTGATTCTATGATTCTGTGACAGGCTGGGCAGGACGGGGCTCGGCGGGCGTCCTGGGGGGCTTGGGCAGGAGGGGGCTGGGGGGCGCTGGGGGCTTGCGCCTGGCGCAGGTACCATTCCCCATTTTTCACTTGTGCTGCTCCGCAGGGAAAAGAGCCCAGATTAGCCGTACCCTTTTCATCCTCTCCTCCTTCGTTGGCCTCTGGCATCTCCTCCAGAGCGCATTGCTGGAGGGGACTGTGTGTGTCGGCAAGGCATCAGTGCGCAGCCTGGAGCCGAGACCTGCACAGCCACGCAGAGTCTTGTCTTGGACATTTTGAGGACTTTCAATAAACTTAAGTAGCCTATATCCCTTCTCTTCTCCTCGTCCTTGGCATAGAGCAAACTGGAGGGATAAATAAGTTATAATAAATTCACGTCTGCTCAGATGACAGTCTTACTTAGGGAGAAATCTGTGGGAGAACTGTACAGTAGTAAAAGGCTTTTGTAAATAATTACAGGCTTAAGGGAAGTTGTAGCATTGGATAGTGACAAGTGGTATTTATTCCATATTTTGTTCAATATTGTAAATTACATACTTATTAAAAAAAAAAAAAAAAGGGCAGATACAGAGCTGTATAAAGCTTCTAAACCCGGGTCTCCAGGAACTTGGTGAGCGCTTGGGTCCTCGGGTGCATATGTGGGTACAGAGCCTGTGCTAGCCTGTCTCTAAAAGAAGGTTTGAAGCGAGCAGGTCTGCGCCGCACCTGTGGACGGGGACACGCCGAGGCGTCGGCTGCTGGGTGTCAGCTGGGTGCTGCATCCCACTGGGGATGCGGGAGGAGCTGCGGCTCCGCTCCCCCACTCTTACCAGAGCTCAGTGAAGTCAGCCAGTAATTACCATGGCAGTTTTAAAAAGAAAAAAAAAAAAAAGCCTACTTATATGCCTTCAGTTACTTAAAGTGGCTGGGAACTGCCTTTTTGGGGAGAGTTTCCTGTCTGGAGATGATTCAGTGTCAGTACTTAAGTTCTGTTACCCTTAGAGATGCTTTATATAAATTCCAAGCAGGTAGCTAAGACATCCATATTGCTTCAAAAAAAAAAGGCTTTGCTGGGATGCTGGATGACATCTGTACTTCTCTGGTCTGGATGAGACAGGCTCTTGCTGGGCAGGTGTGCATTCGGGTGCAAATGCCTGCAATTTCAGCATTACCAAACAGGCGGGACGTTTTATGTGCCGAGTGTTTTGTCTTACCGTAAAAGGGAAGAAAACGTTCACAGCAATAACTTTCTCCTATGTTCGGAGGAATGCTGAGACCAAAATCTGATTTAATATAGTGTTTCTCTTTCTTTTAGAATTTCGTCTCACTTTTTTGAAATTTTTAATTATGCAGATGGATCGTGAATGGTAAAGCATAGCGAGTGATGAAGAGAAGGGGAAAAGCACGATTCATTCAGAGTTCCGTGGATTGTTGTGATTACCAGCGTGAGTCGCGTGACGGGTTTCATTCTGTGCTTGGATAAGTGCAGTACTAGCTCCAGAGCTGACAGCTTAAAATACCTCATGGAAAAGCAGCATAGTGAGAGGAGGTAAAAGGCAAGAAAAAATACGGAATTTTTGGAAATGCAGAACTTTTTTTCCCCATGGCCCCACGGGTATCTTTGTGCTGAACAAGGCTGTGGTAAGGCAATGATTCTAAAGCTGGAAGGGGCAAACCAGGTTGGGTTCCCACAGCTTTTCCAGTAAGGGTGTACATTGTAGGCTCTGTCAGACAGTGGCACTCCATGCAGAGCACGAGCAGGAGACTCGGCCCCTCCTCTGGCAATGAATTCTTTCCTCCCAGTGATGAATTACAGTGTGAATAGAGATATATATATATTCTCCATTATATGGAGAGATATATATCCATTATAATGGCTTTTTGAATATTTCTGGATACTATTAAGCTACTTTAGGAAACATTTAGTCCTTCTCTCTCTATTTCTTAATCGAAAGAAAGCAGATTTTGAGCAATTTTTTTCCCCAGGAGGGCGGAAAGTAGTATTTGCCTTTAGGGAATAAGGAGAGAGCACTTTCCATTCATTAAATCTAACTGGAAAGTGCTCAAGATGTCAGGTATGAAAACAGAGGCTGAGAGACAGGAAAGGTTTTGATTTTATTCAATTGACTGTACCGTTTATCAGGAGTTTTTTGAATTTAATAATTAAGGAATAATCTAAATAATCTATTTTCAGTACTGTTCATAGTGCAGTGGTTGCATGAGATGCCCAACAGAAGACGTGGTCCAGCCACAGGGAGACAAGGTGGGGTACAAGGAGATGGAGGAGGCATTTGTGGCAGTGGTACAAACTGGTGGGAGGGCCACACGGTGCGTCACCTTCCCTCAGGGGAAAAGATTTTAATGGTAGAAGTAGCCCCCAGTGTCTTTTTTAGGGATGAAACCCACCCCCTTTTTCCTGGGGGGGAATTTGCACTAGTTTGAGCGAACGTGGGACTTCATTGGCGCTTTGACTGTATATTTCAAAGTTATGTTTAGGACACTTCTCAGGGGATTATTGCTTCGTGGGTGCTTTTGGCATCAGTTCTCTGCTGGGTTTGGGTTTTTTTCGTATTTTTGAGCATGAGTCTCAGTGTGGCGGGGCTGTGCGGTGTCCCGGCAGGCAAGCAGGTCTCCTGCCGGCCCTCACCAGG
>VYXH01009264.1:35857-90572 GCA_013397275.1 Burhinus bistriatus | reverse complement strand
GTCTCCTGCCGGCCCTCACCAGGGCTGAAGAGGCTGCTGGGGTGGCTGTGAAAATCCAGAGCTTTACAGTGCCGGTGTGTTCCGTCGGTCTGATTTGCTTCTAATGAGAGTCAGGCAGCCCGCTCCAGGACAGGGCCCTCAGCCACTGAAGCACAGCGCAGTTGTATGGCTTACCTTTCCCATCTTTGCTTGTTTCCGTAAGTAATTACATTACAATGTACACGTTGTGAGTATGTAGCTGCTACATAGGAACAATATCCTAATTTAAGGAAGAATTGCTTTAAATCCAGTGCATCAGCAGATAGATTATCTGGAAAATAAATCGCCCTGACATTTAACCGGGAAGCCCATCAGCTCCAGATGGCACGATTTTCTCTTGTTTGTCATTGTTACGCCGATCGTGTTTTTTCCCCCTAATACATCTCCATTTCAGCTTGCCGTTTCCCCTCTGCTCCCGGGGCGTGGTGGGAGGGCTGGGCTGCAGCGGGGGAGCGGGGCTCCTGGTGGGCGACAGCTCTGCCGGCGCCCAGCCCCGCCAGCGGTGGGTGGCTCCTCTCTGCCCCTGGACACGGTGGTCACCGGCAGCGCTCCCACCCAGCCACGGTGACCCTGGGCATCTCCTCCTCCACACGCAGCCCCCGAATGTCGAGGCAGCTGACGTAGCTTCACGCTTCGCACTGTCCTGCTGCCCCCCGGGGTGGTGACAGCCACCCTCGCGGCTTTGCTCCTCCCCTGCTGGGGCACCCCGCTGGATAAACCCAAATACGTCGCACTGCACGGGGGGGTCATCACAGGTTTCACCACTTGGTGAATGGGCTTGTTTTCAGCTCCTGAACGGAGAGGTGTGCTGCCCTTCGGTTGCCCTCGTGTTGCTGGTGGTGATCTCTCACTAGCAGGGCTGCTATCACTGCCTGGCACGTGGGACGGCATTTTTCTGGACACTGAGGATTTTTCAGTTTCCTCCTGTTGTGGATGGCAGTGCTGGTGTGACCCACGTTCCGAAGCGGGAACAGCAAGGGTTGGCTGGAAATCTTGTAGTTAAGTGGAGAAGATGTGAGGAGAGGGCAGGGAGGGGGTGGGCGCATCCCGACGTGGGTGCGTTTCTGCTGAGGAGCCGCAGAAGCAAACTGGGGGCAGCAAGGACAGGAGTGGGACATCTTGTCTGAACCGTCCGGCGAAGGACAGCACTTCCCAAGGGCTGAAAATGATCTGATGAGTCCCCACCCCTGTTTCCATCACTCTTTTCCATGTAAAGATGCTCCTGAGACCAGGAGTGTGGGTACCTGGAGATCAGGACTGGGTCGTCCCCGTACAGGCTGTGCAGGGGACAGACATGTCCCTGCTCCCATTCCCAGTGCAGAGGCACAGGGGGAACTTTGTGACAGTTTGTGTTAACGACTTCTTCCACCTCCAAGCAATTGTGCTGCCATATTAAAGAGGGAAAGTAGAGAAAAAATCATCAAATGGTAGCCATGTGGTAGAAAATTAATTACGCTTGGAGGAGTCTTTCTGGTGTTCTCCAGTTATCTAGGTGACCCTGTTCTGGCAGGGGGGTTGGAGTAGATGATCTCCAGAGGTCCCTTCCAACCCCTGTGATTCTGATTCTGTGATTCTATCAAGAGTTCATATGAAATGTATGAGTGAGGTGACCTCTCCTGAAAACTTGCAGTCACAAACCCTGTAGAGACCATCTGAAGGAAGTGTGTTGCAGGGCGTGATCTGTCTGGGCAGAGTCTTCCTTACCATGTCCCTGAAGGCCAGCGTGAAGTGGCTCAGGAACCCTCTGCAGTCCATGATCTCTCCTGCGTAAGGCCATCGCTCAGCACAAGAGGCGCTCTTACACACAGCTGCAGCATATAGACCTCATGCTCTTCATTCAAAGGTCACTTTGGTCTGCAACCGAAGGAGTTCCTTTTTTTTCCCCCCTGGGAAAAAAAATTGCAAAACTCTATTTACTATGATTTGTTGGATCAATTTTAATCAAGAATATATGGATGTCCACTGGTATACAGGTACATTTTGTCAGGCGTCAGAAACGGTCCAGCATTGTTGCACCGGTATTTATTTGGCTGGAAAGCTGTATTGAATACTGGGATTTTATGATTCTACTGTGTGAGGGATAAGTCAAGATATAGTGGGTATCTGTGTGTGTGTTGGAGTCACAGCTTCAGAATAGCCAGTGATACTTTCATGTTGATATTCATATCTATATTAAGTAATAATATATAGTCACATGTACATTCTGAGCACTAAAAGCATCCGTACTTCCAGTTGATTGATATTCGCAGGACATTTCATTATACCAGACTTGTTCTGAGATACTGGAATACCCCTGACTTGGTTTTACCTGTAACAAACAGCGGTGACGGCTCTCCTGCGCTCGCCAGCAGGCCCTGCATGGGGGAGCAGGCATGCCGTGGCCTTGGTGTCTGCCCGAGTCTGGTCCGGAGGAAGACTCGGGGCTGCTCAGCGCTGCTGTAGCTCTGCATTGCTCTGGTAGGTCTTAAAATGTGTGGGGTGGCTCGGGGCTTGTAGTGAGATGGAACATTACCTGCCATGTGGAGCAGGTCTCCGTCGTGAAGTACGTACACTGAGACTTTGTCCTCCAGGAAAAAGATGTTCTTCCTTGTCCAAGGTCTGCCTTTGCCTCCTGCAGCTCACCGAGCTTTGCTCGCGGCAGCTCTGGGCACGTGCAGTGCCAGACCAGCCGTCGCTAGCAGGGTGGATACCTTTCTGGTAAGCAGGAGTGAGTCTTAAATAATTATTAGACAAGAAAGGGGCTAATTTAATAATGAATACTTTGACTAGCTGTTTTTGCAGTAATGTTGGAAACAAGTGTCACCTACTGTGACAGAGAGCCGTTTCTGTAAGAGCACTGTAGTTACTTCTCTCAAACTTCAAAATGATCTTGTCCAACTTCCTCTTGCTGGTGTAGAGAAGTGGAAAGGATTTTACATGAATAAATACATCTTGATCAGTGAGTTTCCAGCAGGAGCTGAGTACCAGTTTGTTACAGCATTTGCGTGGGAGGAGAGAAATGTGAATTTGTAAGTGAAATAAAACAGGAGAGGGGGAATAAAGTACAGGTAGGGGCATGGGGAAGGCGAGAGGGGACACTGGGATCTGGCTAAGCCTGTATTTTCCTTTTGTGTATGATTCTGTGGTCATGCCATCTGATGATTTCACTTGGCATGAATTCTCTGCTTTGAGAGATGACAGAAACACAGAATTTAGGGTTTCCAGAAAGAGAAGGCTGGTGACTTCTTAACAGGCATGAATTTTTGCAGTCTGAAGTCACGTTCTGGGCAATACCTGATGAGACTGACCTAGAGGATTTGCAGTGGGTTCTTTAACAATAATGTAGAAATAATGACAAATGAGTTGCTTGTTAAAAAGATTTGGTTTTGAAGCTCTTTTTGTGCCCGCGTGGGAGACGATGGAAATGCCTCTGTACTGGCAGGAGGCACCGTCTTTTGGGAAACCTGATTCACCTTTGCCGCTGGGAGGAGGGCTCGCTGGTATCCAGGCAGCGAGGTCTTTAGCCGGAGCAGAACGCGGCCAGCAGGCTCAGTGCCGGCAGCGGGGCGGAAGAAGGTGCGTGGTGACCTACTTCTGGGGAGATGCCGGGTGTCCCCGGTGCTCAGCGCGGGCACTGGGGCTTGCGGAGCCTCTGCACAAGTTAAAGCCGTGCCGTTAGCAGCCTGCTAGCTGAGTGCTGCGGTGAGTAAGCACAATTTCCTTCCCAGCTGCCCAGAACACCCCATGCGTGCGAGGGAAAGAGTGGATGTATTTTTGAGATGTAGATTTGCTGACATGTGAAGTGGGAGTCTGGAGATCCGAAAATAGCAGCAGTGTTTTCTGAACGGAGAGGGATCTCCATGGGACGTGAGCGGGGTAGCGCTGTCGCAGGTCCCCGTCTCTCCCGCAGCGCTGGGGCCGGGGCGTGCTCCTGCCCCGCCATGGGGAGGGAGAGGTGTGCGAAGGCAGGGGGTGGCCTGGCTGGTGGGCAGCACCGTGCTCTCTGCTGGTGAGACCTTTCTGCCCTTTGTCTCCACCTGCCCTTTCGGAAATAGCTCTGTGGTGGGGAGGAGCAGAAGGGAACCTGGCAGTGCGATTCGGAAAGTACAGGACCTCCATGAGAGGGTTTCTCTGCACCCGGCAGAGCTGCCAGCTGGAGCTGTTCTGTGGCGTTCCCAAAACAACGCCCATCCCCAGTTCCTGAACCTTTGCTGAAGAAAAGACCAGGCAAAATGTAAAAAATTGGAATTTCAGCAACAAATCCTTTACTCACAGACCTCAAGAGGATCAGCTGCTGTCCCACTCCAGGAGGATGTGCGTGCACACAGGCACGCACACACACGCACGAGGTGAGGTAGGCTATGGGGCACCCTGGCCTTGAGCAGGTATGTGTCATCTCACCAAGGTCTGGGGGTCCCATAGGGTAACACTGCTGGGATGTTCAAATCAGCTGGTGGGAAGGCTTCTGCGATTTATACTTCAGAATTACAGGAGATTTTTTTTTTTTTTCTTCAGTGCTATCAAAATAGATTTTTTTGTAGGCAATGAGTTTTTTGGGAAAAAATAAAATCCTGTTGGCACCAGTGCTGGAAAGCAGGTCAGCTGCCAGAAGGAGAAGCAGGCATGGCTGGCTGAAGAAGAGCACAGAAGTCTGCTCTCTTCTCTCCCCCTGCAGAAGAAGTGGGGAGTCGGAGCCGTGGCCAGCATCCAGCCCACTGTACAGCTGCTGGAGCAGCCCCTGCGCGCTCCGCAGCCTCTGCGTAGCCCTCGTCACCTTCGGCGGGAGCGGGGTGGGAGCGGGGTCCTGCTCTGCTCCGCCTGCACCCCTCGCCCTCTGCTTGGCAGCGCTGCCGTCTGCGTGGGCTCCTCGGGCCACGCAGCTACCACCAGACCCTCCTCGCCTGCGCCGTCGCTGGGCTTTGTCCTGGTGGTGGGTCAGGCCATGCACGTCCACCCGCACGGCGTGCGGCAAAGCTCGTTAGAAACCGAGCTGCGGGTTTCCTGCTGGAAAACACGTTCCTGGTTCTGCCCCCAACACCGTGGTGCTGCGGCCGTGGGCCCGACATGGGCCCCTTCGTGCAGCCGCTCTTCGGGGAGCGGTGGGCCCTCTCCCCAGCACTCCTCAGGCGTCCACTTGCATTAGGCTTGTTGTTCATAAAAGCTTGGAAAATGGCACTCTAATCCAGGACTAGGTGACTGGCCCTTGTGCGGCTCTTCACCAAGCCTCTCTGAGAGGAGAGTGGATGATGGTAGGGGAAGAATGTTACTCTGAAGAAAAAGACTCCGAAACTTGGCCTTTCCTGATACTAGCAATTCTCTTCCAGTTTCTTTTTTGCTCTGACAAGTCCGATAGCTAATACTAAAATACCAGCAATGTGCAGACTGAACAAAGATGTTATTTAAAAGTTAGAGAAGAATATTTGTAGTGTATTGCTGAATATTGTCACTCTTTTTGGAAATGACACAAGGAAACCCTGAGTTTGGATTTGTACCTTTAATCAGTAATACCTTGATACAAAGGTAATGGTTTGCAGTATTTCATTTCACAGAGTCTTAAAACAGGTCAGCCCTTTCTCAGAAAGTGGGATTTCCTAATGTCGTTCCCAAATGTGCATTTTTAGTACCATAATCATACAGCCCAGTGTGATAACAAATAACTTCACCGGCTCTTGAGGATATGCAAATATCCCGCCTTGCTTTTTTTAGTGTCTTCAGCCTTGCAGATGGTTGTTCTCATGAGCTGTAGCTCCTCGGTCAGGCAGGCCCACCAGCCTCTGCAGAAGCGTCTGGTGAGCTTTCAGGAGTGCCGGCGGCTCTGCTGCTCCTGCCACTGCGTGTGCATGCCGTCTGCTTGCCTGCTGTCCCGTGTGCCTGGATGGGACCACGCCATCCGTGCATCAGCAGCGTGCCCATGCAGAGTGCACAGGGTGCTCGGGGCACGTCCAGCCCTGCTTGCTCCGGGGGCCAGCTACTGGTGGTGCTTCTGCATCCGCTGGGTGGGCAGGAGAGCCCGCGGAAGGTCTAGGAGCACCCATGGAAATGCTGCGTGGAGCGTTAACATCAGTATGAAGATAAGCAGCACTTTTCTGGATGGGGGTCTTAAGCAGTTGGTACAGGAGCATGCTGGAACACCGTAGAGCAATTGTGCAGGGATGTGGTGGAAGCAGGAGCTGGTCATTAGGCCAGTCATTTCAGTCTCTGTTTCCTTAAACCCATATCCAATGACTTCATCTGTGTGGTGATTCCCACTGTACTTTCCTGTTAGGTTTCTGTCTTGGTGACCACAGAATCACTGACTGGTTGAGGTTGGAAGGGACCTCTAGAGATCCTTATCCAACCCCCTGCTCAAGCAAGGTTGCCTAGAGCCGGCTGCCCAGGACATCTCCAAATGGCTTTTGATTATCCCCAAGTCCACCACCTCCTTGGGCAACCTGTGATATTTGTGGGAAAGCTGTCTGAACTGGTTCAGGGAACTGATCTGGGTTGAAAATACCTGCCTGCAAACTAGTGGAGGGACGTGAAAAGGTGGCAACTTGATACCCACGGTGCCGCTGAGAAAAGGATATGTAGGACCACAGCCTCCAGAGTGAGACATGATCCAGCCTTTCCCCCATGTCCCCACTCTCACCTCGAGGGCACAGACAGGAGTGGGACAAAAGTTTCATCCCTATAATCCCACCTCTGTGCCAGGAGAGGCACAAGCTCGAGTTTGCCCTTCCACGTGCCAGTGCATGGACCGGCATCACGGAGCTTGCTCTGGGTCAGCAGCCCGAAAGCACCGTCTGGGAGAAGATGAGCACATCCTCCTGCCTTCCTGACAGGCAGCTCCCTGGCTGCGGCCAGCAACCAGAGTGGCTGCTGGGCACCCTGTGCGTGGGGCTGCTGGGAGATGCCGTGGGTGGATGGCTCCGGGGAGATCTCAGACAAATGGCTGAGATGTCCAGGCATGCCTGGGCAAGGTCCTTCTCTTAGGTGCTGGCCTGTCGTTCTTCCTTGGCTGACTTCTGTTCCCTTGGCTTATATTAGAAAGCTTAAAGCTTGTACCATAGCATGGCCAGCTAACGTGCCAAAACTTGCCGTCTTGGGTTTAAAGAGCATGGTAAGATATGGTACGATTAGGTTAGTGGCCAGCTAACGTCTAACCTGATTGAGCAGCGTGCTCTTCTCACATTTGATACCAAGTCACAGATGGAGGACTATGTTTATTGCTTGTATTTTTAAATTAAGCTTTTATTTTATTTAGCCTTTAGCATAATTCGTTTCAGAGTATGTAAGTGAGGTTTCAATTTGGTTCCTTGTTTGATCCTCTTGAAACTGAAGTCAACGGTGAAACGCTTTGAAAGCCCAGGAAATGGAGTGTTCATTATTTATCTTTTGAGATATTTTCGTTTTTCCCAGCAAACGTTGGGTTGTTGCAGATTCATAGGAGCAAGTTGTCAGCACAGAGTCTGTGCTGCACAGTATGGCTTCTAGAACATTTTGTTTTCAGTTTAGACAACACTGAAAGAGTCGAGCTCAGCCCTACAGGAGTCCTAATTAGCTCCATCAGCGTATGCGCACCGAAATCATTAAATGTGTGTTGTTGGGTTTAGCAAAGGAAGAAGGAATATCAAGTGCCACCTGACTGCACGTAATTAGGTTTAATGCATGAAGAGTTAATCCTGCTGTGTATTAGAATTTGTGCCATTTCGGTGTGAACTCTGTATTTCTCAACACCCAAGTATTAAAAGTTAGTAGGAATTAGTGTAAGCTGTTTGCTATTGAGCTGAACAATTGGTTTGAATTGAATGCTGGAATAAGGTTGTAAGCAATACTATTATTAGCACTTGTTTTCCTGAGCAGGTAATGATCGCTTCGACCTGCTATGGGAACAAAACGATGCGGTAATTAATCCGCTGCATATGGCAGGGTGGGTTTTACTCCGTGATCAGCATCTCTCTTACTTGGTGTGAACCACAGACAAACAGGGCCCCATTGCACGAGGTCATGCCTGCAGGACCTGGTTTTGCCGTGGGTTCTCTGCCAGTCTTGCGCCTGCGGACCCTGCTGAAAGCCGCCCCTGGTAACTTGTGGAACTGGGAGTCTGGCTTAAGGCAGATCCCTGGTGCTTAACAGAACTGAACACACGGCTTGTGTTTCCTGCTGCAGTGAGATGAGCACCTTCCAGAGCTTTGCCAGGAAAACCGTTGTCTCATGAAAGTAATTTGGAAAGCCTCCTGTAGATTCTCCTGGGCCAAAATACCATCCCCGAGCTCTACCACTGCCATTGGGAATAGAATTCCCAGACAATGGTTCATGGACCTCTCCTAGTTATTTCTGCTCTTTATCCATCTGGGAGCTGCAGGCACTGACCTGCAAGCAGCAAGCTGTCCAGTCTGCATGTAATTCTGCTCCGACATCTTTGCCCAGTGTCTGTTGAGGAGAAGACCCCTCAGTGGTAGCTCCTGTGCGTACGACGCGCGGCGCAAGGTGTGCTTTGCACTGCAGAATGGGCTTTTCAACAAGCGACACAGAGAGAGAGTCAGTTGGAGTCACTTTGGGTCAGAGTCAGAGCCAGGAGTAGGGCAGAGGGCTGGTGGCTGACCGGGTCCTCAGTACCGCCTGTGTGGTGCTGGGGTCCCTGACGTCCTTCTTTGCACCCGCCAAACTGGACTTCCTTTACTCCCCTGACTGCGTGCTGGGCTTAGATCCTGATTTTGCTCTTTATCATCAATTTTGGTGTCGGTATGTTAAAGATTTCTTGCTTTGTACTTTGGTTTCACGTCCTGCTTGTTGCCTCTTAGCTGATTCCCGTTTCCCGGAGGCTGGAGGTACCAGTATGATTTCGACGTAATCAAATGCTGGCAAGTGCCGCCTCCGCCTGCGCAAAGCGTAGCAGGAACAGAAAGCTTGAACAGGGCCCTTGTTCTGTGCTTCCCAGTGAGGAAAAATTGATGTGGACCCAATAGACAGCAGCCTGGGCATATTATGGCTAACAGCTTGCTGGGGAACAGGCCTTAGCAAATTGCATTTCATTTGGAAATGTGTAAAAACAGCAAGTTAAATGAGCCAGCAAAAAAATTTTTTTTTTTTTTTTTTAAATGTCATGTTAAAATCTGTTTGTTTTTGAGGTATATAGGTAAAGAAAAAGAAAGGAAAGAAAACCACGACCTGCTCCCCCCTCCAAGGCAGATGAAAAAGCCTCGAGGCCGAAGGTGGCGATGGTTGGGCTCCAGGCGGGAGGGAGTTTTCTCAAGCTGAGGTAGCGGCTTGGGAAAACTTGGGTTGTATCCTTTGCAATTATCGTTAAAGCTTTGCTCATGATCTGTGGGAATACCAGGCCAAAGTCAGTCTATTAATTTTGTTGCTGGGTACGGTGTATTAAAAATGTAAAGTCGGGGCACATTGTGAAGTCTGTGGGTTTGGTGTGATGGAGCAGCATGAAAAATGCAGACGGTTTAAATTTGGCCCATCCTCACATGGAGCAGAGCTTAAAAATGGAAACTGGGGTGGGGAGGGAAGTACATGAAGTGTATGTTAATTCTTCTATGGGATGAAGATGACCTATTTCTGTAAGTCATTTTTGATTGCCAACTCTAGGCAATGAAAATGTATTTTCTGAACGGTGAATAATTTAGCAACTTCAAAGTGATTAACACAGAGAAGAAGCTATAACATGAAAGGTAGCGTGCTTTTGGAGCAAAATACGTTCCTCTGCAGGAGGGCAGCACGAATCCTTTGCATCCTTTAAATTCTGTGAATTGACTCAAAGAAAGTTCCTATTGAAAGAAGGTAGAAGGTTTAGGCTTGTGCTCATCCTCAGGACAAAGGTGAAGTAAAGACCTGAGGATCTGAAGAAGTTTGTAGTATCAGACCCTCAAAGGTGGCTTTGTCCCTCTGCAACTTTTGTTTAAATTGTGGATTGAAATGATTTAAAGAATTAACCTCTCATTTCATGGTTTCCCTTGTACAATCAGAACCACAGGGTGAGCTAAGTTCATGAAAATAAGCAGACTTTATTTCTGATATGAAATGTGTATTTATTACACTGCAAGTTCGGGACACTGAATGAAACTATTACTGTGGCATAAATGTGAAAAAATCTATCCTTGTTACATGAGACAGGACTGAAAAATGGTTAATGCTTTAAAAACTGTGCCAGAAAGCCACAGCTCATCCTGCTTTTAATCCATTTACTGTACGTTTTATTGGCAGATACAATGCAAAGCTCTAACTGCGCTCGTGCAACACTGAGCCTAAGTGCAGACGAAGGGGCCTGCACCGCTGCCTTTGCTTGCCGTGCTTTCTAGAAATTTTAAATAAGGCAGTTAACTTTGGTTGGCAGAATTGCAGCCCCACAGAGCAGTAAAAATTGGCATTAATTACTTTCCTAGTCGTCTTTATAAGAGAACCCCAGAAAAGCTTCCTGCTGTCTATGCCCAGCAGTAAGGGAAAACACGCTAGCTTGCAGGTCCCTGTGATAATTTTTGCCCAGGCACCATGAGCTGTGTGATGTTGGTCTTTCCCCTTCTCTCTTGAAGCCTGTTCCATCCCAGGTCATGCTGGAGGGGCTGCCAAGAAAAACAACGACCAAGAACATTGCTGTGGAAGAGGCTGCCATAACAGCAACTGGTTCTGGTCCTAGCAGTTGGTGGGACCTCTTGCGTGTCAGCAGGAAAAGGGCATCAGTGGTGTCCTAGGGACAGAAATCCCAGCAAGCACCGGCTCTCCGGCAGGTCTTAAGACGCATCCTCCTGTCACTTAAATATGGTTTTGCATAAGCTTAGCTGCAAACCCTACTGGCATGCCCGTGATTTCAGAATTCATCAAGCGTTGCGGGATGGGCTTAAATATTTTACAGTTCAGATTCAGCTCGAGGGTGCAGTGCAGGTTTTCTTCGCAAGTGTGGAGGCTGAGGAATGCTGCAATATCCATTTTTTATGAGGTGGCAGGTCTGACGAGGAAGGTTGTAATGAAGGAGCAAGCCACCGTGCCATTTCAGTGTCTGCTGCCGGTGACGGTTCTGCGGAGCGTGGCCAACGCAGCTGCACCGCTGCTGCCTCCTACGGAGAGCTGGCCCTTCTCTGCCCCGAAAGGGACGGAGAGAGCTGAGGGCTTCGGCGATTTTCATTTCCACGTGTTACGTGTTCCTGGTGTTCTGGCTAATATTAAAATACAAAGATGTCCTTGCATAACACAACTTGGATTAGTGCATTTTTAATTCTTAGCTTCCCTTCTCTAATAACGAGGGCTCTGTACCTGAGAGAAGAGCCCAGCCAAGTTGCCGGGCGTGCGATGCTCTGCCTGGGGCGCTGTGGCCAGGCTCCAGGGCCGCCCTGGCCCCGCGTGTGCAGCTGCGGGGTGCGGGGAGCCCGCAGCGCAGCCCCAGCCCCCGGGCGTTCATGTGCTGTTGGTGGTGGCCAGCCTGAGAGCAGAGCGGTGGTGGCCGGGCAGCAGCATCCTGACACGCTGGAACCAGATTTAAGATGGGCGGCTGGCGTGGCTGCTGTACTGAGGTGACTTCTAGCAGAAAATAGTTAAGGGAGGATTTCTCTGAACAGACTGCAGTAACGTAAAAACTCTTGCTGGGTGCGTAAAAAGCACTTATCTGGAGTTATGTTTAAGGACATGAAATGATGGAACTGGGGTCCCTTGAGGCTAGGCATGCAACCCCATAAAGGGAAAAAAATCCTACATTGAACAAATTCCTAATTAAATTACTTTCTTAGACTTTTAAAAGATCCATCTCTTTCGCATACCTTTTAATTTAATTTTTGAGGTGGTTCTTAATCTTCTACATCCCCAATTTTATGACAAAGTTTTTAAATGTTTCCTTCTTTTCTCCTGCCTCCCGCTTTCTGCTTCATCCCCAGAGTCCCTTACGGACTTCTGGTTCATCTGAAGTTAGTAGCTGCCTTCTCATAAAACTTGGAGGACTGGAGCTGGCTTACTATAGGAGTAATACGTTTCTTCCTGGAAACAGAGTATTTCTTCACTGGCTGGATTTTATTTCTGATTACTGAAGGTTTCCGCATCCTCCTATGAGAATTCCTTAATTGTATTTAAACTGGCATTGCTCAGCAAACCTTGCCCACTGCAGAGCCAAAACATACGGTACCTACATAAAACATGAACATTTTTCCCATGGATGGAAGTGAACTGAGGCTGACAAATCCCAACTTTTCTGTTGTGCTGAGCAAAACGCATCATCAGCTTTCAATTTGAAATGGAAATGGCAAAGTTGCCTCAAACTTTGTGTTCAGCCTAGTTTTCGAGAAAACTTGAAACATTTTTGAAGATTCTGGGTTTTTTATGAGAGCATTTTCAATCCATACCTGTTTTGACAGAAAGCTGTCTCTGAGCCGTAGTGAAAAGCAGAGCGTTGCCTCTGCAGCACTGCGAGGGCTCCGGCACGGCTCGCTTTGCCGATAGACGCAGTAACGCAAGCATCTAGTGAGCCTTCTTGTCAGCAGGGGTGGAGAAGCACCATGGAGTCGGCATCCAGCCTGAGGGACGGAGGGAGAACCGGAGGCAGCGTGGCGGAGGTGGCTGTGGGGTGGGCTGTGTCCAGGGAGTCACGGCGGATGCGCTCTGCCAGGGCGGGCGCTGAAGCCGGGTGCTCTGGCAGCCGGAGGGGCTGCAGCCGGTGCGCGCGGGGCAGGCCCGGGGGTCACCTCCTGCGCGGTGGGCGTGCGGAGCTGTGCCAGCAGCGGAGGCAGCGCGGGCTGCAGGGTCAGCAGCGTTTCAGAGTAAGATTACCCATTTGGAATTTCTACCCGCAAATACCTATTTGGGATTTTACTTGGAATCCACATTCTTCAGCAGAGGAAGCAAAACTTAATTTGGGGGTCAAACGTTTCATTTTGTGTAATTATTTATTCTTTTTACCTTTTAAAATTAAAATGCAAAGGAGGTCTTACCGTACAGAAAAGTACTGTCAAGGTCAGTTTTGGAAACGTTCCAGAAGAAGAGAGACTTTCCCACCTCTCTACACACTGTAAAAAAAGGCAATTAAACTGAGGAAATGAATTCAATGTTTTGCTATAGCCAACTTTACCATTTTTGTTGGAATAAATTTGTCTAAAACTGTTTCGCTTTACTAAGGTGCTTTCTGTTTGCTTTAGGGTTTTTAGCAGTCACAGCCGAGCCCTGAGCACAATACAACCTCAATATAGGGCACCTAAAGTCATCCATTTATCATTTATAACATATGTTGCGAAAACAGTAAGTAACATTTAGCAGATGTTTGTTGCTAACGTTATGCTACTATAAACATGTGCTATAAAGACTAGGGGTTTTTTTTGGTAAATCAATTTTAGTTACTTGAAATAAAAATTTCTAAGCTGTAGAAGTAGAGGGAAAAAACAACAAAACAACTAAAGGCTAGAGTACACATCCAATCTGTCAGCTTGATAAAAGATGGAAGCTGAATTTGGAATTTAATTAGATTTATTTTCTAATGCAAAATGCCATGCCTTCAAGGAAGAAACATCGTAGTGCATTTTAATGGTAATTTTCACCATCTGGGTAAAATGTTTACCTGCTTGGCCCATTAGAAACTGGTTGTTGGGTTTTGGATTCCCAGAGAAGAGGACCGACACGGAAAAGCAGGATGCCTTGCCTGGGCTTTCTGCCTGCACCGCTGGCACCTGGGCCGTCCCTGGGGCCACCTGCACCTCTCCCGTGCTTGCCGGCCCATGCAGGGAAGCCCTTGGCCCAGGGCTGGGATGGTGGCGTGGGGATGGGGAGTGTGGTCCATGGGCAGTGCTCAGGGATGAAGCCCGGGGCCGCCTGCGACGAGGCCTGTCAGTGGAGGTGACCCCGGCGTGGTGCCCGGCTGCTGCAGTGCCCAGTGGCCGGGAGCCACGTTTCCTTCAGGGCAGCGTCTCCTCCAGCACCGGCTTATTTTGCAGGTCGCTTGTGCCCTTAGACGCGGCCCTGCCTGTCTTCAGGGATGAGATCACGCTCCCTTCTTGGTTGAAGAGAAGGAAGGGGAAGGATGAACAGTGAGGAGTCCTTCTGTCCACTGCCTGATCAGTCCTTTCAGGCATATGCACACATGTATATGTATGTACGTATGTACGTATGTGGGGGGTGTGTGTACAAACGCTTCTATAGAAGCCTTTTCTGCAAGCATTTTGTGTTGAAAATATAAAGCCCATTACTTAGTGCGAGTGTTGGGTGCGCCATTCCCAAGGCATGGTCCTGCTCTGGTGCAGGCTACAACCCAGCCACACCATGTCCTGCATTTCTGCCAGCTGAGTGGGTGCCCCCCATTCCTTGTGTGCGGAATCCCACTGGGTGAGCCCAGCCCGGGCGCAGGAGGAGGGCTGGTGGCGGGCGGTGCGGAGGGGAGCTGGCCTTGCGAAGCGAGGAGGTGACTGGGGGGAGGTTTGGTTCCCTCTTTGTCCCCTGTGCCACTGGAAAAATCAAACTTTGTCATTATGATGGAACCGTCCCAGAACTAAATGGCTCGAATGACCTTCCTGATCCTCTTGTTCTATTCTGGGATAAAGAGCAGGCAGAGATGAAGAAAAATAATTACTGGTGCTGCGGCACGAGAAGCGGTGATTATCCTGTAAAGCCAGCCGGGCGGCTGCACGCCTGAGCTGGCAGAGGCGTGAAGGAAGAAGTGCCGCAGAGTCACAGCTCCAGCCGATTCAGTCCACTCCTCCTCTCGTTCTTCCTCTTTCACCACCAGCGTGACTTTTTATTTCCACGGCGTGCGGCAGTGCCAGCATGATGCCTCCAAGCGGGGTCCGGTCCCTGCGAGTCCTGTTTGCTCCATCCCATGTGCCCCCAGAGACTGGGCAAGTCAGGGGGATCTCACAGACAAACTTTCCTTTGTGTAGCACTGGTGTGTGATCGCAGGCACCTTAGGCTCAGCTTAAATTATTTGGCCTGGAAAATTAGCTCAGAGTCTTCTGCTGTGCCCATGAAGCCTTCTCTGCCGGGATGTGGCGAGGTGGAGCTGGGGTTAGGCTAGCCCAGGAGACCAGGCTGGTGTGAAGATGGGGCATGCTGGGGAGGTGGCTGAGGACACCCTGCTGCTCGTGTCTGGAAGGGGCCTCATGGATTTAGTGTCATATTTAGCACTCAGTTAACTTATATGCTGTTCCTGAAGAGTTTGTGTATCAGCTTTACTCTTCCTCCACCCAAGGTTGCTTCTTTTCCCAATGTTTGTTTCCATCCGTGATCAAAAATACTAATAGAAGGTATGAAAATTGGAAAAATCTCATCTTTCCTTCACTATATAATCAGCAAAGCTAATCCAGACCATCAGTAATGCTGAAATACCTACCAGAGCTCTTGGCTCTCTGCTTGTCCATGTGCATGTAGCCTGGGCAGAGGGCTCCAAGAGCACTGGTCCTTCCTCACGCTACCCCCAGGAGGAATTTTTTGCCCGGCAGGTGGGAGAGGAACCAGGATTGCTGCTGTGAGGGCAGAGACTTATTTTCTTTGCCACAACAGCCTTTCCTTGCAGGGACCTCCTGCGTCAAAATCTCGGCGTTGGCTTCTGAAATACGCGTCTGCCCCAGGAGACAGGTCTCGGGTTTGTGACGGTGACACATCCAAGGAACTGGGATAAAAACAGTATCTTCCTGTCGTGCCTGGTAGGGCTCTAATTAGCAGTCCTTTCAGCCTAGATGAGACGATACTGTGATCAAACGGCTTCAGCTCTGCTCTACTTTAGGCTCGGTGCGCTGGAAGAGTTTGATTATTTGCCAGGGAGATTGTATTCCAGCTGTATATAAAGTTTTCCTTTACAAATTTAACGTGATGGTTCTGCCCTGGAAAGCCTGCAGTCACTGTTCATGGGAACGGATGAACTTGTGTCCATGGTGGAGTGTGGCTGCTTGTGTTCCGGGCTGTGGCTCCTCCAGCTTTTCCGCAGGCAGAGCCTTCCGGTGCAGGTTTGATTTTGGTGGTGCCTCTGCCACTGGCCACCACAGCACACGCCTCCTCCCCTCATCCGAGTGGCTGTGGGACGGGGGACACGGTGGTCCGTGAGCTTCGGCCTTGGTGGGGCCGCACGGCCACCTCCCGCAGAGACCTCTGCGCCAGGCGGTCGGTGTTTGGTGGCCATGGTTCCCGGGCCTGGGAGCCATGAGGTGCTCTATCTGCCATGGGCTGATGAACGATGAGACTTTGGCTTTGCTGCCAAGCGATGAGACCTTCACCGCAGCGGGCGGCCTCACGTGGCAGCGCCGTGGGAGCCGTGACCCGCCGGGACACAACAAACCCCCAGGACGAGGGAGCGAGCCAGTGCCAGCCCGGAGCCACCCGCTCCCACGCTGCCCCCTGCAGGGGCAGGGACTGCTCCAAGGAGACCCCTGAAGCGTTTACATGGGTAGCGGGGTGAATCCCGAGATAACGTTCACTTTTTCAGTACCAGCACTCTATAATTTGCTTGGACGCTGTTTAACAAGCGATACCACCATAAAACGGACCATTTACCGCGGAGTTTTGCCGAGAGGCAGTACCCTTCTAGAAATACTAGCCAGACCTGTGGGAGCACAGAGAAACAAAACTGTGTTTGGTATTGGCCTCGGGGCGTTAGTCACTTGTTTCGGGTGGTCTGGGGGGCTGTGGCGAGCGTTCCGTGTGGGCTGCCCTCCTGGAGCCAGCCCCTGAGAACGCAGCTCACCCCCGCGCGAGGGCAGGCTACCTGCGGGGAGAGCTGTGCGGCGTGCGTGAGCGGCCGTGTTTGCCCATCATCCTGCGGGTGAAACGCACACACTCATCTCCTGTGCTTTTGGCCAAGACCACCGTGAACTCATTTAGCGCTCACTAATGTGCACTGATGGAGCGCTCAGCTGGGTGGTTAATGAATAACCTGTTTGCCTCCCTGGGTTGTTATTGCAGGGTAACAGTTTTTTTCTAACAGAAACAGCATTTGTGAAGCATACGGAACACAAGGGACGCGGTGCTGTGTTTTTCTCCGTGATCCCTAGTGCCTCCTGAGCTCGTTGATGGAGAAGCACATGAATGTAATACGCTTGCACTTGTTTGGAAGGGTTCCTGGCCAATGCAAGCAGTATTTTTGCGCTAATTAGGAATGGTTTCTGGCCAATGCAAACATTTTTGTACCCAGTATCAATAACCCAGTCTTCCTATAATGACTGCAGTTGCTTTGCATGGTATATTTGATTCCTTACGGAGTCGCAGAGAGTAATTTTTAATCATACGATAACTTGCTGGTTTTTACACGACTTCAGAGTTGCTTCCTAATAATATGTTTGAATCCTTAGTTTCTAAAGGGGTTCATTTGTTGCACTGGGCTTGTATTATACCTTTAATTTCTTTCATTATCTACCAGCATTCCCTGAATTCCTGGGTAGTTAATGCTCACTTGAGTTTTCTGTCAGTCACTTTATACTGTATTTCCATTTTTCTCACCCGTGTAATCTTCTCTGTCGATATGAATAGGCAAAACAGATCAGCCCGGGATGCTGGAGACTGAACATATTGCTTGTGCTTTTTCCAGTGACAGAAAGGAAAGCAGTGGTTTCTTGCGCCGTATGGAGCCTCCCAGTTAGAGAAAGATGGATGCCTTGTGTTCAAAGGGTTTCAGGCTTGGGGAGGACTGCTGATACCGTTCCCCCTTGCCCTTGGCCTCCTCTCTCTGTCAAATACCTCTGCTTTTCCCCCCAAGTCGCTTTGCCTCATCTCTAATCACAAATCTCCCTTCTGATCTCCCCGATCTTACCCAATTCAGTAGGTTCATCCTCCAGTTTGAAAGCTTTTCATACCGAGTCCTCCCTGTCCCTCCTGTTGTCCTGCCTGTCTCTCCTGCTGTTTTTAGCAGGCTCACTGCTTCTTTGGAGATTGTTGGAGGTTAGCAGCGATGCCTACGCTTCCCTCGCAGGCTCTCCGCAGCGCTCCCCTGGTCTGCCCCATCCCCGTGCCCAGGCCCTCCCCATCGCTCTGAAAGCTGCTCCGAATCCCGACATCTGTTAATCCTGCTGGGGTTCCTCTTCGTTGTCCTCTGACTGTCATGACCCTTTTCCGCCGGTGCCATGCCCCGTGTTCCCCGTTGCAGGCTGTCCCCCTAACGGCACGGCACGGCTGGCTGCCCTCTGTCCATCCGCGGCCTCGGGGCTGGCAGAAGTGGCCTTTCCTTTCAGGCTGGGGTCGATGTGTGCGGTGACTTGTAAGTCTAAGCTGTGACTCGCTTTTCTGTGGGCTGAAACTCTTGGCATTTTGTGGCAGCAAGCTTGTGGTTGCTGTGGCCACATATTAATGTTCCTACATCAATTACTGTGGTGCTTTCTTCCAAAGCTAGATTGCAGTAATATGGTAGGTCGACAAATGCTATTAGTTATGCCAACATGTAGAAATGCATTGATAGAAAGTTGATCATGCCGTACTAGCCCTACAAATTTGCTGTTACAAGACTCAAAAAAGAATTTCTTAGGTCTTTAGCATTGTAGAGTCATTCTTGGAAGTAAAACTTCTTTGTTTTTATTGATGAAGCTGGAAAACGTGCAGATAAATAGTGAAAGGTTGACTTGATCCCTAAAATGTGATTTTTAATTTTTTGTTTTCCCCAGTTTTGAGTATCTTGGATACCGGGTTTACTAACTGCACCTATTGTTTTCCTACTATTGGACGTTAATACCAGGTCCTGATGTTGAACTGTCACTAGGTGTCCACTGTGTGTCTGAAATTTTATGGTCGTTTTATGTTGCCATACTTTTGGATATCTTGTAAATAAATGCAGAATAAACAGCAAAAATAACGAAAACATTCATAATTTTAAAGTAGTAAAGGAAAAAAACTAATTTTTTTGCATCTTACATTGAGGCATATTCGTCCTTCGGTATAAAGAATTTTTGCAGAGAAACATATTCTTCATTCTCTTTCTTTCACTGGAAAATAGAAGCTGTGCATCCAGTCTGCTTTATCACACAGTGCATTTTGTGACTACAATGAAATCTTAATTATAGAGATGTCAGTGGAGCACCTGGCACTCTCTTGTGAAGGGGGCTGGACTGGGCTGCGTGAGGTTTGGTGAGGTCCAACAGGCGCGTGAAACCCTGCCATCCTGCTTTTCATGCGTTCCTGGAGACGGAGAACAAAAACACGCCAAACTAAGCAAATCCAGGTCATGGTATTTATCTTTATTTGTGATTCGTGTTTTGTCACTTGATGCCAGGGAGGGTCAGGAAGAGGCTTAACTCTCTGGTGGCAAATACCGATGTCTTATGTCCAGCAGTTCCACTTGCCTGTGAAGGTGCTATATTGATAACGAGCTGTTAGAGGAGTCAATAGGAATAATTAGTGTAGTTTTTTCATGAGGAGCTAATGAAATACCCGTTGGGGCATTTCAACACCACAGATGGCATTGGATTGTGGTGCGACCAACAAGTCAGTGTCCTTGCGCTGCAGTGCTGCGCTCCATTGTGTTTGTACATTGCAGATGGGTTTAGAATGGAATGGAATGGAATGGAATGGAATGGAATGGAATGGACTACTTCAGTTGGAAAGGACCTACGACAATCGTGTAGTCCAATTGCCTGACCAACTCTGGGCTGACCAAGTTAAAGCACGTTATTAAGGGCACTGTCCAAATGCCTCTTGAACGCTGCCAGGCTTGGCGCATCGACCGCTCTCTCTAGGAAGCCTGTTCCAGTTTTTGACCACCCTCTCGGTAAAGATACGCTTCCTAAAGCATCCCAGGTTTTCAGGTCCCTCTCTCCCTTTCGCGGGTTCCTCCAGTTCAACGTCAAGGCAAAACCATTTCTGTACTTACAGAGCGACTGGCAAAGCGGTGCCGTGCTGAGGGCACAGTAGTGGGTGAGCGGGGTCCTGTGAACAGGCAGCAGCTGCTGCCATCTCCCGCTGCCTGGGAGCGCGTGGCGTGAGATCCTCCACTGCCGTCGGTGACTCAGGCTCGTACCAGTCACCCCCAAATAGTCAGCTCTTCTGGTTGCGGGTGAAAGACAGCTTTCTCTTGTCAGCTCACAGAAAGTGGAGTCTCTGGAGCATACGTAATTGTTCCAGGCAGGTTCAGGATTTCTGTTTTAGGGATGATCACATATTCTGTAGTGGTATGTTGTCATTTTTAGAAATCCAGTGTGTTGCGCACAAAAAGCAACATGCTGCTACTATGATTTTCTTCCTCAAATGTTGGGATTTGCTTTTTCTTTAATGGGATTGCGTACTAATTGCTGAAGAAAATAATGAAACTGAAAACACAGTCAGTGCCTGTTCATCTAACATCATGTGAACTTCAAATCAGCAGAACTGCCGATTTAATTTACTAAAAGTGACGTCTTTGCTGACAGGTTCAAGGGCCTAGTGAGTATTTGTATCTGGATTTGCTTCTTGACTGCTGACTAGAGCGTGCTTTCTACATCAGTTGTAGTCATGGATACATGGAAATGACACTTTTGGTTTTGTTTTCTCAGCGGCAATGACTTTTTACACAATATTCCAAATATTATAATAAAGAATTGTCAGAAACTGTCCTCCTGGAGTGATCGCAGATCATGAGCACTTGCACGTGGTTTAATTGCCAAGAAAATGCTGTGCTTTAAAGGTGCTCATGATAGCTGTGTTTCCTCTTTGAGTATTTCTTAATGACCGAAATTCAATTAATGGATTTGCTTACATGTGAAAAAAATTGGATCTGTTGCCTTCAATGCTTCAGCATTTTGTGTGCTAACGTTTTGGATTTCAGAAAGAATATTTATGAACAAGATGTAGCTGGGGTTACACATTGCTCACGACAGCCCCTACTAGTGTCCTGGTTTGAGGGGTGGTAGGAAAAACCTCAATAAAATGCTGCTTGTGGCTGCAGATTGTCCCTTCCAGGGCTGGGTTTTGTCGGATGGGAGGGAGCAGGTGACCAGTTTGCAGCTCCTGCAGCATCTTGGATGAGCTGGCCGCTGGCTCCAGACTTTACCCGTGTCCTCGCCAATGTCTCATGGCTTCTCAGCACAAAACCCATCAATTCCTGCTAAAAGCACGCTGTTCACCTAGGGAGAAGGCGAGCAATGAGATGACACACCACCGTGTAGCTGAGGCACTGGAGGCCATCAGAAGGAGGGGGCAGCACTGTTTTCCCCATGTGGTCTTTCATGGAGTCTCCTGGAGCATCCTGGGGGAGGAGACGGTGCATCTGCCCTTCAGTGTTGCTTGTGGAGTGGGGGGAGATACGTGGTAGGCGCTGGCCCAGACTCTGTTTTCAGTTTCGTTTGGCAAAGTTTTCCGAGTTCTCCTGCAGAAAATGTCCCACAAAAGTGACAATAACAATATTTTGGATATAAGCCTAGCACAAAAGGGTAATAGGAACTCCACGGGCATGCGTGGGCTTTTGATTCATCCTCAGAGATGACAGATGTGCATTTATTTAAGATCAGGGAGTGGGGCTCAGGGTATTTGTAGGGAATTCTTTGCTCCCGCTCTTCCTGTGTGATGTTGGTCTCCGCTGTCAGTCAAACACGGGTTCAGGGCCCTCTGTTGACCGCCTCATGCATCATTCCCGCTGCAAATCCCCAAGCCGGTGCCAAGCGCTTCTCTTTGTCCAGCCTTCAGAGCTTTCTGGGGAGGAAGTGCTGAGGGTGCCCGTGCACAGTCAGGGTCTCATGGTAGAAACGTCGGGGGCTGGTGGTGGAGCTGAGCAGGGTGCAGCTCAGTCCACCGGCACGCTCCTCCTACACGCGTCTGGCCACTTTGAGAGCACATCGGGCTTAGAATAGACCACAGTAGTTGAGTTGGAAGGGACCTACCGCGATCCCCTGGTCCACCTGCCTGCCCACTGCACGCTGACCAAAAGCTAAAGCATGTGCTTGTGCAGCAGCCAGCGCGGGTGCCAGGAGCGTGTGTGCCACGGGCGACGTTTGCAGCCCGGCAGCTTACTGAGCTGCGAGGACGTTAAGGAGCTGAGGTGTAGAGAGGCGATTTGTGACACGGGAGTAATGCTGGTCCTTTACTCTGGCTTTGGTGACAGTATTTATTTATTTATTTGTTTCTCTATGAGGCACTCCATCTATATGGTAATGGGGATTATCTCATTATTGGTAGAAATAGACCTATCCTTTTTATTTATTTAAGACTGATATGAGATTAGATCACAGCAATAGTTTAGTAAAAATAATTTTGTTTGCTGAGGCTGCCGATCAAGGCAATAGCTGAAGTGTTACGGCTGCGCTGTCCTGTCTTGCCGTTATTTCTCACCGTGGCTCTGGAAAAGGTAACAGATCTGGTACGGATGGGTTTGCACGTGAAGAGAGTGGGAGTCAGTCCCTGTCCTTGAAATACTGTCCTTTGGAAAGCACAAATACCAGAGCGACTGGCTGTGGATGTGCACAAGCCGTACGGAGCCAGGCATGGGGAGAGCAGCCGGGGCGTGCGGTGTGCCGGTGTTCTCTGCTCTGCCGTGCTCCGAGTTGGCGCACAAGCTTATGCGTTACTGTGAGACTCCTCCAGTACCGACACGGGTGGAAGCTGTATTTTAACTCGTGCTAAACCACTTGTTTAGTAACCAAATTCAACCTGTGTGCTAGCTGCCTCGAGCAGGTAAAAAGGCACTGTTGCAAGAAGAACAGCTCCTGTCCCACGTCTTCCCCGGGAGACGGTGACATAGAATAAAAGCTTGACCAATGCTCTTTAGTTGTCTCCTTGGCTTCTTTTTAAATGTAAGATCTTTGTAATAAAGCATTTACAAATTTAAATTCTTTTTTCTTTACCTTGTAGTGAACTTTGACCACTTCCAGATTCTCCGGGCGATTGGGAAGGGAAGCTTTGGCAAGGTAGGCTTGAACGCTCGCTCTTGAGTTTGCTTGTACGTTTTATCAGGTGCCTGCTGTTACACACTTATGGTTTATTGAAGCAGCAGCGGCGCTGAACTAGGCTATTTTTATTGTTGGATGATGACTGCTAAGTAAACACAGGAAAAATGTGTTCAGGAAAGTACCTTGTTGCCATTTGGCATTGCTTTAATTCTTGGCATCTTAGTGAAACAGCTGTATTTTAAACTACCAGCATAATTGTGACCATGTCATGGCAAGGATTCGTTATATTTTCTGTTTCCTGAGAGGGTTTCTAGGTTGGGAGGGGGGACAGTAAGTCAGGGGGGCGTTGGAAGCTGTTTTGGGTGATTGACTGAGCTGGCACGATGTGGTCAGGAGGGTTCTCTGAAGCCCTGGGCTGTTTTCCCACTCAGAAATGAGTTATGCTGAAGAGTTTTTGTTGTTTATTTTTAACAAGTTTTTTTTGCCAAGCATGTGGGAGAAGGTGGGAGGTGATGATCAAAAAGCTGGATAGCTCTGGAAATCAGTTACTGGTTGGTTTCCTAGTTTTATTCC
Source organism: Burhinus bistriatus (assembly GCA_013397275.1). Classification (NCBI taxonomy): domain Eukaryota; kingdom Metazoa; phylum Chordata; class Aves; order Charadriiformes; family Burhinidae; genus Burhinus; species Burhinus bistriatus. The sequence continues at coordinate 67,260 of VYXH01009264.1, read as the reverse complement.
TTTTTCATTCCCTTTTTCAGTGACTCTCTCAGTCCCCGTGTAGACAGCTATTTGCTGCTTCTGTCGCAGCATTTTACACCATTTATTTGCGCTGCAAGCGTGAGGTTCGGTGTGTACACGTGCGTGCACGTGCCTGTGTCCTTGCATGCGCACGAGGCTCCATTGCATTGGTACTGTTCTGTAGTTATTTTGTCACCTGCGTTTTACTGTGCCCCCACAGTAGTTGTGTCCCTCTGTTCAGCCAGGACGTCTTGCACCTGAGGGGCAGGAGCTGTAGCAGAGATAACCCTGGTGACCAGTCATGAAAATTGCTGAATTTGGTTGTCGTAATCTTCTCGCGTGACAGCTGCGTGGTGTGGGGCTTTGTGCCAGGACTGCGCGTTTGAGCAGGGCAGGGAAATGGCCTTTGAAATTGTGCAAAATGCGCGATATCAAACGTGTGAAATAGCACAGACTAGCTCAGAGGGCAGCGCAAGCCCCTCCGTGTCTCCACACGCCGCTAAAATAAACTGAAGACAAGCTGAGCGGGCAGAGGAAAGCTCTACCCTCTCTCGTTTCTTTCGGATCTGGTCATCTTGGCCAGTTTCTCCCATTTTACTTTGGTCAAAGCTCATAGCGTGAGGGTAAGAAAATCTGCATCTGGCCCAGGAGATGAACCGTATTGTCCTTTGCTTTTTCACTCTGCCTGTTAGAGCCCTAACGAGGCAGCGTCACACCGGGCGACGGCCACGTCAGCAGCCTGACCTGCTGCATTCCGTGCTTGGAAACTTTGTTCGGATGCTCGGCATCTTTGCAAAAGCAGAAATTCCTCAAGAGATCTGAGACCTGTTGCCCAGAAGAGCCCAAATTTTTACCAGTTACTGGAAATCTCTTTTTAAATACTTAAAGTGTATTAAGCAGCATCGGTCTTGAGAAACAGTACAAAAATCCAAGCGCAGTCTCGATGAGGTGGAGTCCAGCTCTTCTTAGAGTCAAGAGCGTGGACACTGTTAGTTATAGTGCTGTCATTAGCACTGCTTGCTAACGAAGATGTTTCATTGCAGCCTCAGTTAACTGATGAGCAGCGAGGTATCTGTTACACTGCTCTGGCATGCCCGGGGCACAATCTGCCCACACAAATTCCTGCCTGGCTTCGTTGTAAGTCCGCGTGGGCTCAGGGCTAATGGAAATGTAATGCCGAGAAGTACGCGGGTCACAGAGAGGGTGGTTTTAATTGGTCACCCATATTGGCAGCCATGTCTCTCGAGCAAGAAGAGGCGAAAGCTGGCAGCAGAGCGATGTCAGATTTCTGAGGTTATATTAGATGATGGAGAATGATTAAACACAAGCTCAGGTCCTTCCTTCGGGCAGCGCTTTAAAGGTAAAGCAGACGGCAGAGGAGAGTCTCCCCAGATGCTCCTGGTGACAAAGGGAACTCTCAGGGTCTTGTGACTTCTGCTCATCGTCCAAGACCAAAACCTAACTCAAAATCTCACTAAAAAATAGCAGCTAACATTTTTTCCAAGCACGTATGAGAAGACTCATACTTCCAAATGTAAACTTTCCAGAGAAAAGAGTTTTTATTCTGTTGAGCAGCAGCGCTTGATGCTGGAAAATTAATTCTGCTCATAACATGAAAAGGAGAAAAAAATATTCTTGTCCCAGGGCAGGACCTTTTTGGCGTTGAAGAGAGCTGCTCCTCAGGGCTGCTTCCTTTTCTGTTTATGTTAAAAAAGGTTAAGTCTAGCGCATAGCAGTCTATCAGGCATCAGAATTGTATATACACTTTCAACAAAATGCTGAAATGATTCATCTGTCATCTTTCTGGATAATTATGTCAATATGCTAAATTTCCTTTGATACTGAGAAAAGCTTTTTACATTTACAAAGTCATTTACAACTCACATTTAATTACATAAAATATAGAACTACCTACCTAAAAACTGTTATTTCAAGTTTATGAGAAATTTAGTTGCTTTGGTTGATTCAAGCGCTATCTGCCCACATTCAGGAAGGTATTGAGGAGCCAGTGTCCCATCCATCTCAAAATGGGGGTGTGGACCCTCAGCGTTCCGTGAGTGACCCGTGAAATCTGTGCCGCTGCGTGATGCTGTCACGGTGGGACCTAGGAGGCAGCCACCTGCTGGGTAGCTTTGGGCAAGGCATTTGCTTTCCAGTCTTGTTTTATGCACCCTCAGGACAGACTGTGTGGTCCTCGCTACAGGAACCGTAGAAAATGAAGGAAACAGGAACTCAGAAATCGCTTTTGAAGAGACTGGAGAGCCCCTGAGCTGTGGCTCTGGCATACCTGCAAAACCTGGCCAATTTCTGTTTCCTAGAGATGGCTTTAATCACCGTTAAGATACTGGTAATCAAATGGAGGTCATGTCCACTTCCATGTCTACTGAAATTAGCAAATGTGTAATATTTTCTATACATATTAGAGGTAATATTATTTGATTTTCAGTATTTTAATAGGAGCATTGTGTTTCCTCCTGTAGCACAGACTCCTTCTGCAAGCAGCAGAAATTGCTCAGGTTTTACCTGGTCTGTTGCCGTGACCCAAGGAGCAGTAGCTGGGATAGGATTTCCAGAGTGCGATGCACTTTGGGACCCCCTGTTTTAGAGGGAAGCATGTGCCAAGTCTCATTATGCTTCATGAGGGACACGATGAGATGTGGAAATCTCGGAAGGCGTTGGTTGCATTGCAGGTATCCTGACATCTCCCTTCTTAAAAACTGACCTCTCCTGGCTTTAGTCTTTGTCCGCTCAAAGCGGGAGGCAGCCGGGGGAGTGTTCGCCCCTGTATTCCTCCTCCCACCTGGGCTTCCCTCTCCATTCTCCCTCGAATCAGCCGCCACCGCCTCTTCCTAGGGATAAAGAACTGGATAGGGTTATGGGAATTCATTATTTCCACTTTACTGCTGTGAAGAAATAAGAACATATCTGAAGTTCTTCAGCATGGATTTATGTCTTTGTCTGCTGTTGGAATAGGGGATTAAACCAGGCGATGGGAGCTGGAATGAGCAGCAGCGTGAAATGAAATTTTTCAGAGAGAACAAACATGTCTCAGGGCAGGTGGGCCCGTGCAGGCAGCCCACAGGGGCCTGGGGGGTGTTGCTTTCATTTTTCTTCTTCTTCAGTCACAGAATCACAGAATCCCAGGTTGGAAGGGACCTTAAGGATCAGCTGGTCCAACCTTTCTTGGCAAAGCACGGTCTGGGCAAGGTGGCCCAGCACCCCGTCCAGCTGAATCTTAAGAGTGTCCAGTATTGGGGAATCCACCACTTCCCTGGGGAGATTATTCCAATGACCCATGGTTCTCACTCTGAAAAGGTTTCCTCTTGTGTCCCACTGGAATCTCCCCAGGAGTAACTCGTACCCATCACCCCTCGTCTTTTCCGTGTGACTCCCTGTGAAAAGGGAGTCCCCATCTGCTTTGCGGCCGCCCTTTACATACTGGAACGTGGTGATACGGTCTCCCCAAAGCCCTCTTTTCTCACGGCTGAACAAACCCCGTTCTCTCAGCCTTTCCTCGTACGGCAGGCTTCCCTGTCCTTGGATCATCGTGGTGGCTCTTCTCTGGACCCTCTCCAGCCTGTCCACAGCTTCTTTGTAGAGTGGGGACCAAAACTGAGCGCAGTGTTCCAGGTGTGGCCTGACCAGCGCTGAGTAGGGTGGGATAATGACTTCTTTGTCTCTGCTGGGGATGCCCTTGGAGATGTGGCCCAGCACCCCGTTGGCTTGCTTTGCCGCAGCGCCACACTGTTCACTCATACTGAGCTGCTTGTCCACCAGGACCCCCAGATCCGTTTCCACAGAGCTGCTTTTTTACTTTGAGTAATTTGTGAAGTTTTATTGGGACCTGCGAAGGTTCAGAGGAACCTGTCTGGTAGTGAAGAGGTTTTTATGGCAGGGAGGGCCTGGAGAACAGGGACCCCAGACAAGCCCCTGACCATCTGGTGGATGTGGCACAGCAACGTGCACAGCGGTGGGCGGGGGATGGCCGTCCATGGCACGGTGGGGACAGCATGGAGCGTGGCAGCTGTGGGCAGAGGTGTGGGCCTCCCTGGCTGGCCGACTCCATGACCAGTGCGGGCATCCCTGCCGGCTCAGGGGTGGCTGTGGTGGCCCTGCTCCACGGGGGTGGCTTCTCACTGACCCTGCCAAAGAAAGCTCGCTTGCAAGGTGGCTTGCTTTGCACAAGTACCTTAACGTCATGATTTTGTTGCTTTAATAATTCACACAGCCTGAAGCTAGGTATAGAAAAGCTTTAACCCATTTTCTAAAGGTCATAAATGCCCACCCAGTAGATATACTGTAAATAAAATTCCCTTAAAGTCTATTCTCAACTGAATCCCTCTTTGATATCAACACAAGCTTGATCCTTTGTCTTTTTTTTCTGCCTTTATAAATGTTGGATTTTTCCCCCAAAAGAAAGGCTGGAAACATAATCCTTTGATATTGAAATACCATGGATATTTTTTGCCCTTGTTTTTTTCTTTGCCTGTTCTGGAGCTCGCGTGAGGCCAAGGGTCTGTCGGAGCCGCAGGCGGGGTCTCCAGATGCGCCTCCCTGATGGACAATCAGCCCCCTCGCATTGGCACGCTGGCGACAGCCCCGACCTGCATTGGAGGCCTGCCATGTTGTCAGGATGCTCCGGAGGTGCAAATGCCTTTGTTTTTTGAAAGGACAGTGTGGTTAGTTGAGAGGGGACGGCCAGGCGAGGGGCGTCCCTGAGTCCCAGGCTGTCTGACGTGGGGTGGGGGGTTCATGGGGCAACCCAGCCCTGGCAGAGGCAAAGGCCTGGCTGTGCTGGCACCGGTCAGGCACCATCCTGCTTGGCCCCCAGCGCCACACAGGCTGTTGTGTGCGACGCAGCAGGTCCTCCAGCCAGGAGATGCGCAATGGCAGGAGCAGTGATGTGAAGGACGTGCTTCACCGTGGTGTGCGGCACAAGAGCGGCTCCCCTGGCCAGGGGGACACGTCTGCCCAAACCCCTCAAACTGGCAGTGAGCACAAGCGGGTGCGTGAGAAAGCACAGAGCACACGGAGGGTTATCCTCCCTCTGATGCAACCTCCTAGGTAGTATTTAGTGATTTTTTTTAATTTTTCTTTCTTGGATGTTGCAGAGCTGCAAGTGTGTCATTGTTAAAGGCACGGGAGAGACAATGGCAAAGACTGAAAAGCTGAAGTGACAATGTGGTGCAACAGTACCTTACTGTCCAGATCTCAGGTTGTGGGGGCAGCAGCAGTAAAATTACAGTGCAGAAAATGCTGCTGAATGATCTTGGGTGATGGAGTGAGCAGTGACTTCAGCGGGCAGGAGGCCTGGGACATGGTCCTGCGCACCCCCACCGGGGACCTGCTTGGGGTTTCTGAAGGATCAGCCTTCATAACGCAGTGATTTATAGTAAAAGCTGCCCACTTTTGTTACTATTATATACCCAGTGCCTTACTAACATTTGCATTAGAAACTGCCTGGGGTTTATTTCAGCCCCCGTCATTCCCTGTGGATGAATCACGGTAGCGTGGGACGGGAGGTGGGATGGGAAGTGGGATGGATGCTCCCGCCAGCAGCCGGGAGGCTGTGGACAGGAAAGCGGCGTGGGGCAGCGGAGGCTGGAAGCACCCCCTCCACCCAAAAACCGGCTGGTGGCCCCTGGGCCACCCTGGCAGGTTTCCCTGCACAGGGGTGAGGACTTGCCCCCGGGCAGAGCGCTGTGGTGGGCAGCATGGCCACCCCTGGGACTGCGCGGCTGCTGCAGCCCCTTCTCGGGCAGCCCCTTTGCATGAGCGTGCAGGGAGGGGTACGGTCCCCTGCAGAGGGGCACGCACCAGCGGCAGCTCCCGGGCGCTGGCCGTTGGGCGGGATGGCTTCGCTGCGTGTGCCAGCCTTGCCCCTCGCTCAGGCCGCGTCTCAGTGTGCTGCTTGGACAGTCTCCGTCCCTCCCAAGTCCTGAAACCTGCCGGTTCCTAGTTGTCAGGAGGCTTGGAGGAGAAGGGGATGCTGGCTGCAGATCGTGGCGTTTGAATGTGACGTGTATTCTCAAACAGGCGCTAACCCTGAGCTCGCTGTAGTCTGTCCACTGATCCATTGCACCTTGTGTCAGGAGGAGTCCCCTGCGCATTTTGCTGCAGCCTCTTCACGGGGCGAGGACGGCTCTTCTGGTGCAGTACGTGACACCCTCTCGTTATTCACAAACACACGCCCCTGCTCATAGAGCTCCTTCCTCGAACACTTCCCTTCCCGGGCCGTGGGGGACCACGCTGGTTGTGCTAGCTGCACGTTGGGTGTTGAGCAATGCACTGCAGGTCTCACACACAACCAAGAATAAAATCCGTGCGTGAGGCAATCTCTCTCCTTTATCCACTACAAAACAACCCAGAAGATGTTGTCATTTGGTTTGCTCCCCCACCCTGTGTAGATGCGCTCCACCTCATGCTTGCAGAGCTGTTGGCAAAAGCATCTCTTTACTCTGCACGTGAAGTTTTGTCATTTTCTCGTCAAGTTGTCTTTTGCTATAAAAGTGCACCAATACCGAGAGGATCTAGTGTCTTGTTGCCAGAACAAAGCTTGTCTCTACTAACTCATGCGTAGCAGCGACACCTGATTTAGTGTGATGAATTCATGAGTATTTCCTAGTGTCTAATAATATGGTTTAATTAATGATGGAGCCTTTCCCTCCTTCTGGATCTGTGTCTTTTGTGTGTCTGATTGGTTTTCACAAAGCTGAGAGGAACTTTTACATCTTTGAGACATCCATCCATCTCTAAAGTCTGGCTGAAACTGGCCAACAGTCCTAGAAGTCAGTAGGGGTGAGTGTGAAAAAAATAATTCCATAACCTCATTTTCTTAGGAAAGCAGACACAAATGTTTAATTCATGAAGCCATAAGCAATTCCAGCAGACTGGATCCCTCCTGGTGTGAGCCTGCATTATAATGCAGCGGAACTCTTTGGGAAAACCGGGGCCCTGGGCTGCCAGGAGGAGTGGGTCCAGGTGTGATGCTGCGTCCTCGTCCACCTCCGTCCCTGCTGGGGCTGGCGCCACCAGCAGTGGGGCAGGGGGTGCGTGGCCGTGGCAGCCAGGTCAGGCTGCCGCCACGGGGAGTGCCGGTCCCGACTCCCTCGAAGGACATACTGATGCAAAATGTCACAGCGCTAGTGGTGACACCTCGGGGTGTGCCAGCACTCTGTGTGTGGTATGCTGGCGGTGTGATACACTGTCACTAGCAATTGTAGTGGTGGTAAGTGATAGAAAAGGGACGGACAAAGGGTGCTGAATGGTCCCGTCCCGTTTCCTCATTCTCACCTCACTCTCATTCTTTAATGGTGCTGGCCCCAGGGATGTCCCTAGTGCCTGCCTCTGGTATCCACTTCCAAGCTGTGGGTTTGGTTTTTTTCCCCTGTGTTTTTTTCCTTCCCCTACGGCCTCTGAACTGAACAAGACAAAGGCAAAAAGGAAACATGAAATATAAAATGTTCTGAGGCACACCTCTGCCTACTGCTGCCTGCTCCGAGCCCGCGGCATCCCTCTCCAGAAAAGTGTGTAGCGCCGGGCGATGCATCCATGCGGTGGGAGCCTCCCCGCAGCAACAAACACCGTTCCCTGGCACAAACCAGCCTCTTTAATTGCGATGTAGTTAATGGAGTCTGTAAGGCCCAGGGGGAGGGCAGGCGGCACAGCGGTGTCGGGGCAGCCCTGCGACGTGGCAGGGCAGGAGGATGCGCCTGCAGCTCGCCCGCCTGCCCAAGCACAGCGGGGTGAGCCCCCGAGCGCAGCGGGGCTGTACGATCCCGGCTGCCGGACCCGCCGACACCCTGCGGTGACACCCCAGCCCCACGCGCTGCTCTGGCCGGGGCAGCAGAGCTGCAAACAGGCGCAGCTAGCCAGGGGAGGCTGCAGCCGCCGCGGCTCTGCTGGCTGCGTGGCCGTGCTGTGCTGTGCCATCACGTGCCCAGGGATGTGCCGTGACCGGTGCCTTGGTAGACTTGGGCTGGAGGAGGTGTGTTGCTCCCATAATTGCACAGCCACGTGAAGAATCCGCTTCTCACTTGCTCTGCTCTGCAACGCAAGGATCTGTGGCTCAGGTAATTCCCACAAGTAGTAAAGGAGACAAAGAGGCTGCTGCTTCCGAGGCAGCCCAGCCTCCCTCAGGCCCTGCACCCTTCCTCGGAGCTTTCCCAGCCCTGAAGTCACCCAGTGATAGGCACATACCCTGCTTTCCTGCTGCAGTTTGCAAAAAGGTCGTTAGTGGGAGGAAGCCTAGACAGCACATCCATAATCCATCTTCCCCATGACATGTTTGTGTAAAGACTATGAAGTTCTTGTTTGCTCTGAAGAGTAAAATGATGCAGTGCCGTTACAGCGTAGGCAAACGGAACAACTCCCAAGAGGGTGCAGCTCAGTCCTGTAAGCTGGAGGCACGCAGCCGAGCTTTCTTAGGGGCATTTTCTCTCTCCTCCACAAAATCCCCTACCAGAGTCCCACAGTTGTCCCCAGCCGCCCAAAATGAGAGTAGCAGTGAAGTCCCTATGGACGGGAATGTCCAGCGTGTTCTCATGTGGCCTTTTAAAAACAACGTGTTTTTCCAATTGCTTGTGACTATTGCAGAAGTATGTTTAGTTATTGTAGTTATTAACCCAAACCGTCTCTCTGACAATTTAGGACTGCAGGCTGGACCCTCTAGGACATCTCTCTGCCATGTTCTTTGCCTGGTTTTTCCTTACCATGTTATCTCCGCCTGGACTGGCTTGGACCTTTAGCTCTTGTTTGTGGTCTGCCTCTGATGGACAAAACCCGTGCTCTGTGTCCTGGGTCTGAAGGTGGCACAGCTTTCGTGTTTCCTTCCCTGCTGTCACTGGTGTTTCACTGTTTGTACAACAACTCGTAAATCCCAGAGGAGGCATGGCACGGGGACTGCACGAGGAGCCTGGGAGGCTGACAAACCCCCTGGTCGTGCTCGGAGCGCTTGGATGGAGAAGCCGGTGGTGCCGGTGGCAGATGTGATGGACGGGCACACGGTGGCTGGCCTTGCGGGGTGTGCGTTCTCAGCGCCGCTGCAGGGGCTCCTCTTAGTCTGGAAGCAGAAGCAGTGTCCCGAGGGAAACCACAAGGCTGCTCTGCCCGTCCGTGCAATGAAAGCTTGCTGTGGCTGGTGTCAGCAGGAATTTTTTCTCACATACGTTACTGTGTATGCATCAAGGTTAAATAGCTGTTTGCTGCTTGAATTCTTCCTAGCTCTTGCATGCGAGTTTTTTCAATGTTAAATTCTGACAACAGAATCCACACACCCCACCCCCACCCCCTCCCTGCCTAAGCCACAAATGCAATCTCATTTCTAGGCCTTTGGTTACGGAGACCTTTTTATGGATTAACGTGTGCTGTCCGTTGAGCGGCAGATGTCTCTGAATCAAACACGGACACTTGTGTTCAGGAGGGCCAACCTCATAACGGGGTGAGGGGATGGAGAGCTGAAGGTCTTGGAGGGGAGGAGGGGATGTTGCGCGTGGGAGATCTCCACATTCCGCAGGAGTCTCGCGGACTCTCACAAGACAAGCGGTGGGAGAGGGAGAGGGCAGAGCGGGGTTAGGCGCTGTGGCTACGAGAAACCCGACCTAAATGCATTACTGAATTTCATCCATATTGAGGACAAAGAGCAGAATATTTTGGCACTTGATCAGATTAATAATTGGAGATCTGATTATTGTTCTTCTAGCACTACCCTTAAGAGAAACTCCAGTTCAGCTGTGCTCAGCCGTGAGCTACCCGGAGGCTGTGCCTTGTCCTTGGGGGCAGCGGTGACGTTACCTGCCCTCTGCCAGCCGTGCAGCCCACACCAGGCTGCTGGATCACGTGGCCCACATAAAAAAGTCTTACTTCTAAAGGAAAAAAAAAAAAAGTGCCCTGCTTTGCTAATGTTGATTACAAATTTCTCAGTGGCTTAAATATGACCAGCATTTGGATTTTTTTTTTTTGTTCTGACAAGCCATCATACAACGCACCCCCACAAGCTAGGTAATTGAACCCAGAGCACGGGATGTTTCAGCATCAGATGCAGGATTTGGCAACAATACAACTGAAGCTACATTGGACATCAAAGTCATCTACAGGCCCTTAGAAACTGCAGCTTATGAGTTTGGGATGTTCTGTTAATGCTCATAGTTGGACAATCCAATTACAAACCACTTCATGTCATAAATGATAAGGAACAATGTCCTCTGTTCTTATGAAATTACGAATATATCAGCATGATACAGCAAATATTCCCTAAGCACTTTTGTAATAGTTTATTAAAGTAAATACTGTCTGGGTTTACCCAGAGCATTATGGGGTGTACCCATTTTATTACTCTAGGCAGCACCAGAATTCAATGATGTTTGCAGAAGGAGACTTTCTCCTTTTCTCACATGATGTATTTCTTCTTGTGGGTCGGACCAGCATTCAAAGAAGTCTGAAGTTCATGACTTCCTGTTGAAGTGTCTGTGCACTGCTTAAAACCAAATCCGAATCTTTTGGTAATTGTACAGACAGAAATCCATAAAGCTGTACTGGGTACAGTTCCGTTCTGGTTTTTCTGGGGTGAATACAGGAGCTGCCCACAAGCCAGTAAAAGGCAATTGAGATTTTCTGTGTCTCGTCAATTAAGAAAAAATGGAACGTGAGAAATATAAACAGAAACTGGTGCAACTGATATACAATTAAGAATAGAAGCTACTGTTGTAATGATCAATTTGACATAATTTGCCACAGTCAGAGAGACTTGCTGCCTGTGTCGTGCACCAGAAGTCAGCTGCGGCACCTAGGCTAGACCTGCGACGGGACAGAAACTTCTCATGAGCCAGACTTCCTAGGAAGTGTCTTTCCCATTGATGAGCACGATATGCTTTTATTCCTCCCAATTTTTCTGCCTTTCTCCTTTGAAATTGCCTCTTTTCAAGTCTTTTAAGGATTAGGTAGTGGCTTGCCTTGTTTCCCAGATGAACCATGGTGATGGATTCTGGGGACAGGCAAAAAGAGGTGTCGAAAAAGTTGTTGTGGAATAGACCTTTAGAGGTGGATCAGAAAGGTTGTGTGGAGGGTTGGGTATTTCATGTGACAACGTCTGGGAGACCATGAGAGTGCATTTCTTGTTACTTCTGCTTGGGATGGAGTCTCCTCCCTCCTACGATCACCGTTTTGCCCAGCGTCTGGCTGCCCTGAGCTGCACACCAACCAGGTGAGTCTGCAGAGACCTCTGTGTTGGTTTTATGTCCCATTTCTGTTTATGTGCCATTCCTGTTTTGCGTGGCTTCAGAGTTTGGTGTCACTCTGCATCAGGCTCTGAGCACCTTTTCCTGTGTTCCTGTGCGCCTTGGCCTTTGGTCCCTGTCCCCCCGCTGGCGAGCACGTCCCAAGTGGTAACTCAGTAGTGATGCAGTCAAGAGATGCTGCTTTACTGCGGTGGAACTGAATCTGGAAAATAAAACAGGATTTTCATTTGTGTTACCCTGACCTGTGGAACTGGGTTGTACTGGGAGAGCAATGATAGGTAGGTAGGTAGATAGATATGTGCGTATGTTTATGTATACATACCTACACAAACACCCAGAGCTTATCATGGTTATTCGGGGCTGCCTCCCTTTTGTGGATCGTTGGCCCCCAAGGGAGGAAGCACTAACATTATGGATTTGAACTACATACTATTTCTTAAAGTGTGTAATGAGCCAGGTCCCCCCATATGGGTGTCCGTCCTTCGAAAGGGGCAGGACATGTTGCTGACAGAAGTGTCCTTTTGCAAAAGGGCTGTGGTTTTCCAAGCAGTCTTTATTTACAGCTCGTATTCCCTGGGAAGCAGATGAGCCTTACGGTCTCACTACCTAATTGCACTGTAAAAGCTACATAATTGTTGTATGAATCTAGCCAGGTTAGCCTCAGTCCTGGTTATTTCTGGTGTTGCTTAAAACCATTATGTCTGAGCATGGTCCTTACAAAACCTGGGGATCCTGGAGTCATTTGCTGTAAATACAGGTAAGCGTTTCAGATACACCTTTCCTTTTTATGAAGTGACCCCCTCGTGTCCGAGCGTGCTGCCGAGTCCTTTAGTGGGCACAGTGCTGCTGTTTGTTCAGCTGGACGGTGCGTGAGCACTGTGATGTCTGAGGCCCACCTGCTCTGGTCAGAAAATAGCTGGAATCGACAAAGTGCAACATACTGGATATTTTCATGAGTATTTTCATTCTCTGACTGGCTGAAAAATTGATCTGCTTTATATACAATACCTACTTCATTAGGAAACATTTAAGGAAACCAGGAATGCTTATTTGTTGCACAAAGGGTGACATTTTGCCAATAACTAGTAGTGAAGAGCTGCTGCTCTCTCCAGTTTCCCAGAAGCTTGATATTTGTCTGGCTACTCTCTGACAATTCACTGATTCAGCCCAGTGCGGTACAAATGTTTGTACAGACCCAGCAAACCTCGCTGCGTTGCAGTGGATGAGCGGGCTGGGTCCCTCGCACGGAGCACCCAGTACGCACGAGTGCAGGGCTTGGCAATGTTGGATTAACAGCTGGACTCGATGATCTTAAAGGTTTCTTCCAAGGAAAACGATTCTCTGATTCTGTGTGAACATACCTGGTTTGGGAGCAGAGCAGGGCAGGTGCTACCCAGCGTCCTGCAGACCCTGCGGCTCTTCAGAAACAGAGAACCTTGTTCCTAACATGTCCCAGCACACCGTCGGAAGTTGTGCACTGGGACTTCGCTGCTTCTCATTTCATTCTCTGCCCAAGATCGGTGGATTCGGGGGGGGAGAGACAGAAACGACTAATTCTCATGCCTCAGCTGTATTCTGTTCTTGTCATCCCTTCCAACTCTAACCATGCTATGATTCTATGATTTAGGTACCTGCTCTTTTTTTTGTCTCTATTGCTGTATCTTTCTGCCAAATACCACTTTCAGCATTGGGGAAACGGGGAATTGAAGAACGGGCAGAGGGAAAGGTCAAGCTGCTCAGCCTGTCACGAGTGAAGAGCTTCTGAGAAAATGGCCATGAAATAAAGAACAAGTTTTGTGAGCAGCATAAGTAAGAGGATGTGATTTTTGGTGGCTTTGAGTCCCCAAATACTGCTTTCCTCCGTCCGACTCTCCATTAATAACGCTGTTGGCCAACCCCAGGGTGCGAGATGGCCGCTCTGCGGCGGTGCCGGTGCTGTCGGGGCAGCAAGGGGCCGTCAGGTGCAACCGAGCAAGGGTCACCTGCTGAAGAGCTCCAGACATGTTTATTTCTGTAATGTGGATAGCAAAAATACTAGCTGCTTCAATAGTCTCATAAAATTAAAAGATAGGAATGAAAACATTGATGAATTCTAAATTTAGTGCTTTCCGTTTTCACACAAACTGGAGATTTTGTTCTCTGAAATAAAACCTTAACTATAGTGTCACTTTGACAATTGCAAATACGCTTTTTTAATGTTTTATACTTTTTTTATTCTTATTGACCCATCACAGTTGCGATAAACTGTATTTTTTCTGTATGATCAAGAATTCTGCCTCCCTCAGGAAAACACTTGGACTGTAAACACATGAGATTTTTTTAAAGAAAGAAAAGAAAGGAAAAGAACAGTATTTATTAAAGAGAAGTCTTTTGTGTCCCTGCTTTTCACTGTCACCTCCCGTTTAGTTACTATTTATGTACAAAATCCATCAATAATCCTTCTGTTAATGTTGTTCACTCACAAAGTTGCAGTAAGATTATTGTGCTATGTTATTACTTTTGATCTAAAAATCCTTTTTAAAAGTAAGTGCTAAAAATTCCTCTAAATAAAGGGCAATGCAGTATAGAATATGTCTGTTCCTATTCAGCAAATGGTGCAGTTAAACCAAACCGTGCTGAAGATTAAATACCAACCAACCCATTCTTCCCAGCTGCCGTTTTGACGAGTGCCGTTTAGCAAGGATGTAGGAGCCTTGTTTGGCCGACACTCATCTTGTTACGAACCAGTGCCCTAGGTGGGCTCGTTGCAGAGGTGCCTGCACCGTGCTGCGTCCCGGGGCTCCCAGCTCTGCTCTGCTCTACCTCATTTCCTCAGAGGGAAATATGTTCAAATGCAAACTTAAAGGAGAACGCTTGCATAAGATGAGAAAACTAGCTTTTAGCCCCCTGCTATTATCTTTGGCTTGTCAGAGAGAATAGATAGGCAGGGCTGTTCCTGGGCAGAGTACTCCAGTTGGAGACCTTTCTTGGCAGCAGCTCCTCTTCTGGGCGATGCCGCCAGGGTCGAGGCAGAATTTAAGCCATGGTCAAGCACTGCTGCTCGGGGGCAGCGATGAGCTCAGGTATTGATCTGCCCCTTCCTGATGCCCCGTGCCGTTATCAGTGAGCACAGTTTGCTACGAAATTGATCTGCTTGCCATTGGGCACGCAGGGCTGGATTGGGTAGCTGCTGGCTCCTCTGGGCGGCCAGGCTGAGGTCATAGCGATGACTCAGCTCGGTAAGTGCTGTCTGATGTTCATAGAGACATGCATGATGATGGGCCACTTGAGGGATGGTGAATAACTCAGCAGCATTAATAAGTGGAAGAATAAAAGCTCCGTAGATGCCTAATGGGCGAGCCGCAGTAGGAAGATCCTCTTCTCTGCTGTTGAATGCTTGGAGCATATTTCTTCATTTTGGTGATATGATATATTAAGTACTGTTTGGTAGGTTTGATAGAAAGGCTTGTGAAGTAGTGCTGTGGCTCCTTGGGAACAGGCTGGAGGCAACCCCTTGTCTGCTGGTGACTGATGACCCATCTGCTCAGCTCAGCTCAGCTGGTGGAGTGGCCCCAGTGATGGAGGAAGGAGACCAGCCAGGAGGAGCGGGAGGTTTGTCCTTGTCCATGTTAATGTGCCTGCACACAGCCCCTGTGCCCGCCATGTGGAAGGGACCTCCATCTCCCCAGCCCCTACAGCTGTCTCTTCCAGGAGACATGGCTCTCTCCAGCCCGCTGTGACAGAAATCAATCGTTAGAAGAATTGCAAGAGATCACTCATGGAGAAGGGTCTCAGCATATTTTGTGTATTGAGTTACTACATGTGCAGAGGTAGATACTGGAGCTGCCGTTAACATTCACTTTCTTGCTTTTTCTAAAGGAAGGGTCAACAGTGGTCACAATGAAATTCATCGGTAGTCAATAGAGTCGCGCTAGGCATGCTAAGTTGATCTTAGCTACACATTATCATTAATCCTCTCACTTCCAAGATGATGTTTGCTCGTTGATACTCGCTGTTTGTATACTTTGATAGTTCCTTAGTATGGTCCCTGTTGGTGGCTCTCCAAATGCTTTGTGTTGAGTGTTGGGCATGTAGGGCAAAGGGAAAATAAAGCTATGTTTGGTCAAGTCCTACAAGGTCTAGGTTTGAACTGTCCTTTTTCCCCAGGGAAAGATACTAGGGATTTTAATGCAATATTGAAAGGCAAATCTGAACAGATGGGGCTTGAATGTGGCCAAACTTCCATCCAGCCAAGTTGCTGGTTTTAAACCTGGAGAGGGGTGCTGCGGTTGATGGAGGAATTAATGCTATGTGCAACATGCAGAGTAGGTGCACAGAGGTATTTGCTGTCAAGTAGCAATTATTTACAGTTATTCTGATTTCTGACTGCCAGTTGGCAGACCCAACGTCTCATAGTAAAGTTCGGGAGGTTTTCATAGCTCTGGCATGTTAGCTGTTTTTAATGAACTGAAGTGAGCTTTGCTCACCTTTGTGCTGGGAGTCACTTCACAATTTGTTGGCATCTTAGGTACGAGCGTCTGCGGTGTGATAGCTCATACAGTTACTTTGGAATACCTTGGGCCTGGTGCTGCAAAACAAGGTCTTTCAATACAGAGGACCTTCACCAGAGGAGATGTCTACCAGAGCAGATCCCTTTTTGTAGCAATTTGGTTGTAAACACATCAGCGCAACAAAGCAAGCTTCTGCCAGTGAAAAATTAGGCTTTTGGCTGCAAGTGGCGTTAATTCCTCCTGGAGGTTTCGCACTGTGAAACATGAGTATCCCCTTCTTTCTTGGGTGAAAAGTTATACGTATGTTTATTTACTTCAGCGTGGAATGGAAACTTTGGTGCCTGGGAGGCACGTTGTGGCAGCAGCACAGAAATGAAGACATTAGGCCACATCGCTCTCAATGCCATCGCCCGGCAGTGCCGTTTAAAGATGAGTGATGAGGTTTTTCGAAATAGCACAGTGAATGTTCTTCTCTTGGGATCAAGAAAAGCCTCAACATTAATTTACATTCAGAGATTAAATAAAGTCCTCCATTCTTCATTGGAAATAATTAGATTTCTCTCTGTTCCCAAGTTCTATCAAATACATAACTGAAAAAATCGTTTCATCTGCCTCTTCGACCAGAATGTAATCATGGCTATAATGAAAGATGACTCCAAATACACGACTTTTCACTCAAAATATATGTCAACTATAGGAAGACGTACTTTCCACCTTCTATTCGGAAAAGACTTGTTAACTGTAGTTATATACAGGGGTCCAGATCCTTGTGTAAGTCTATGGAGTGCTGCTGAGGCGGAGTAAATGGCGGATCCAGGTTTGGATCCATCCAAAGGGCAGAAAGGAGATGGGTCATGGTGTCTTCAGGGGTTTCTGCAGGTTGGTCTGCTTTTTCATCATTCTTCTTTAAATAATATTAAAGCCAGAGAAGCCGAGCAGAGATAGGAGCATGTGATTAAAGCTACACAAAAATCTAGATGCCTAACAGCCTTTCCGTAGGAAGCGTGACAGCTCCAGAACACATCTCCCTGTTTGTCCTCCTCCCCGCTCTCGGCAGAGCTGTCTGCGTGGTGGGAAACACTGTTCCCGCCCACTTTGAAACCTTCCAAGTGAGGGTCTGCTACTCTGTGTCCCAAAGGTCAGCAAATTTGGGCCATGCCACATCAAAGACACATGCTCAAGACTCTGGGCAAAGGATGCTCCAAAATGCCTACATTTTTGTTTTAAAATTTAGTAAAAACATCAGATTTTGAGATATCTGACTGTCTGTAATTTCTATCAAATGATGAAAATACATAGTTGGCATATAAGAGGGGAGAGGGTGGAGAAGGAGGACAAACAAAAGTAAAGAAAAATTCTCCTTTTAATTTTTTGTTTCTAAGGTTTATATGCTGTCACTTCTTTAGTTTTTCCTTGTTTATTTGGATTAATGTCTCTCATGAGGTGAAGAAGTCCACATTTTGTGGACCTGCAAGTCAAATAATCACCCATATCCAAAACTCGATTATAGAAACGTCTGCTTAATGTCTGACGAGATGTTATTTTCTCAGCATGACATTAAAAGGAAGTGCTTAATCTAAACCACCTAAAATTGCTTTAAATCATAGGATTCGGAGCATGTAGATAACATTCTGCATCCCCCTCTCATGAATTCCTGGAGGAAAATAGGAAAATATTCCACGATAGACGCAAACTAGAAGGACTCGGCTCCCCACTTGCTGTCTGCAGGTGCCAGTAAGGACAGCTTTTCCTGACATAGTTTCAGCGTGCTGGTTGTGTGCCATTTATGTCAACAGCGAGACAGAAGTAAGGTTCATTCTGAAAAGAAAAAAATGTGCAAGCTTAGTTTTGGATGTGTTTTGCGCATGCTCCCAGCTATACCTATGCGATGTGTTTTACTTTCCCGGTGCACCGAGGGCTGGCCGTGTTTGTGGATCCGTATGGGTCTGTTGAATTTCAAGGCGGTCTGCAGGAGGTGAGAACACGACCACATTCTTAAGACTGCAAAGTTGAAGTTACCGATGTATGGTATGGTGGGGTGCAATCTTGAACAGCAGGTTTTATTTCAGGTCAGAAGAGGTTTTCATCTCTAGCATAGGCAACTGAGAAACGGATTTTTCATGGAAGTGTTGACACGACCTGAAAACACCAGCAGGCTTGCTATGAATAAAAGTTTTATCAGCTGCTGTTACAACTTGGCTGCAGCAAACGGCAGTACTGAATTAAAGAGGTTTTAATGATTTATGGTGTTCTGACAAACCAGTCCTTCATCAATCTTGTGATAAAGCATAACTTTTCAGCTGGGAAAAAATAAAGTCATAAGACTCCATGAAAAATATCTTAAGGAGTGAAACATGGCGAGGTGTTTGGAACAGAAAACAAAATCAGCTCTTGAAGACATGAAGGCAGATTTGTTGAGCTGGTAACCTCAGCATGGCTCCTGAGGATTACAGTAATTTTCCATTCACTGCAACTTTACACATTTTAATTTGCTTTATACCTGGGTAGATAGCAGCCTTCCACTATCTGAAAGGGGCCTACAAGAAAGCTGGAGAGGGACTTTTTACAAGGGCATGTAGTGATAGGATGAGGGGGGATGGTTTTAGACTGACAGAGGGGAGATTTAGATGAGATATCAGGAAGAAATTCTTGCCTGTGAGGGTGGTGAGACCGTGGCCCAGGTTGCCCAGAGCAGCTGTGGCTGCCCCATCCCTGGAGGTGTTCAAGGCCAGGTTGGACGGGGCTTGGAGCAACCTGGTCTAGTGGGAGGTGTCCCTGCCCATGGCAGGGGATTTGGAACTAGATGAGCTTTCAGGTCCCTTCCAAGCTAAAACATTCCATGGTTCTATGATAGGTTCTGGTTTTGACCTTTGAGTCTGAAGGGGAGACTGTGTTACTAAAATACTTGCTGTTATTCTTAGAGCTACAAAGTGGTCCCAACTGGCTGAAACCATTAGTTGTAGAAAAGCTGCTGCAGTACCAGGTGTCCCTGGAGGCCAGGTGCCCATGCCTGGGTGTAGCCCAGCAGATGTGCACAGCACGGAGCCCTCCGTGAAGGCTGGAGATCAGCCGTACGGGGTTGGCGTGCCCACTGCTGTGCCCATCAGGAGCCCAGGGATGTGGGGGTATTCGCAGAGAACAGCAGAGTAACAGCAGTAGGTACGTGGAGAAGAGTACCTGGAGAAAAGACTGAGAGGGGACATCATCAATGCTTATCAATATCTAAAGGGTGTCAAGAGGATGGGGCCAGGCTCTTTTCAGTGGAGCCCAGCGACAGGACAAGGGGCAGTGGGACAAACTGGAACACAGAAAATTCCACTTCAACATGAGGAAAAACTTCTTTACTTTGAGGGTGGGAGACGACTGGCACAGGCTGCCCAGAGAGGCTGTGGAGTCTCGTTCTCTGGAGATATTCAAAACCCACCTGGACGTGTTCTTGTCCAGCCTGCTCTGGGTGACCCTGCTTTGGCAGGGGGGTTGGACTAGATGATCTCCGAAGGTCCCTTCCAACCCCTGCCGTTCCGTCACTCTGTGTACCTGTGTGCGCCATGTGCCCACAGTCTGTGAGCGTCAGCATCGCACCTGGACTGGTTGTGGAAGCAGGTAGGAGCAGCAGTGGGAGCGTTACACTGGGAAGCATCTGATGTTCTGAGGACCACAGCCGCACACGTGAGCATCCAAACGCAGGGAGGCTCCGCCATGCAGGACTGGCTGCCCTTGGCCCAACCCAGTCCAGAGGCATGGCCGAAAGCTGGAGGAGATGTGGAAAGGTGGAGGAGTGCTGCCGTCATGGCCAGCAGCTGCCCATCTGTTTGTGTCACCGAGCCTGGTTCGTCAACGTGGCATAACATGGAAGATTGCTGTGCAGATTGGCGCTGGGACCAGAGCTGCAGATGGCCCATTCTTTTAAATGGGTCTTTGTGTGCTGGAGATAATAGTCGGGAAAAACACTGCCAGAGACACTGCTGTCAAAACTGTTCCCAGAACAAAGTTCTGGTTAAATAAGCTGCATAATCAAGCAATGAAGGTTTTTGATTGTTTCAAAGTATGTTTTTATTCAGGATCAGACAGTATTATAGTAACGTGTCCCCGCTGAGCGTGAGCTAAGCATCATGCGTAAGTTGTGTGCAACTGCAGTCCTGCTCCCTGGACTTTGCCTGTGGCCGCGGTGGCACAGCCTCCCCGGCGTGTCTCGGCTGCTGGGGCTGCAGGGCTCCCACCGCAGCCACGGGCTCACTGCAGGGTGCCGTGAGGTCACTCTGAACTGCACCAGACCCATTGCCCACCAGGCCGCCAGCACCATCAGAGGAGCTCTTCTAAGGACAGGTCTGAAATTTTCTGTCTTGCACAGAGCACCCTCCGACGGGACCAGCCCTGAAGGGACGGTGAAGGGCTGCACAGGCTCCTGCAGCGCCGGCTGCCTTGAGCGTTTCCAGCCTCCTGTGCTCATCGAGCCAAGCTGTGGGTCAGCAGCCACGGAGGGGGAACACCTTCGAGGGACCAGCATCCTTGAGATGCTGAGTGCCTCTTTTGGGCCTGTTCTTGTAGGGGGGCTGCCCCTGGGTGGGGGCACCTGTGGTCTTCGGCCCCAGCCCTTTCCCCTCAGATCAGCTGATTTTACTGTCCTGTGTATCAGGTAACTATCAATTTACTTTTTGTTCCTGATTCATCCTGCCCAAGGCACACAGCTTTGTGCTGCCCACAGCTGCACGTCCAGCCATGCTTCTCAAGAGCACATCCGTCTGTCTCTCCTCCTCGTTTGCTCATTTCTGGGTGTTGGGAGAGGAGAACATCTGCAGAGCCAGGCGGTGTTGTCAGATGCCCAGGACCAAGCTGCCAGGTCACTGCTTTTGTCAGAGTCAACATGACTGTTGCCTTTTTGAGAACGTTTTTCATTAGATAAACCTGATTTGATAAATTTGAGGTGATTTTCGGTGGAGGTTGTCAGCGGTTCACACCTGATACTACCCGTAACTCATGTGCTTTTGTGGCTTTGTAGGAGGTGCTCTTTTCGGTGGGTTGTCACAAGGCACTAGCTGGCAGCCAGCACGGTAATTACCGGGATTAAAGGAGTTTTTGACCAAGGGAGTGTCCCCAAGGCAAGGCAGAAGACAGTTTTGGCACAGGCCGCTTCCAGTGGCTGGTGGCCCTCAGGGGACCATACCCCTGGCCGGACAGGGAGGACTTGGGAATGGACCCTTCCTGGTTCCAGGTGGAGCCCAGAGCGAGCCGAGGCCCCTCCAACATGCTGACGGCTGGCAGCCGGCACTCGGCAGTGAGGGCTGAGTAGCTGGGGCAGCCCGCGCCGGGGAGCGCAGGGCGCTGCTGGTGGTTCAGGGCCATGGCCCTGGCAGAGTCGCCATCCCCTTCGTGTCCACCCGGGCCTGGGCTTGTGTGGAGTGCCGTGGGGGATGACCTTCGTCCTGGGCTCCTTCCCGGCTGGACACAAAAGTCATGGACAGGCCTGTGGAAGGGAGGTGGATGCTTCCAGCAGAGCTTCATCCAGTGGCTCACCATGGTTCGTGTGCTTAATGAATCCCTGATATTTTAATTACATCACTGCAAATACACCTAAGAGGCAGCTTTAAACTTTGCTATCTTGGCTATGCCTAAAAAAAAAATAAATTGATTAGCTGGTTTTATCCTTAATGTTTATGAGAACTGCAGAACAAGTTAATACTATCTTTTTAATCACAAGTGTTACACAGATGTTAATTACCAGGCAAAGATTGTATTTCAATTAGCATCGGTGCCATCATCGTACAAAGTGGATATGAAGATTGCTGTAGAGGACAAGGTAACTGATACTGGGTCCTGCGCAACCGTGACACCGTGGCCCTGTCAAATGCCTTTGGTTCATCTTCAGAAGAGCACGATCCCTGTTGTTACTTTCCTGATAGCAGCTGAGTATTGATTTTAATTTTTATATAATTGGCAAGATTCTGTCCGCAGCAATCAGTACAGAGTGCTCTCCAATGGCGAAGCAGAGGGGTGCCGGGGGCGCTGGTCCCTGGAGGCACGGGGCAGCACCCCGGGGCCGGGGGGGCACAGCCTGCGGTGCCTGCAGCCCCGTCCTGCCCACCGCCAGCACCGCCGCTCTGCCCGCTCTCCTGCCAGGTGGGCATCGCTCTGCCCATTGCGGCATTAATTGCCAAATGAAGTCCTCTCCAAGTCTTCCTGTGTGGCAGTAATTGCCCTGCAGCTGATCAGACATAGCTGCTTTCTAAAGCATGAAAACACTCGGAGAAGTGAACTTGTCTTGGTTTAACAGTGAGCTGTTAGAGGAAGGCCTGTCTAGAGGAGATGGACTTGTTGAAAATCAGTGTTGGGGGTTATTCTTTCAGCAACAGAACAGCAATGCATGAATTAGAGTAAACCCTTTCTTACCTGCTTTACTGTCTATTTGCTCAACAAACTCACTCTAGTTTGCAAGAAACCAGTAATCACAATCTCCTCGGCTCTTCTCTGCAAGCACTGACTGTCGCTGGTTTTCCAGTCCCGTCTTCGAAGTCTCGAACCCTCACTGAGTGCCTGTGGGTGGTTTCCAGCTGTACTGGAGTCACTGGTATTTAACCCAGATGACATTCCCCATGAGCCCAGCGGTCGGGGTGGTCTTACCAGAGGCGTAGTAAGCACGTGCTTATGTGGCTGTCACAAATTACCAGTTCTTTCTCTTTTCTCCCTATTTCTGCTGTAACATTTGGTGATCAAAACTGCACTCGGTTCTCCAAAAAAGCTCGAGCTTTTCATACGTCATGGCTGGTGCTTCCTTATTGCTTCTGGTCCTTCAGAACAAAGAACTTAGCTCTTATTGCTACAGAGGCTGCAAATCTCCCATTTCCTCGGCATCCTTCCCGAGGCTACTGCCACGCTGTAGCAGATTCTTTTCCCGAGGCAGTCCCAAAGCCTACTGACGCTTTTGGGTGCCATGGGCAATTTTATGTTTATGCTTCACATTTCAACTTTCAACCGTGCAAGTAAAATGGCAGCTATATAGACACTGGGAAAAAAAGGGAGGGATTTGGTCCCGGCAGCCTGAAGGGGAGAATGAGCCCCGCCAGTGGTCCAGCCAGAGTCCTCCCCTGCTTCAGCCTGCATCTCGGTGGGACCTGGCGCTGGGACATCGTGCTGCTGGTCCCGGCAGCGTGGCGACTGCTAGGTCTCATTGAGCTTGCAGAGCAGAAGCGCTGCAGGCTGGACCGGGTTTTGCCCAGTACTTCATGTCTTCTGCGCTGCCTTTCTCGGGTGGAGGCAGTGCCTGGTCCTAGGCCACCAGCGCAGGAGGTGGGTGGTGTCGGAGGTGACTGACATTTCCTTTGCTGGGTAAAAGCTTAGGGCCAGATTCTGGTTGTGCTTTTGCTCATGATAGTTCCTCATGACTTCATCGAGGTTGGCTTGTTTCTGAGAGCTGAAAACTGCTGCTCTGGGTGATTAATGGTTGGAGAGTGCTGCTGGGATCAAATAAGCTCTGCCAGAGGAATCGATGCATCATCCCAGAGCCACAGCCGTTTCCAGAATGACTACTTAAAACTGCAGTGCTTTTCTTGTCTGGAGAATGGGAAATACAGAGACTTTTTTAACCATTTCAATATCTAACTGGAGTTTTGTAGGTTTTCCACATGGAGAGGCCATACATAAATAGCCAAGGGAAGTCAGCAGAAGCTGGAGGAGAAATCAATATATGTGGGCAAGGTGCAAGCACTCCAAATAAGCATTTTTATAAGCTAGAGCAGTGTTCAGCTGTGGTTCACTATCGTGTAGGATTAAGGTGTTTGATACTGGTGTGTAGTGCTTGCCAATGCTAAGCCTTGACTCAACTCTAAAAACAAAGTAAGTGAAATCCAGCTTTGTACGCTGAAACTTCCTGGTGGCTCCCAGCCGAAGTCAATAAAGTGCCTATGTATGTAAGGATTACAGCATGTTTGTCTCGTCTTTCAAAGGCAGAAGCCACTAAGGTTCAAGAAGAAAACCTACTGCTCACAGTTCAGAAGCAAAAGGAGGATCTTGTGAACCGAGCTGTGGGTATTTGCATCCAATGTGACAGCAACATCCTCCAGAGGACAGATCGTGGGTGCCTTGATTTAAGATGATGTCTGCATTTGCAGAAGGAAAAATAAATCTTTGTGCAGCCGAGATCAAGCAATCTCAAGTATTTATCAGCTCCGCAGATCCTGCCCAGAATGCAAACTGCTTGCTTTTGTTTAAGCCCAGACAAATTGTGCTGCCCCTTTATAATTAGTTTGAGATAAGTCAGGACATGCTATTAAATGATTAGATGACCTTTCATCTGAGCGGGGATTTCAGCCTGTTTTATTCCTTCAGAATCAGCAGAAAAAAAGTTATTGGATTTCTAAAGAAAAGGCAGAGCCTGCCTAAGAGAGAGCAAGTTGGACTGAAAAATGTACAGAGCAGCAAAAATTTAGACGACTGGGTAAAGTACCCTAAATTAACAAGAACAAAAAAAACTTCCAAAAAAGGACATAATATCTGAGTCCTCTGGACACCAAAAAACGCCCAAATCCCTGCTCTCTATTTCCATGTCAAGTTACGCCACGGTTGGGTGGAAAATGGAAATAACTCTTGCAAGCAGCAGCTCAATGAGTGTTGCAGGGGAATAAGAAGCCAAATAATTCCTGGCAGGTTATGGACTTTGTTTCTGCTTTTGGTGCTTAATCCACGGTGTGATGGAGAGTGCTTTGATCCTACAGAATAAGGCTTATCCTGAGGCTTTATCCTAAGGTCAGTTTTGTGTGAGAGTGTAAATGGTGCTACGCTTCCTACTGAAAGAGCAAGGTTCATCCTTGCAAATCACAGTTGTGGTGTGGGTGGTAGTAGAAGGTGAGCCGGTCAAAAGTGTAATTCCCTCAGTTGCATTCCACTTATTTAGTCCTAGTATTAACTCTGTGTGTTTGTTTTGGTCTCTAAACGTTGTGGTCTGAAATTTGAAATTCTTAATGTTTTCCCTGGGTCCGTTGGAAGCTGGTGAAAACAGCGACCACCTGGAGCTTGGCACGGCACAGCATGGAGGAGTCCTCCAGGCACCCGGCGCTGCCGCAGTGGAGGGATGCAGCCCTGCCGCCCCGTGCCCAGCACACTGCGGGATGCCTGGCTCCTGCTGCGGGGCTTCCTCCTGGCTTCCCATCCCCTGACTTTTCAGCTGTTCTCACCCCTCTCTCTCTCGTCGATTATCAGGACAGTTCAAACGGACGGATTTACTGTCGGCTCAACAGAGGGTGAGGTGCTCTGGCAGTGGGAAGCACAGGGACAGCTTTGCGGAGAACGAGGTTGGGGACGTTCTCCGGGCAGCGCTGCGTGACAGCGAGGGTGACAGGGAGCAGCGCCGCGTGTCTGCCCTCGGGAGAGGCAGCAACGAGACTCTCCTGGGTGCTGCGTGGAAGACAAACGAAGTCAGGCTAACTCCTTGACTGCTTTCGCTGATAAAAACCAACTTTGCGCACAAAGCAGAGAGGCAGCTCTGAACACTTCTGCTCATGTACTGTGTTTTTTAATTATAACTCTTAGCTTAAAGAAAGGTATTTCAAAGCCAAGAGTCAGTTTTCCCTGACCGTTACTTTTTTAATACCACCTAGGTCAATGGTCCTCGTTAGTCCCCTCTAAATTAATGAGATATCTGGGGCTGTTGAGTGAAGACTGAGATTGTCCCAGATTCAGATGAGAAGAAGCTGCCAGCTATGGTGACAATACAGGCGTCATTGTCTGGGGCCCCATAAAGTGAGATCGCACTGGGAGATGTTAAATGCACATCTCATGTCCTGAATCGCAAATGCAAGCTCCGAACCCTTTATGCCTTTAATGCAATAAAAGCAAAGGCAGCTGTATACAAACCATTTGGCAGCAGCTGAATGTTCAGGGTATCTGGGACTCTATTAAATCTTTTATGTGCCATGTCTTGAGCAATATACTACCAGCTGATGCCTGCCTTCTGCTTCGCAAATCTGGCAGCATTACATACAATTTTTTCTAATGGCTGTATTTAACAACTGAAAATTTCCTTTGTGCGGCGAGGGACCGCATTATGCAGAATGAGGACAAAGTGGTCTCTTCTTTCTGCTTTCTTGCGTCGCTTCGCATTGTAGATCTGCTTGAAAATGGATTGAGATGAATTTAAAAAATGACTCTGACTTGTTACCACGTAGATGTTTATTCCTTCCCCAGGAACGAATGGAGAAGCACAAAAAAAGACAAGACTGGGGCACTGATGTTTGGGGCGGGGGCGGGATTTCTGAAACCAGGGGCATTTTATGAAGGATTCCTGCCTGTGGCAGAGGACGTGAGCAGCTGAGCCTGGCCGGGGCAGCACCGGCACGGGTCCTGACGTTTGTTTGAGTCACGTTAGATCCCGGTGGGAGCTGTGTTAACGTGATCATTAACCATTAATGGCTGTGATAACTATAGTGAGCGGTACAAACAGAGCGTACCCGGGGCACGGAGAAGTGCCCTCTCGCTCCAGCCGTCCCTCGGTTGCCGGCTGTGCCGCTGCAGGAGCTGTGCCGTCGGGCAGCACCGCAGTGGGACCCGCGGGCACTGCGTGCCACCCAAGGGCACGCACCCCGGGCCGTCCCACGCAGGTCAGCCAGCACAGCTCGTCCCACGGGGCTGCCCTGCCACCCTGGTGCTTGGGGGGGCTTGGCTGGGAGAGGGACATTTCCTCCCACCCACGTTGGTGTTCTTTGCCAGAAAACAGAGAACAAAAATTTCCAGAGCGCCTGAAACTGGCATTGCTTTGTATGGAGGTGATGCTGTTCCATTTCAGAAAACTATTTCTTATGATTACAGAGTACAAGACGTTTTCATCCTTTCCTCATTTATTATACTAAATTTTCATTTTCCCTGCAGAGAAACAAGAAGCAAATGACACAAATATAAAATGCAATGCCTGTTAAGATATTGCAAGTCACAACCTAAAAAAAAAAGAAAAATAAATTCAGACATTAATGAGCTTCTAGCCATAATGTGAAATAAAATGACATCACGAAAAAATGTTGTTCAGTGCCTGGATGGCTGGTATTGAAAGGTTTGTTTTTAGAGAAGTTGTATGACCATGTTTTAAAGGGATAGTCTTAGGTCTTTTCAGCTGAAAGAATTGATAAAATATAAAGTTATTTGTGCCAGGTTTATGAAATGTACGACCAGTTTAGTCTGCTTTAGGCAGGGGTCAAATCCTGCTGGTGATTTGCATTGCAGTAGATAGTTCATTATTATTATTAAGTTTACATGAAGCAGGGGGTTTACCTTATGTTTTTGTTTTAGGAACAGTCCCTGGCAGCTGTAGCTGATGGGTTTTGTGCAGCCACAGGCACTGGGGGGGAAGGTGCCAACCGGGGGGACAGGGCTGGGGACCTCCGTTCTTGTCCAGGGGCACGCAGGGCACGGGCTGCCTCGGGGTAGCTCAGCACGGGGCACGGCTCTCAGGACCGAGCACCGTTGGCGGGTGTTGGGCTTGGTGGTGCTGCCACGGGCAGGCGACGGGCAGCCGGCAGCGGGACGTCAGTCGGGGGCTGAGCAGGGGTCCGGCGACCCCACGGCCCGAGCCGTGCTCTGCTGTGGCCGACCCACTCTCGTGTGCGCCACGGGGGGCTCTGCCAGCGGCGCCTGCCTCTGGGCACGGCGTGAGCTCGACCCAGAGAAAATTGCTCAGGTCAAGCCGCCCGAGCAGCGAGCCTTTAACGTGAGGTCTGAGGTGTGCCTGGAGTTATTTCAATACATAATTTTCTGTTCTTACCATAATTGCAATGACGATGGCAAAATAATCCCCGTAATTTCAGTGCGCATTGCTAATTGGGATGTTTTTATCAGGCTAATGATAACCACCTATTATTTTGTCACCTTCTTGCTGTAATGTGTCCTTGATGATACTATATTGTGCGCCATTAGCACTTGCAAATGGTTATTAATGGCAGTATTTTAGATGTGCAGAAGAGTTCGGCAGCTCCCATCTCTCTGCCGTGTTTTCTGCTGTCCCCAGAAACTCCCTGTCCTTGCTCCCGTGCTGTGGAAGCGTGACCCACTCTCTAACGAGCTGCGTGAAGCTACCCCCAGGTCAGCCTTCCTGCGCAGCACCAGATGAAGGCTGCATGACCAAAATGCCAAATTACTTATTTTTCCAAGAAAATACATCCAGCGCATTGTAATGATGAGCATGTCTGATAATTAAAAGAGGACAGATGTAATTATACCAGATGTAGAAATGTCATTAGTTCCTTTAAAAATAGTTACCTGGATAACTAATTAGCTCTTTTAAATATAGTTACCTTGGTAATTAAGGTGTCATTAGTATCAGAAGAGGCACACCAAAGGCAATGCTGGCTGCGGAAGCCGTGCCAGCCCGGTGGGCTTCATGCCTGTTGGCAGAGCGGGTGCCAGGGCCGGGAGCCGGGTTCTCCCGCTGGAGCCAGGGGCTGCCGGGCGGCCTGGCTCTGCGTGCCGGCAGGGGGACGGCTGCAAGCAGCCGGTGGGAAGCTGACGTTTCGCGTGGGGACCCACCATGGCCTCCTGGTTGCCCGGCCGTGAGAAGAGGCTCTCAGGGTGGGGAGCCTCCCGGGCAGGGGTGGGAGGTGGGATGGACCCAGCCAGCAGCAGGCAGCTCAGTCCGCAGCGGGGCCCGGGGAAGGACACATCCCCGTTGGCGATGGCGTGGTGCTCCTGGAGGCTGGGAGCCTGGGCTGGGGGTGCCGGAGGGGCTCTGGGGTCACGAAACCCTGCGCAGGGAGGGTCCGGGTCTTACAGGGATGGAGTATTGCTGTGTTCCTGGGGGCACGGTGTTTGCGGTTGTTTTTAACAAATTTACATTTTAATCGCTTTCTGCTAAAACAAATTGGATTGTTTTGACCTTTCAGAGCTCAGCTGTGTACGCAATAGATTAAAACCAATCTGCGGGAGGTTGGCAGCCAGCGGCTGTGAGCAGGCAGGAGTCAGGGCTGGGAGAGAAGGCCCACGATTGCCCGAAGCCGGTCTCCATGCGGAGGCAGCGAGCACAAAGCTCTCCCCCACAGCTCCCAGACACCATTCCCTGCTGGAAAGCTCTCCCCGCAGCTGGGCATCAGGTCCTCGGGGAACTCTTGTGTGGCGGTGCAGTGAAAGGCAACCGGGTGGGGTGGTGCAGTGCCCAGGGATGCTGCACTTGGAGCAGGGATGCTCGTATCTGAGATCCCAAGTCACAGCCCAGGGATCAGGAGTATTTGATAGCGGGGTGGAAGTGCTGAGCAGCATGGGTCTCAGCCCGGTAAAGCAGCAATTGAGCATATGGAACATTTCGCTAAATCTCTTTTTTCTTTCCCCTTCTGCGGTACTTTAGGTGTGTATCGTGCAGAAGAGAGACACCGAGAAGATGTATGCCATGAAGTACATGAACAAACAGCAGTGCATCGAAAGAGATGAGGTTCGCAATGTGTTCAGAGAGCTGGAAATCCTGCAGGAGATCGAGCACGTGTTCCTGGTGAATCTCTGGTGAGCATCTCCTCCCCTCTGCCTTCTGGGGCCGCCTGCCCTCAGGTCCTCGCAGACCCCCTCCCTCCCCGTCCTCTGGGGACACGGACATCCGTGGGAGAAACCCAGTGAGCTGCTACGATGGAAGTCTGTGATAACGTGAAATGTGTTCAGGAGACATAACACAGAAGATAACCAAATGTTTACGGCATCAAACATTTTAAAACAGCTTAGCTTCTCTTTTTCCATCAAAAACCTTTGGTGTGTTTGTTGGGCATCTTTCACAGCCTCCTTGCAAATACCACCGTTACGTCCCTCCTAAGGGGCCCCCCGCCAATTTAACCATAAAATATTTTTGTACCGTGGTGTGTTGGGGTGCAGGTTGACTAAGGTGTCCGGAGGCAGTACGATGCTGCCGGTGACTGCTGTTACAGAACTAGTCCCTCCCGTGTGCATGGAGATACTGAGAACTGTGACAGTCTGTGGTGAATCGGGTGCTGTTTGGGGCCAGTTTCTCTAGCAAACAACAGCTTGAAAAGTCAAAGAAACTAGAATTTTTAGAGATGATGATTTATGACTTTTATTACTAGAAAAATAATACAAAATATGTAGTGTTTTACACATATTATTTGGTCCCTCTGTACTGCAGATAGGTTTTACTGTAACTATCTAGACAGGATGTGTTTCAAAAGCATTACCAACTAAAGCTATTTGTTAAATTTCAGCCTGATTTGAGGAGATTTTTTTTTAAAATTGGGCCCTAAAACATTACCCAGTAATGAGGATAGTTTTTGCCAGTGCACACACAATCGAGCTAGTATTGAGCAATTTGAAATGTAACTAGCTTTAGTGATCTGTTGGTTTAAAAAAGTTAGGAGAACTCTTCACAGTGTCAGATTCGTGGCCTTTGGCTGGAGAAAGACTAAGGGCAAAAAAGTGCTTTGCAACAGGTTCACTGGCCAAATAAAATATATTCCTGTAGAGCTCAGATATATCCTGATCAAATTTCGCAAGACATAAATTAATTTACAGGTTTTAGAAAATGGTGTGTTACATCCTGAGATCGTTGGTTAGTTTGGGCTAAGTACTCAGCAGTCAGCCTCGTGGCTCCCTCCTGGCTCCTCTGCCAGGCGGTCTGGGTGGTCCGTCCTCTCTCTGCCTTCCCTGCCCTGCAAAGAAGCGCCCGACGCGGGGCAGGGACCAGAAAATCCGTCACCTTCACCCACGGTTGACCAGCATGCCACAAACTGATCCTGTGCTGGGAACATCTCTGCTCACTGCTGGAGGGAGCTGGGGCAAGAGCGAATATAGGACACGCTGGAGGGTGATTGAAATAAGGAGGTCATGGCTTGTAGTCCCAGACCACGCAAAGAATGACATTTATGAGAGATGATGGAAAACCTTTGATATCCCATTGGGTGCAGGATGGCAGACTGAGAAGGGAAAAGAAGAGTGGTCCCTTCTCTTACTGAGTCTGTGGCTTGGGTTGCTCAAAATTTTGCCTAGGATTTATTCCCCGAGTGTTTTATTCCTTGGCATGGTTTGAAATGCATTGTTTCAGATGATAGCATGGCTTTTGGTAAAGGCAGGCTGCTGCAGCTGAGGCTTAGAGAGCGTCGTCAGGGCAGGGAGGCAGTATTTCCAAACCAGCAGTTCCTGAGATTGCCTAAAAGTTTGTGCGGCCACAACCACAAGGAGAAAATAGGAAATGTAAAATAAAGCCCATGCTTACTTGGAAAATAATGGATAAGCAAAAATGAAGTATTATGTAAAAAATACAAGGAAGTGCATCTGCAACACACGGTGCACAGTAATCTCCTTCAGAGATTGCAAGGGTTTTCTTGCTATTGAAATGTGGTTTTAGGGCTGGAATCAATGCCTTGTGAACGGCTCCCTGATTTCATAGAGACAGGAGAGGGGCACAAGCAGCAGTTTTACTGGGAAAGCTGCACACCTTGGGTGGCTGCGGGCAGCCGGCTGGCCACAGGCCTCCCCTCCGTCTCCGGCCATGTTGGATGCATGGCAGGCTGGTGGGTGGGAAGATTTTAAAAAATTCAGAAAGATTTATACCAAAGTGATGAAAATTGACAATACTTTACATTCTTTTTGTTGATCCAGTACTCCAGAATAGCCAAATAAATTAATATTTATTTCTTCAGCATTTTAGCAATCACAAATTAAATGGAGTTCAATCCAGTTGGCGGCTGGTCACAAGTGGTGTTCCCCAGGGCTC
>VYXH01009264.1:0-35391 GCA_013397275.1 Burhinus bistriatus | reverse complement strand
TGTAACAGTTGGACTTGATGATCTTAAAGGTCTTTTCCAGCCTAAATGATTCTGTGGTTCTATGAAATATTTTTTCCCAACAAGTAATGAAATTCTTAAGAAAACTTGCTCTTGTAGCAAATTTTTCCCTTTCAGCTCATACTTTTAGAATAAGCCTACATTTAAGATGAGAGCAGAAGCGTGTGATTCATAAGTATTATACAATCCCACATGCTCTTTCCTCAGAAATACTGTCGCCAAATATAACAATTGAACGTTGTTTTGTAGTGTATCCTCACTGCTATCAGTCTCCTGCGTGATCCGCTGCAGATTTAGAGAGGCGTTTTACTCTACAGTAAATATAAATCTCTTTTTCTGTTTTTTATGGTGAAATTAGCACTTGAGTTTTCCAATTCTTTTTCAGGATCGGCAGGGATATTTTAAGTACCGGTTTATCAGATTGTTCACAATTGAAAACACAAAGTTTCTCTGCAGTGACTGGCTGTCACAGCCCCGAGCTCTGCCTGCGGCTCTGCCCGCTGGTGGGCTTACACGGCAGCGCTCGGGGGTGACAGTGACAGGGCGAAAGGGGGTGAATGAGGATACTTACCTCTGCGGAGGGCGTGTTGCTTAGGGTAGCAATAGGTTAAAAAGCAGGACAGCATCTTGAGTTGGGCTTGCTGGAGCAGAACGGTGTAAGCAGTGAAGCGGGCATATGCTGGTAGGGGGGGTGTTTGCAGTTGTCACGGGAGCTGTGTAATTAGGGGCAGGAAAAAGCCTGACTTGGCTTTGTGACTCCCGTGCGGCTCAGGCTGCTGGCTCACGCAGTGCCGGTCCCGCAGGTACTCCTTCCAGGATGAGGAGGACATGTTCATGGTGGTGGACTTGCTTCTCGGTGGTGACCTGCGCTATCATCTGCAGCAAAACGTTCAGTTTACGGAAGAAACAGTTAAACTGTACATCTGTGAGATGGCGCTGGCTCTCGACTACCTACGAAGTCAGCATATTATCCACAGGTAACCACGCAGTCTCTTCCTCGCAGTCGCTAGCCGGCGGGAGCTGCCCGTGGCTGGTCTGGGACGGGCAACGCTGTCCCTGCCGCAGGGAGGCCCCTAACACCACTGGTACCCCTGCACGGGGGAACTGCTGCTGTTAAACCGCACCGGCAGTGCTGGGCCTGGGCACCTGCCGGCTGCTGCTCCGGCTCCCTGTCCCTCAGAGGGAGCCTCACGCTTCGCTGGGGACTGAAAGTGCCCACCAGGATGGGTTTCCAAACGATGGAGGGCTTCGCAGAAATAGGCCTGGTCTTGCCTTGTTAATTTTACTTGGAAATGATGCCCAAACAAGTCTGATGCTCCCACTTTTTTGCCCAGTTGCCCAAGAAAAGCATATTTCTAGTCCATCATAAAGGGACTTGTCTCATCTTGGGGTATTTTTGTTTTATACAGTTCTAATTTTTGATAGATGAAAAAGTTGCAGGTTTTTTGTTGTTGAGTTG
This sequence comes from Burhinus bistriatus, assembly GCA_013397275.1. NCBI lineage: Eukaryota > Metazoa > Chordata > Aves > Charadriiformes > Burhinidae > Burhinus > Burhinus bistriatus. The sequence goes on along the minus strand of VYXH01009264.1, from coordinate 33,914 downwards.
CATCCTTGATCTGACGGAGATTTGATCTTGCTGTAACCTTGCTTCTTTTCCAGAGATGTGAAACCAGACAACATCCTCCTCGATGAGCAAGGTAGGACCTCCCTGCCTTGCCTTCTCTGCCTCCTTCATCTGAGGGACAGACTCTTTACTGTGTGTCTTTTTATCTGGAAAAAGCGTGGAAAAGGCACCGCTTCTGACTGTTCAGTGTTTGGTCGGACGTACCTGTGCATTGTACTGCCAGGGAGGATCCACCAAGGGCAGCCACTCCCTCGTTACCCCACCTCGCTTCGCCCACACTCTGCCTCCTCTCGCTGGTGCTCCAGTGCACAGGTCGCCCATGCCAGAGATGCGGTTCCTGGCATCCTGGGAGGGCACGAAGCACAAGAACTGATTTTGTTGAGTTTTAGAGCAAGTGATCTGCACATATACTTTTAGGATGGTTTTGATGTTTTCCTGGGGAGATGGATCTGGGCTGAGCCAGGTGGAGCGAGTTCAGGAACTGGCTGAGAGCATCTATGAGAGCATCCACTGGTGGTATTATCTCAGTGGCCTACATAGGAGAAAGACCATAGGACATCCTATAATGACCTCTGTTCCAGCAGTAGATCGTGTAAAATGAAGACACAATCTCTCAGGCTCAAAACCATCTGAGTTTTATCATAAAGCCTCATAGAAACCAAAGCTTGCACTTGCATGGGAGTTAATTAGAAGATAGCACAGGGTATAAAGCCCAAACACAAATGGGAAAAAGGACATGTAAGGGAAGCTTCGTAGGACAAGGCAGTCTGTGATTTACACACCGCTTTCATAGCTGCCTTGGAGACAGGGAGCAGAAAGTAGCCTCCAGAAGGGCAAGTGGGTGGGTTTTCTGTATACCAGGCTGCCCTGAAAATAATGATCTTTTCTGAATTTTAACATCAAGACCTGATGACAGAGAAAGGTGTGCCAGCACTTTCTGAAGTATCTTAATGATTTCTTAGTACAGGCTTAGGGCTTGGGAAGTATTATTACGATTTCATTCAGCTGGCAGGTCCAAAATTGCTGTGGTCTGTACAGAGTGGCGGTGGAGTGTTTTACCTCTGAGACTTTGGGGTAGTTGTGGTTCAATAGCTTTCATCAAAAATGGTTCTAGGGTTTTAATCAATGTGACCAAGGGAACATCTTAGTAGCATGTTTCCCTGTTGTCTTCTTCACTGGCTGTAGTTTCTGGCTAGAGCGATTTGGTCAAGTGCTGGAGCTGGTGTGGGTTACTAGATGGATCCAAGTGTGATTGAAAATCAAGACCCAAAGCTAGCTTCCATTTAATCCCCTGGCCAGCCTGAGACCCTGGGAAAGCTTCAGGATCTGTTATGGCCATTTGGTGGGGTCTGACCCTGACCTGCCTGCGCCCGTGCTACGCTGTCCGAGGGCAGAAGCTTATGGAAAGGAATGTGTTCTGACTCTACATTGGCACTGTTCTGCACTGCAATTAATTCCTTCTTAAAATGTGTCTTTATTTAAGGTCATGCACATTTAACAGATTTTAATATTGCAACAATAATTAGGGACGGTGAAAGAGCAACTGCATTAGCTGGAACAAAGCCGTACATGGGTAAGAAATAATAGCTGTTCCTTACGTCTGTATTTTACATTTCGGTGTGCTCACTGCATGCTGCCTGACAGTCCCTGTCTGTGACAAAGGCCCTGAATTAATTTAGCACGTTAATGCATGCACCCAAGTCATTCAGCGGAGCCTAGTCATTTGAAGAGTGAAACTGCCGGAGTGAATGAACGGCTGTCAGCACACCCTCCCCACCCCTCCCTGCCCTCCCCGCTGGCCCCGGGCTGGGGCTTGGTGGGTCCCAGTGAGCGCCAGGTTTCTGCCATGCCTCACTGGCTCGGCTGGGAGGGCTCTCCCCGGGTGTGCCCCATAACCCGGCTGCCCAGCGAGGGCAGACCTGCCACCGCTCACGCTGCTCGCCCTGGCTTGCAAAGCCTCCCTCGGGCATTAGTGCATAAAAATAGCCATGAGGTGGACATACTGACTTACGTGAAATACTAAAATAGAAACAAAGTGAAGTCAGTGAATAACCTGTTGCATTTTGCCCTTTCTCTTCAGCCCCGGAGATTTTCCATTCCTTCGTGAACGGCGGGACGGGCTACTCCTTCGAGGTTGATTGGTGGTCGCTGGGAATCATGGCTTACGAACTGCTGCGGGGCTGGGTAGGGCTCCTGGGCGGTCTGAGGTCTAAGAACGCGCTTTTGAATGGCTGCAGAGAGGAAAGGGAATTTCTTCTCAACTTTCTTTCTTTTCCCCCAGAGACCGTATGACATCCACTCCAACAACCCCGTGGAGTCTTTAGTTCAGCTCTTCAGTACTGTCAGCGTTCAGTACTCGTCTGCATGGTCAAAAGAAATGGTTGCTCTATTAAGAAAGGTAAGGAGTCCTGCTGGTGTGGCTTACATTGTACATTAGCCGCAGTATGCGTGGGACTAGCTGGAGAATTTTCAGCATATTAATAAATAATGTAAAATTGAAATAGGACTAATTTTTATTACTTTATTCAGGCTTAAGCACAGATTAATCTTGTGTTTTGTTTATTATCCCTGTAATAAGCTGCATTATGTTTGATAGCAAGGGAGGGAAAAAGGCTGATTGTGGTGTGCCAATCAAATTCCTGCTGGGGCTAGAACTGTGCCCTTCCAGCATCCCTCTTTGTGATCCGCGTAACCTAAAAAGGCAGCGATCACGGCTGAGATGGCCGTGTGAGATGGAGGAGCGTGTGCTGAAAGAGGGTAGGTTTAGATTAGATATGAGGAAGAAATTCTTGACTGCGAGGGTGGTGAGACCCTGGCCCAGGTTGCCCAGAGAAGCTGTGGCTGCCCCATCCCTGGAGGTGTTCAAGGCCAGGTTGGACGGGGCTTGGAGCAACCTGGTCTACTGGGAGGTGTCCCTGCCCATGGCAGGGAGTGGAATGAGATGATCTTTAAGGTCCCTATGGGACAGTCTGCTGCTTTCCCTGTACTGCAGAGGAGAAAGTTGGTGATTTGGTGTGGAGGCTGTAGTTTTAGCTTCTGCTTGCTTGAGAACTCAGAAAAGTAGCTGACAGGTGTGCTATAAGAGAGATATACATGGTGCTGACAGCAAATAAGTGACTCCGATGTAAGTTAATTCTAGGTGGACAATGTACATAATGAGATTTTGTTTTAGTGAGAAACAGTGTTGTTAGTTATGACTGCAGCAGATCATTCAGCAGGTTCACATTGCCATCTGCTGGGCTGCAGTTGGGCTTCTAGAGACCAGGTGGGAATTAAACGTCTCACCATGAAAATGCCAGCAGTCACCTCAGCCTGGCAGGGCCCCCCACGTCCCCCCAAAGCACCGGGGTTTCTGTGCTCAGGACACCCCAGCCTTCCACCCTGCCCACTGGGGCAGCCCGGGGGGCTCTGCTGGTGCCCAGGGCGATGTCGGGTGCCGCATTGCCCACCCCTTCAGAGGGTCTCCATCAGCCAGGGGCAGCTTCTGCTCCCCACTCTGCACTCCGGCACGGCAGCTGTGCTGGCATCGACGCCCAGTGTCTCCTTCCCAGTGGGCTGGTGCAGTTGCAGCGGCCTTCCTTGGGAATTGGGAATTCCCCCCTTTTCATTTTAAAGATGGAGATAATTTTATGTTGTGAAAAAGTGCCTGAGAAGTTCCCCAGGCAGCAGCAGCTGGTCGAGGTGGTCTTTACCCTGCACCCTTCACAAGCATCCCTGTGCTCGGGGGCTTGGTGGGCTGTAAGTACAGCAGCCATTGCCTGCTTCTTGCATAGCTGCCTTTGGCATTGGAAAAATACTCAATGCTGACTTTATTTTCTGCAAAAAGGTTGTAACCACCTATAATTAGCATGCCTAGAATCATGCTGCCATTTTTTAAAGGAAACAGCCCTAGATGGGCATTTTGTAGAGGTCCTGCCGTAGGTGTCCATCAGTCAGGAGACCATACGCACTTAGTTTGACGATGCCCAAAACCAAGCTGGGGAACTCAAATTCTAGCTGCTCTGGAAAAATGGCAAGAACTGGTCCAGAGGTGGGGTGCAGCTCCGGTGCCGGTGGCAGCGGCACAGGCAGGCAGGGGAGTCAGTTCCGGGAAAGGGGCGAGGGTGAGCACCATTTGCCCACCATGAGCATCCTGTGCTTGGGAGCGGGGGGGCACGCATGGGGCTCTGAGGATGCACTGCAAAGGGGGCATCAACGGAGCTTCAGCGAAGATTGTCACAGGAGGAGACTAGGCACAGAATTTTCTGGAAGCCCTACCCAGACCCTGTGTTAGACGTAGCTCCACGTTGGATGTACCTCCACCTCAGGCTTACCTCCAGCAGTCCTGGAAGCTGTAACTCAAGTCAACTGAGTGTACAGCGCAATACACGGTGCTGAATTCTTTGAAAAATCAGATCTGTCCTCAGACTGGTGTCTCAGCGGATCAAGCGGTCATTTTGAATGTTTTTCTCTGTGCTTAGTAATCTATGTGTGTGATAAATGGAGTAGTATCCCCTGGCATCACAGAAGTGGTGTGAAAATAGGACATGTGGAGGTTGAAACCGAAACAATGAGCCTCTGGGGGAATCAATGTCTTTACAAGGGAGCAAGGTCTGTCCCTGGCATGGGAGGAGTGCGCCAGGGCAGCAGCGCCCGGGTGCTGCGGTGAAGGGTTGTGCGTCACAGGTAGGCATGGGAGGAGCAAAGCCGTGCAGGTCCAAGAGCTCGCGGTATCGGATTTTTGGCCATCTGGTTTCACAACCTCCAGAACATTTTTCTAATGTGTGTTTTTTCTGTGGTCTGTTACATATTTTCCATGACAGGAGGGTTGCTGCATGGCTGAACCATCTGAGTCATCCTAAAGGCAGGATGCTCCTGGGCTCCTTTTCTTTCTCCTCTGACGGGAATGCTTTTCTATCCCCAGCTGCTGACGGTGAACCCCGAGCATCGCTTTTCCTGCCTGGCTGACATTCAGGCCTCAGCATACTTGTCCGGTGTGGTCTGGAGCGACATCAGTGAGAAGCAGGTGGCACCGGGCTTCGTCCCCAATGTGAGTAGGAGTGACCCGTGTCCCGTCCCTGAGCAGGGGCTGCTTCTTATCATCAGAGGAACCACTGCGTCCAGCAGAGGCTTTCTGGTGGAGAAGTAGCTTCTGAATGTATTTGCTGCAAGAGAGTCTCTGCTGCGCCTAACGCACACGGTGTCGTGTCCCGTGTCCCGGCAGAAGGGCCGCCTGCACTGCGACCCCACCTTTGAGCTGGAGGAGATGATTCTGGAGTCAAGGCCCTTGCACAAGAAGAAGAAGAGGCTTGCGAAGAACAAGTCGAGGGATAACAGCAAAGACAGCTCACAGTCTGTAAGTGGTTTCTGGGGTAACAGCCAGCCAGGAAAAAGGGCTGAGCTGCTGAATTTGGGGGTGTATAGCAGTAGTTACTGCGACAATGCAGATTTATTTTGATAAAAACATTTGCCCAGTGGAGTCTTCCCAACAACCAAATGTTCCTCTTATGTAAGTTTGATAAAACTCTTTCACAGTAATCTGTACTTTGGAAAACAAAATGAAAAACAGAGGTCTGGGCACACCAGTCAAGAGAAAAACTAAAAGAAAAAATACGCAACCACATGATTTTCACCTTTCCAAGAGGTGCTGCCCAGTGTCTGCACCAGCTGTCAGTGGGGTTACATGGGAGCAGTGTATCCAAGCAGAAACATCCAGCCAGTCAGTCCCGGTTTCGGGTAACTGTCCCGCATTTCCTCTGGCCACGCGAGCTGTGCGGCTGGGCTCACCCTGTGGCTCTGCCGGGCTCCTGTGCCGGGGCGAGCTCTGGCTGCGCTGCCTGGGGAGGCCGGCATGTGAGCGTGGGAGAAGTGTGCCCGCACGCACTTTCTGCAGAGAGGGATCCATTAGCCAGGAAATTAAGCTAGAGATGTGATGCATTTGTTTCTTCTTTTCACCGTGGGAGTCACAGTGCTTTTATATCACTGGGGAGATAAATACAAGAGTCTCGGTTCTACAGAGCAGACCCGTCCCAGGAGTAAAACCAGCTCCTTACACAGCAGAGCAGGTACTCGGTCCTGCAGGACCTGGGGGTTTGTAAGGGGCGTTTGTGGGTATGGTGGTGTGCCGGGGAGGCCAGTGAGAGCAAACACACATCACCCACCGTCCCTGCTTCCCCTGCGCAGCGCCTCTGAGCTGTGCAAATCCCAGGCTAAGGGACCAAACGTTTCTCCCCCTCAGTGAGGCCAGGACTGTCCCCTGTCTGAGGGCGGCAGGGAGAGCCGGGCAAGGTTTTGCCTGTCTCATTGTCTCCATCAATTAACTGCAACGGATCCCTTCCCTCTTCAGCGCGAGTTAATGCTGCGATCAATGAGGCTTACTGTAAATGCTGAAGAATAAATCGGGAAGTAAGGGAGGAAAAAAACAGAATAAGCAAATTTGCAAATGCCTGTCAGAGGTTTTGCTGCCAAGAGAGTGAATGGCACTTTGCCTGCCCGCACCGACACCGATCTGCCCGGCCCTCGCCCTGGCCGTGGCCTGTGGCTGGAGGTGCAGGGGTGGGCGAGACGCTGCCTAGGCAGGAGAGGGGCGTCCCGGCTTCGCTTGGAGGTGGAGTGGCGCAGCACCGTCTGGCTTCAGAGGAGGTCTCTGTACCTAGACAGGGGATGCAGGAGGTAAAATAAAGGCAGAAATCAGGACGGGTGGGCTGTCCACACACCTGCGTTTCCCTCTTGCCCCGTGGGTGCTGCCAGCTGCCCCGGCGTGCGTGCAGGCAGCGTGCCTGCCCAGCCCCTGGGGACCGCGTGCAGCCGTCTGTGGGACAAGGTGGCAGCTTTGTGCCTTGTCCTTGCAAGGACTCGCAGGTGCAGGCTCTGTGCTGGTCTCTCCCCCGTGCTGGCATTCCTTCCTGTGGGCAGATAGCACTCCCAAAACCAGAATACACAGATAAACGTGTTGCGTTTGTCTGGAAAACTGTGTGCTATCTGTGTTTTATGGAAAACTCTGCTCACTGCAGATGAAACAAGCTACTGGTGAAAGTCATAAAGGCAATCAGCGGTGCTGTTTCCATCGTCTGCTTCAGCTGAAGTTTCTGGTGGCCGGGAGGCTCTGTGCATACAGCTGGAAGCACTGCGGTGCTGCAGCAGCAGTGCCATGCAAATGGGACTGCTTATGCATGTATTGTTTTTCTTCAACAGGAAAATGACTATCTCCAAGAATGCCTTGAAGCTATCCAGCAAGACTTTGTCATCTTTAACAGAGAGAAGTAAGTGTGCAGGGTATTTTTTTTTTTAAGGAGAAAATACTCTTTTTCCTGACTTCCCTTAGGAATTAGAGTGCCAGTGCCTGACGGCCGAGAGCATCTCGCTGCCGGCTTAGCCCTGGGTGACTGACGTCAGCCGAGGAGCTCAGGTGCTGCCTCTGTATGAAAAGCAGTTCTCACCAAAAAGGGAGACAAGATCTGTGATTATTAATCACTACCACCAAATAAAATATGCTGCAGAGACACTTCTGGGATTTAACATACATATGTGACACTGCTTCAGTTCCCCCATTGAATCTTCTTGTTCCTCCTGCTTTTAGAGGATGATGTATTGGAAGAGGAGGGCAAGGGACCTGCTAAAATCTCTGCAGGTCGTGAGTGGGCAGTGAAAGCACTAGAGTTAAAGCAGCTGCCTTCCCCCATGTTCGAGCACGCTGACATGGTAACGTTCGGTTCATAAGTGAAGCAGGAGTCGGCCTCCGTGGAGGAGGCCGTGGGTGGCAGGGAGCCTGCTGCCCTGGCCACAGCACAGGGCGCTGCTGGTCGAGGTCTGGCTGGGCAGCGCTCCTGAAAGCCGAAGCCTTGCAGGTCATTGCGAAGTATTTCAGAGCATTTTGGTGTGTTTTGCTGATGCAACAGTCCCTGTCATGACCTTTTACGTGCTCTGTGTGTGCTCTGGAAAGACTCCTCTCATTTACCGTGGGTCTGCTGTAGGCAGCTCACGAGGAGTGGTGCGTGGGCAGCCCAGGGCACGCTGGCTGCTGCAGGCCACCTTCGCACCACTCCTGCGGGGCGTTTGCGCTGGGATGACTGTGTAACGCCTGGTTCCTCTGCTCTGCACAGGCTAAAGAAGAGCCAAGAGCAGACGAGCGAGTCTGTGTCCCCTCCCGAGACCACCGATGAGGCCGAGACGGAGGCTGAGTCTGAGACCTCCAACTTGAACATGTGCAGCTCCGTCTGCTCCTCCGCGGGCAGCAGCTAGGCTGCAGCCCCCGGGCGGGGGTCGATGGCCCGCGCCACGCCGATAATCCGTTCTCAGGTTGCGCTGAGCACCACAGGCTGTCCTCCGATACCACCGGAGAGCACCGACAACTAGTCTTGCCAAGCTGTAGCAAAACAGATAGTTCTTACAGAACTGCGTTCCTGGATTTAATGGATCGCCAGTTCGGCACACTGGTTGCCTGTCGTGGGTAAAGATACTTGCTATGCAACTTGTCGGAGGAGGTAGATCAACTTCTTTACTTGTTCTTTTTTAATGTCAGATTGCTGATCTGCACATGTTTTTAATACAGTAAGATGACAAGAAAAGAAGTTACATCCTTGGGTACAGGGGAGGACACCGAGCAGGTGTGGAGAGGGAGGAAGGCTGAATAAATAGGTGGTTAAATTTACTATGGCATTCCCTGTTTGTGAAGGCTGCCGTAGGGACAAGCAATCCTCGTGTAAATGGGAGCAGCCCCAGGGCCCCTCCGGGCTGTGGCGGGCGGCACCAGCCTCCTGGGAGCCTCGGGCTGCTTCCTTCCTGCAGCGTGAGGACATCCCAGGCACGTCCTTGTCCTCTCGTCACCTGTCACAATTTCTTTCCCAACTCGGGGCAAATAAATGTTCTTTGTGCACTCCATGGATTCTTCTGGGGCTGGGTAATGATTAAACACATAATTGAAATGCAGAATGTATTTAAAATATTTGCTTTCTTCACCTAGCTGCTGGGAGTGGCGAGGAGCTGTGCGAACAGACCGGAGAGCTTCGTTCTGTCTGTCCGGGTTCGCAGGACACAGTTTATCACAGGTTCAGATTTTATCGGAGGCCAAGTGGGTTGCCTTGCAATGCTGCTCGGTGATGTAAGAGGGGAATATCTCATTTCACCCTTCGATTTACTTTGTTTTCAGTGTAAAGTAGAAGTACTGTATATAATTTACCAATACCTGTTTTAACTTCTTAATAAGACGGGCGATCTCTTTAACTGTTTCCAGCTGTGGATATTGCCTTTCTTCTTGTTTCAGAAGCCTTCACTATATTAGTTGCTTAATCTGCTGTAGAGTGGCTTTTGGTTACTATTGCTAAAAACGAGCCATGGGTTCTGCTGCAGCGTACGGCTATTGTGATACCCGGGGGTTTCGTCAGAACTGCATTCACTTCCAAACTGTCAACGTCCGGTTGCTGCCAGACATGAGGAGAGTGCAGGGTTTGCATCCTCACTGTGTATTTGTAATGAAAAAATGGGTAGAAAATGTTTTTAACAGCTGCGGACTCTTTCAGGACAAATTTTGCTGTGTTTTTGGTTTTGGTGAATAAAATAGAAAGGCGTAACTGGTACAAAACAATTTTGTATGAAAAAATGACACGAAGCATTTACTTTCCACAGTTTTATGAGGAAATTAGTACGTGGCTAAAAAATTGTGCAGAACCAAATTTTCGCAGAAGTCTTCAAAAGCAGTGTCCAAGTGCGCAGGCACAACTTGTGCGGGGCAGGGGAGGGAAGCCAAAGCTCTGATACCAGTCGCACCGTTATTTCCAGGACAGAGCCAGGTAACCGCTGTCTGACGGGGCGGCGAGCATCCAGCCCCTCGGCCGTGCCCGGGGAGGGACCAGGGCCACACGGCAGGGCCCCGCCGTCAGCCGGGGGTCCTTGAGACTATGGATGCTGGCTGGGCACAGGTATGGCCCGCGCCTCGTTAGGGGCTGCGGTAACGACGGGCTGAAGGGGAGCTGCAGCCACGCAGGGAGTGAGGTCTGAGATAAATGCTTTCCCCTGTGCCTGTTCCCAGCTGATCCTGGGCTGTGCTGGGATGGACCTGCCCTCTACCCTGCCAAACTTCCAGTCTGATTACTGGTGCCAGGGTAACGTCATTACCCTGATCACCTAATTTGCTTCTGATCAGAGCACTCTGATAACCCTGCTGCCACGAGAGGGGAGAAACCCGCCTCTTGGCCTGCCAGGACTCAGGCGGGGCACGAGAAGCAGAAGGAGGGTCAAAACCAAGTGTATATTCAGGAATTAAAAATTACGGATGATTTACTCCACAGGTATGGATAGTTTTTTTTCATTAAACTCCATCTCACTTTTGATCATCTTTCTGTAAATAACGGCAAAAGTTTGGACTATTAGAAGGACAAGGAGCATAACATTTTTGGACCAAAATGTCCCATATATGAGATGCAGATAGATCCTATTCCACCAAAAGCTCTCAGGCCAGGAAAGTTGTTGGCAGTTTGGCAGGACATATCTAATCAGCTGTTTTCATTGCTTTCCTTAGGACAAGTGACAAAGGGCCCTGGAGGTCGAGGTTGGTGTGTGTAGGGAGGAGCTGCCTCACTTCTGAAATGGATGTTTCTCACCCAAAACCCTCTCCATATCGGTCATTGCTGTTCCCTTTTCAGCATTGCTCTTCCTGGGTGAATTGTACAAAATACCCTCAGCAGCACTCGGCAGAAACTGGGAAAGCCTCTGGGGAGACCCCAGGGAATTGCTCCTTCCCAGGGGAAATAATTCGGGGCAGACTCTGGCTGCCTGGGAAGCACCACTGAAATCCAGCCACATGTTCCCAGGGATGCGCCAGGGGAAACTCTGCTTTCTGCCTCGGTCTATTTCTAAACCCTAATCACTGAGAGAAGTGACAGGACACAGACCTCGGGGTCGTTGCGCGGAGTAGTAGAGACACCGTGAGTACCACGTAACTGGAGTACTCGTTACCGGTCTTTAGTAATGCCTGGGCGTAACTTCGCTAGTGCCCACTGGGGACCAGGTGTTATTGGCGCCTGTTTATGCCTAGTCCCTGGAGAAGTAATGACAAGAAAAGGCTAACTGGAAAATGGGAAAAATGGTAAGAAACAGATAGGTGTTTGCTTCACCGTCCAAATCCCCGTGATGGGTTTCAGTACACCGGGCCCTTGCGTCCCCACTGTGCCGCTGCTCGCTGGGTCCCTTTTCTGTCGTGTCCCCGTCTCTGGTGCAAAGGGTTGTTCTTTGCGAAAGGGATGGTTCCGGTGAGAAACGTGTGGCGCTGAAATTCTCTGAACCACTCCTCTCCTGCTGTCCTCTCTGTTGCGTTAGAGCCTGATGCAGCTCCAGACGTGAGCAAAACTCGCAGTGAAGTCGTGAGATACTTCTGGTACCAAACCCCATCACGCAGAGTCAGCAGCTCTCGTTTACATCTCCACTACAGCCAGAATACAATAATTTTCTGTAGATAAATATTTAAATACATGTATTTTTTGTATGACAGATTTATACAGGGTGTGTCATTATTTGCTGTGAAAAGTCTACTTCGCCTATAAATTATTCTCCTTAAATTCCTTGCCATAAGATTGTTTTCTTATCTCTGTTGTATTATGAAGTTTTGCAAAGTTGCAGATTTTTAAGTGTTCCCATTGAATTCCATGGACTTCACTGGGAATTTTGCATAGAAAACAAATGCCAGATCAGGTCCTGATGTTTCTTCTGTTGCCAATTCTTTATTACTCTACACCTTACCAAAAAGAGAATAAGAGTAATAAAATAATAGCAAAAAGGCCAATAATATGAACATTGACATTGGACCGTGCTGAAATCCTGATGCCTTGGTAGGGTATTTTTAAAAATTATTTCAGTGGAAATATATGTAAAGTATATCTTTGTATTTTATGTTAGTACATTTCTGTAATTTTATTGCATGAAAATTCTACCATGTCACAGAATATTTAAGTTATGACAAGTTTGTGTTTTTGCAGATACTGCAAGAAGCCATTGCGTATGTGGAGTAATAAATGTGTATTTTTAACATTGCCAAGTATTTGTTGTCATTTCTAGGTTATTGATCTGTAGAGAAAGACATCAAATCTTGCAAAAAGTGGATGTTATGATTACGTTTCTTGTTTGCACGTCACAGATTGGAGCTGTTTAGCATCCGAAGTACAGCAGTGAGTATCCCAGGCAGAAGACACCCCCAGCCTGCTGTGTGCACTGACGGCAGCACGCCGGCCAGCAGCAGCCGGGCTTCACAGCTGCGTAGCGAGCGGGTCAAGATGCCAAGTATTTTTTTAATTTGCTGCAAATTGCATGGTGTGGCGTGGTGCTGGGCAAAGCTGGGTTATGTGGCTGTGTGAAGGCGTGAACCACAAAAGCATCAAAATGCTGAAAGCTTTTTGAAGGCCAGCCGGACCCCGGAGCCGGTGGGACACTCCCTGCTAGCGCAGAGCCAAGGGTGGGACGAGAGCTGCAGGAACGCGGCCGTGAGACTCCTTAAAAACTACAAAATGGGCGTTAAAAGGAGAACAGCTGAATCCAGACATTTTACAGCGTCCCACTTTCCAGTGACGGTTAGAGGGTATCTGTACTTCCCTAGGGAGAGTTTATCTTTTCAGTGGTGGGGCTGAGGGCCCTTTCGATTGTGGCTTTGGGATCTTGGCAGGGATGAGGAGCGCCCTGGGCATGGCCACCAGCCTGGGTCGCCTCTGCCCGCAGTGGCCCCTGCCTGGGGGACCTGTGCTGCGCAGCTCTGCGTCACTCGCTCTGTAACGTGCTTATGCTGGGCTGATGCCTGGGATGGGACAGGAGAGCAGCGTGGTGTGTGCTGGGCTGCACCCGCCCAGGGGACACGGCACGGTCCCCGTGCCCACAGCCGCCATCAAGGCACCGACAACTATGCCTCACTGCGTTCTGATACTTCACTGTGCCACCCTGGATTTTGTGTCTTAAAAACGGCCCTGGGGAACATCAGGAGGTCTCTGCTTTTTCTCTTTCATCCCTCATTAGTACTTGGAATTATTTATTGTGGTTGTTGGTGCAGTGGGCTGTCTTGCTTTATCTCGGTGTAGAAAGCATCTACAAAGGCTCTTCCTGACTTCAAATGAAGTGGTACGGGAATGAGACACATCAATATATGAGCGTCAGCTTGGCTCTCTCTGCAGATCCCTATGCCAGCAGTTGACAGCCCCGTGCCCTGGCCTTGGCAGGGCTATGCCTGCTGTGAACCCTCGTGGGTGTCCCTGGGTGTCTCCAAAGGGTCAAGGGCACATGGGGCACCCAATGAGCTGGGCCACTCACCCCTTGTACAGGGAGGAGAAGGCGAAGGGGTGAGGACAGTTACAGAATCACAGAATCATAGGGGTTGGAAGGGACCTCTGGAGATCATCTAGTCCAACCCCCCTGCCAGAGCAGGGTCACCTAGAGCAGGCTGCACAGGATGGTGTTCAGGTGGGTTTTGAGTATCTCCAGAGAAGGAGACTCCACAGCCTCTCTGGGCAGCCCCAAATCATTATGATTTATCATTATTATCCCCTCTCAGCCTTCTCTTCTCCAGGCTAAACAGACCCAGGTCTCCCAGCCTTTCCTCATCAGAGAGATGCTCCATTCCCTTGATCATATTTGTAGCCCTCCACTGGACTCTCTCCAGCAGTTCCCTGTCCTTCTTGAACTGGGGGGCCCAGAACTGGACACAGCACTCCAGATGTGGCCTCACCAGAGCAGAGCAGAGGGGGAGGATGACCCCTCTTGACCTGCTGGCCATGCTCTTTTTTAATGCACCCAGGAGACCATCGGCCTTCTTGGCCACAAAGGCACATTGCTGGCTCATGGTCGACTCCCAGGTCCTTCTCCACAGTTCCACACACACAGCCCTTAAATTACAGGGGGTGAAAAAGCTGAGAGACTTAAACTGCCGCAACAGCGTTTGCTGGGGCTCGCCCTCAGGGTGGGACGAGCAGGGAACGGCCCTCCCCATGCTCATCACCTGCCTTTGCCTTTCTGACCTGCCAAGATGTGTCGTGCCGCTGTTTTGGGCGGTTGGACCCAAGGCAAGGCGCGTGCCAGCTGCTGCTGCTGGTGCAGGGTACGCCAGGGGGGAGCAGGGCAGGTCAAGGCAAGGTTTGCCGCAAGCTGGGAAAATAGCAGCGAAGAGCATGGAAATGCAGTGATAATGCTGTGTCTGTCTGCCAGGTGATTTGAGCACTTTAGGCAAGCGTTGGGAGGGTTTTCCCACAGCAAACGTGTGCCCTGCTGCACCCTCTGCCCGCTTTCCTCCGCGGCGGCGGGGGAGACGCCAGCGCCGGGGCACCCTCGGCCGGGCTTGCTCAGTGTTAACTCCAGGCCGTTTTCTGCTGCCTGTAAATGTGCATGCATTTAACACCAATGTGCTGCATTGCATATTCGGTTTTGGTTTGGGCTGGGCAATTGTTATCTTTGAATTTTACTGTTTTTAAATAGTTCTGCCCTTCTGCTGGGAAAGGAGAGGTCCAGCCCCACGCCAAACGCGGGTGCCTCACTGCTGCCGCCGCCGAGCCAGGCACCGGCCCTCGGTCAAGGGCACGAAGCGTCTCCCCGCTCCCTTTGCCTGTGTGTGCCTGCCCCAGAGCCTGCAGGAAAGCCATCCAAAGAAATTAGGGACAAAGAGAGATGGTGTTTGTGCCTCGGGTGGCTTTGTTTCCCGCAGGCTTTGGCTGCATTAGCAGGCGGCTGGCTCTGCCAGGGCTCCGCTCAGCATCTCCTGGCCCCGGGAGAGCTGCAGGGATGCTCTCAGTCCCGTGCCGGGCATTAGGAGGCCAGGGCGGCCGCACAGCGGTGCCGGCTCCGCACCCCCTGGGGCCCAACCTCAGGCAATCGGCTGTCTGCTGGAGGAAAGAAGTGCGAAGCCTCCCTTCAAAGGAGTGGGATTTCAGCCCTCCGCTGGCGAGGTGGACAGAGGGACCAAACCCACTTCTGCAGGGCGCTGCTGGGAGAGGGGACAGTGTCTCTGGCTCCTGCCGCAGTCCCTGCTGTCCCGGGGTACCTTTCGCTCACGAACCTGGCGGTTGGAGAAAGGGCTATTCCCAGGGCAGAGAGCACAGAACTTCCCTTGCTCAGTGCTACCGGGGTGCTGGGGGTGCTGGGGGTGTCCCTGTCACCCCATGGATGTCTGGGCAGCCGGGAGAGGTCACTGCCAGCAGACTGCAACTTTTGTTTTTCCCATTCCTTATGCAGTTTCCACTGCCATCACTTTAAAATGCTATTTAGAAAGAAAATAAATAGACGTCTTGGTGCAATTGCAGAAAAAAAAACCAACCCAACAGAAAACCAACAAATGAAATAAAAAAATTTGTTTAAAATTAGATGTAAAATATATGAACAAATGCATTTCCGTATATGTTTGATGCAGAATATATTACAGGTCATTGCATTAAGCTACGAGATGTAGGTCAGATCAGATAATATAAACCCCCACACGCACACACAAAATATTCCTTCCTCATTTAAATTTGTGAATTCAGGTAATAATACATTCACTCATATTTAACTCCTGGGTTAGTGTATCCAGAGCTGCTGAACAGTATGATTTCAGCTTTCACCTATGGAGCAGATGTTTGCTCCTGTTTCCACAACTCTTTTGTTCCCTTCCCTGCTGCCCGGTGTCAGAGCGAGCTGGAAATCGCAGCACAGCATTGCCCGAGGAGACTCTACAGCTCTCAGACACGTTACAGCATCTCTTACTGCGTCTGCCTCTCTCGGGCATCGGAAGTATTGGTGACCTAGTGGGAAAAATCAGACCACCCTCATGATATTTAGGTTTATTTGCAAACCAAGGGCTTTCAGTGGGCAGGCTGCCTGTGTGACACTGAATCTGATCGAGCAGCTCTTGGCTAGCGTGCCAGGTCTAAGCAGAAAGGTGGGATTCTCCGTTATTCCTACACAGCTAAAAATAACCCTCTTTTCATTGTCAAAGGGGAGTATAGTGACCTGGTAGTCACGAAAAAATATTACAAACCTTCATGCATATAAACTCAAAGGAAGAAAACACAAAAATCGACTTGGATGGATCAACCACTTCTACCATTTTACGATTTCCAACAAATTTTATTCAAAGCAAGGAACAGAAAATGAATGGCGAGCCATTCTCTTAGAGGTACATGCATAGCTTTGTGGTATAGAGGTTCACCTTTACTGTACATACCTTTAAATATAATAAACGGGCTATAATATCCTTTATAAAAGAGTTTGTCATATGCAACTGGCCTTCAAATGAGCCTTGTTATTGGTTGTAAGACTTACACTCCGTTCCTGAAAAACTGTATAAATAGTCTTTAAAAAACAAGCCTACCAGGAAGACTGCAGCCCACCGGCGTGCCTGCCGCGGCTCCAGCACCCGTCCTGCCCAAGCAGGTTGTGACCACTGCAGGGACCGACAGCCACGCTGCTGTCCCGCACGGCCGCGCTGGCTCACGGGCGCAGCGGTGGCGACTCCCGGAGCGCAGCCAAGCCGGCGCAGTGAGACGGTGTAGAGATCTGCTCGGGGCCGCTGCAAACACGGGGTGTAACTCACTGTATTAAAAACATAGAAGTGCTTATTGGTTAAAAGTCCTTTGACTAGAAAGGGCAGTGGATGCTACTAGAAAGGAGCGTATTCCAGCCAAAATGCACCTTCATTTTCGTCCTGGCCACAAGCTGGCTGGCAGCAGGGCTGAGCACGCTGCCACGTGTACACCTAGGTGCCCGCATGCACAAGGTAAGGGCTTTCCGAGGAGCTACGGAAGAAATACAGACCGGGAGAAATTGAGATGGGAACGCTACCTCTCGGGGGGGTTACTCTACTTTCTACCTACAAGAAGAAGGGGCTGGGGCAGCTGACGAATGCCCGATGTTCAACCTGAGCTTGAGGGTGACCCACCGGCCCCTTCCCGGCCGGCCCCAGCAGGACCCAAGCACCCCCTGGCAGCGGCGAGGACGGCCATGCCGGCAGCACAGGGGGAGAGCGCAGCCCCCCACTGCCCCCTCAGGACAGCGAGGTGATGTTGGACCGGCCACCCGGTGGGGCGATGATCTTCTGAGCCGTGCGTCTGGCAATGTGGTCATCTGCCTGCGACCCTAGGGAAGAGGAAAGGCATGGGGTGTGCTGTCAGTGCGGTGTGGGAGTCCCGCCACTTTAAATGCACAAATCATAAAACATTCCCTTTGTGGAAAATACTAATGTTTTCATTATATATAATTTTGGATACTATATTATCATAGTACAGTTTGGAATAGCTTTATTTGCCTGAATGTCCTCTTTTTTTTATTGCTTCTTTCTGGAAAACATTATAAATGTCTTTGCTGTAAATAAACAGTTTCTATATAATAAAAAGTGGGACCTTGAACATTTATTAAACAATATATCACAGAATCATAGAATAGTTTGGGTTGGAAGGGATCGTTAAAGGCCAGCTAGTCCAACCCCCCTGCCATGGGCAGGGACACCTTCCACAAGACCAGGGTACTCAGAGCCCCCTCCAGCCTGACCTGGAATGTTTCCAGGGATGGGGCATCCACCACCCCTCTGGGCAACATGGGCCAGTGTCTCACCACTCTGAGAGTAAAACATTTCTTCTTTCTATCTAGGCTAAATCTGCTCTCCTTTAGTTTAAAGCCATTGCCCCTTGTCCTATTGCAACAGGTCCCACTAAAAAGTCGGTCCTCATCTTTCCTGTAGCCCCTTTAGGCACTGGAAGGCTGCATGTGATCCATCTGATTTCAACCAGCTAAGAAAACATTTCAAAGTCATTTTAGGGCAGAGCATTGGCTTTCCAAGGTCCCTAAAGCTGCCAGGCAGATTTCTGCAGGACGCTGAGCTGAGCGATGCTGAACTGCTGCCTGTGCACACAGCAAGACCAAAGGAATGATCCTTCTCGTTCCTGAAAATTGAGTTATTTACTAATCTCTACAAACCAAACTACTTCTAAGCCCCGACTCACGGGGGACGCAACCGGCCCTCAAGTTCCGACCCCCCAACAGCCTCGGCAGTGTCCCCACTGACCCGGCCAGGGCTGCGGTGACACCGTCCCCTTCAGCCCCATCCTCCTGCTCCCGCGGCTGCAGCCACCGCCCTCTGCAGAGCCTGCGCGTGCCGCTGCCTGGAACTCCCCGGGCTTCGTGATACACACTCCTCAGTGCATTTACACAGGTACTGTCACAGCGCTGGAGAGTCCTGTGCTGCAGGTAGTCCCTAGGCTGCTGCAACAGCAACACTTGCTTTTTACTGCGCAAAAAATTGAGTTTCTATTCCTCAGCTTGGCCCTGCCGCTCACACGAGCCCGGGACTTTGTGGTCCCCAGGCAAGCCAGCCCCCCACCGCCAGCAGCCCCCCGACTTTCAGGGCCCCCTGCCCTACCAGACAAGCTGAACCCCGACTGATGGAGGTTGCGCACGGGAAGAGCCTGGGCTTTGCCGGCACAGGGCACGATCCTGGACGCCGGGGTGGGCGCCACAGCTTTGGCGCTGGCCAGGACATCGTGGACTGGTCCGTCGTACAGCCCTCTGGGGACACCGTGGACTTCGGCCAGCTACGAGGTGGGAAGGAAGCAGAGGTGTAAGGCACGTATTTAAGCTAAGGCGAACAAGAACCAGACTAATGACTTCTTGTCCTTCTGTCCGTGCTTAACCCCTTACTGAGGGGTTCTGGGGACACTGCACCCCCAGAGAGACCAGACCAGACGCCCCCCCGGGCAGAGGGCAGCCCAGGCAGGACGGGGCAGCCAGCAGCTCTTCCCACCCTCAAAGCCAGGCGGAGGATGCTGCCCGGACCCTGCGGGCTGAGGTCCTGTCCCCTGGGAAAAGGGGCTCCGAGAGGCAGCCGGGGGGTACCTGCCATGTGAGGGTCCGTGCTCCCTGAGGGCAACATCCCAGGGGCGCGTGCCCCAGCCGGTGTCACCCGGTGTGACTGTCACATCCTCCTGCAGGGAGAATGAGCTCAGCCCTGGGCACTCACAGCCGCCAGGAGAGCCAAAGCCCTAACGACTTCATTACCAGTGTTCCATTACGGATTTGCTTAAGGCCGTTTCCCTTCCCAGGCGAAGCAGTGACAGCCCTTTGACAACCACAGGGTCAGAAGGAACTTGTTTTGAAGATGAACAGTGCTGGATTTCAAATTAAAAAGGCACGGACTGATAGGTTATCAAGACGTATATAGCACTTGCTGTAGAAATGTTTCTCTTACGTGACCTTTGTCTTCATCATGCTAAATATCTTGTGAAGAAAATAGCCTGCTCAGTTATTTCCAGCGCTCTTTTTGGCCGCAGCTTTTGTCAAAAGCTTGGGTTAAATCAAGGATGGCGAGTTGGCACGGGCAGCCCTCCGGGTTGCTCGCAAAGTGCCGAACGTGCCTGCCTGAACGCATTAACTGCACAAACCCACCCCACCGCTGGGCTGACGCCTGTTATCATCCCGCCAGAGCAGGGACTTCAGCTCACTGTGCGTCAAGGTCTGTGTTTCACAAACTCCAGCCTTTACGATAACAATTAGGGCACAGAGTATCTGCTTCCACAACAGACAGACATGCAGCCTGACCACGAACAAGGAGCCCGGGGACCCTCTGCCCCAGCCGGTGGCACTGGCCAGCCTGCCCGCCACTTCTCGGTGCACAAAGAGGGATGCGGGATGTGCCAGGGAAACGGAGGAGGCCACCGCCGGCGCTGCCAGACAGAGCGGAGATGGCTGCCCGCCGCCGGGCAGTGCCGCGGGGGAGACCCGGCCTCCCACAGGGACCTGGCAGGCTCCCGTCCATCCTCATCCCGCGTGGACCCGCCAGGGTCCCATCCCCACCCCACGCAGACCTGGCAGGGTCCCATCCCACACAGAGCTGGCAGGGTCCCATCCCCATCCCTGTCCCTCCCTGACTCTGGAGGTGTCCCCAGGAGACATCCCGGGAGCCGGGGGGTTCCTGCCGCAGTGGCCAGCGCCGCTGGTGCCTCTGCAGGTAATTTGGGGTTAACAATTTCTGCTCTACCTTCACCTACAACGCGTAATGAAAATGTCTACAATAACACACGGCAAAGGGGAGGAGGGCAGAGCTGTTAAGAAGCTTTTTATATATTTGCATGTCTTCATATCTCCTTAAAAAGCTGTGCTAGCACACTGAAGGATTTATCTTATTGTATTTCCAGTAACTACCAACCACTACATCCATTAGCCTTTGAGAGATGCCGAACAGACACTGGTAATACAGTAACATAAACTTCTCTAACATAGGTAGCAGAGGAATACCTCCCTTCCACCTTAATGCAAAACAAACAAAACCAGAGTTGCTAGAAGTCATATTTTCGCTTTATAACTTTATAATAAGCAAATAATACTATTATTATTAGTTATTGATCTATGTGCCAAGCCACCATCAAAGCAGTTACATGACAACATTACAAATTTCCCAGGCCTAAGAAGAAATAATGTTAATAATATTCGCGTTTCTGTTGCCACTTCCATCAGGAAACTTACTGTAACAGTGACTGCAATACAGTAATGCAGAAAGACTGCAACGAAAATATGGGATTATTGCAAATAAAAATTCTCCTTACCCTGTTCCTTGCCTTTATCCTTTTATAAACAAAATCAGGGAACGTCTTTCTAGGAATGAAGCGACCTGACCCCTGGGTGACAAGCAGGTTTCCATCCTCAAGAACAACTCTTCCTTGACTTATGACCACGGTAGGAACCCCGTGGCACTCTGTGCCTTCAAATATGTTGTACTCCACGTTCTGGAAAGAACAAACCAAGATATTCAATATGGCTAAGACTGAAGAAGAGAAGGGGATGGTCTAGCCAACTATACACACAACCCCATTTTTGTACGTTGCTCCTCACGCACTACCTGTTGTACTTAACTAACCCATCACATTTCAAGTAAGAAGGTTCTTCTAATTGGATAACTAAAGCAAACTGGTATGGAGAAATGAAATCCTCAAAACACTCAGTACGTGCCCAAAAGACAAGCAGCAAACTAGACTTTCACTGTACGTGAACAATTAATTCTCTCTAAGCCCCAGAAGAGCTCTGCTTAAGTTTTCCATTTGGGGACAGAAGTTCTTCTCATTTCTTCCAAGTCACTGCAAGTCTTCTACCGAAACAGGTATGGAAAGTCAGGTCTGTTTGGTGGGAGATGCAAAATCATGCCACTTTCTTCAAATGCTTCCATTACTATCACTAACATACTATCAAAAAAATAAACTTTATTGTGAAAAGATGCAGCATTATAAAAAAGCGAAAGTGAATCTTCTGGACCTAAAAATAACCTGTTCCTCCTTTTTAAGGAAAAGACCTGAATATTTCAATCATAGTAATAATTTTTTTTCAATAAAAAATATTTTGGTGAAAAAACCCCACATGGGTCAAAATGTTTCTACATTAACTTCAATCAGCTCTGTCGCCAACATTCCTCACACCACCTCACCCCCTCTCTCTTTCAACTGCAGCCTTCTGTCTGAGGCTCCTGTTGGAAATTAGTTTGGGGACGTCCGTGCCCTGGAAAACCACGGCTAAAATGCCACTAAGGTGCACCTGAATCTCTCCCAAATGAGCCACCCCTACGGAGAGGCAGCGCCCGCGGAGGACGGGAGCACGAGCAGGAACGGGTCTGGCTCCTCAGGAGGGGTGCTGACGTCTTAAGCTATAGTAATAGTTTAATACCTAAACCAAGTTCAGCACTTACATCTCTCCAGTCCACAGCCAGTACATCGACCATAAAATTTGTGTACCAGAGGCAGACTGTGTCCGAGCAGTCGCTCTGCCACTCGGTTACAATCCTACCTGCCCCTTCCCAATTCTCCAGCTTTACAGTAACCAAAGGGTATTTTCATTTTCTTGTATTTTAAAAAGGAAATGCGAGGTCCTTCATCACTTTATCCATACGAACAGCTCCTCCCTTGCTTGATCTGATCTTTCTGATCTGAAGAAATATATTGCTGTACTGCTCTCTTCTGACTCTAAAATCAGCTCAAGAAAATAATTTAAAAGTATTTTACCAGATTGTGGGTTTTTGCCGAGATGATTTTAGTAGCCTTGGGGTTCCACAAAACCAAGTCTGCGTCAGCACCCACGGCGACGCGCCCCTTCCTGGGGTAGCAGTTGAAGATCTTGGCAGCATTGGTACTGGTCACTGCTACAAAATCGTTCTCGTCCATCTTCCCGGAGACCTGGGAAAGGGAAGGGAAGAAGGACCATCACCGGAGACGTGCCCTGCTCCCAACAGCAGGCAGCAGCCCCGTCCCTGTGGCCAGACCCCCTAGAGGATCCACACAGTGACAGGGCTGCAGTTATGGGGAAAAGGGAGCCGGGGGCAGGTGGGGGTGGCTGAGCCTTGTCCCTGTGGGCTCAATAACGCAATAGAGCTTTTTATTTTCCCTGGACTCTGTGAAATTTAAGGTCTTTGAAAAGCAAGACCTTCACTGGTAGGCTCCAACTCCCTGTACAGGCACCTCATGTTCACCAAAGACGGTTAAGGATATTTCAATGAAGAAACACTGGAAGTGAACCTAAATAGCGCTATTTATCATCTTTATTTATTAGCGTAAGATAAATTCTATTTATCTTTGAACAAAGCCTACCTAAGACAGAGCCTTCAGGGTGGCTTTTTTCCCAAGCTCCTGGAAGTCTGCACAGAGAAGTCTGCTCTGTAGGATGCAGGCTACAGCCTCCCAGGGATGCTCCTTGGGAAGGCAGGGTGCTCCGGTGCGCAGGGACATGGGACTCGGTCCCACCGGCCAGACACTCGTGTACCACGGCTGTCCCTCGGCAGCAGAGCTCTGCTGCCCGGCAGACACGGAGGCTCTGTGGGAACTCGTCCCCACCGGTGGGGCCTGGGGCAACCAAGCAGCTGACAGGCACCGCCACGGCCATGGCCACCAAGGGAGAGACACCCTGTCCCCGTCCGCCTCCCCAGGCCTCCTGCAAGCACCAGGGAAGAGGAATGTCGCATCTTACCCTCAGGAAAAATGTGCTGGAGAGACTTTCTCTTGTGACTGCGAGTGAGAGTGGGGTGGATGATCCCCGTACCGAAGCCTTTGAAGACAGTCTCAAAGCATTTGAGTGTCACGTCTTCTCTCATTAGCAAGTTCCTCTGAAGCAGCAGTCTAGACAATGTCACACCTCCTGGCTTGTTTGAATTAACGAGGATGCTGACATGACCTAGCGCAAGCACTGCTCACACGCACTTGCATCCGCAGCTTCACAAGGAATCAGTGTTATCTCAGTACCTACCACGCACTTTTCCCAAATGATCGACATCCGCTCTTCGATGCCGTTGGTTCCCTCGGGGATGAGGGTGAAGTTGTCCTTCCCCACTGCCTTCTGTGCGGTGGTGAAGGTGCAGTGAGCGCTGCCTGTGACCTGCAGGTCCCCGCTAGGCAGAGCACAGCAGAGGAGGTCAGAGGAGGCACCCGAGGGCACGCACAGCCTTCCCAACACTACCACCACCTCCCTGCCCACTAACACCGCTCCTCTGGGCCCCCAAAAGCCACCCGCGCCTGGAGGACTGCCTGGGACACTAACGGCTCGGGGGCTTCGTGCTCGGTCTGTTCGGTACCGATTGGTTTCACCAACAAACACGGTAAAGGCGGGCGACTAAAGATCCGTAAATGCCAACGGAAGTCAAGTTAAAAGGCAATTTTTACAGGTACACAGAGACATCTCACTCCACTAATTTATACAGGAATTAAGCACTGGAATCATCTAAGTGTAGACAGCAGCCCCATAAGCACTATTTACATTGTCTCCTAAACTGGCCACTATTTTTACTATTTAAACCACCACTTTAATCTTCGTACCTTCCTTTTGGACCTCAGATTGTTTTAGGAAATGGTTCCCCAAGCAAGGCTGCTTTCAAAGCAAGGTTCTTTTAAAGCAAGGATATGGTTAACTAAAACAAGACCCTGGATAAACCCAAAAGTTACGTACTATCATACACCACAGTGGGAGGAACTGGATCCCGGCAGGCAGGGCAAGAACTGAGCCTGTGTAGCTCGAGGAGCCTGGGAGCACACCTCCAGATTGCTGTCAGAGCTGTGCTACATTGAACTATGCTTGGATTTTATTGCCTCTTCTAAGAAAACACCAAATGTAATCAGATATCTTTACACTCTATGTAAGATATACGAACATCAAAAACTTTTCTCTTGTTAACAACTGTTTATCCTTCTAAGAAAATAAATCACATTTCAGGGAATTCTAAGAAATGTTTATTTCTTCTTTAAAATAGATATTGAATGCAATTTTTTACAATTATCTGGATCCATAAACATCTCTTCATCCCATTTAAAAAATTCTTCAGGCATTACCTCTGGACCTGATTTTTCTAATTCCACCCCCAGCAAACTGCATTTAATGCCGGAGAGCTGTACTGAGTGGTGCCGCTCCGCGGGCTGTGTGGCTACGAACGGAGAAGATGCCAGGGCCGAGCTGCAGGCACCTGAGCGCAAACCCTCCGCTGGGAACGAATCCCCACTTCTACGGATTGCTTTCCACAAGGCGGCGGTGACAAATTTAGGGCGTATTTGCTGTGAAATGTGAAATCCTGGCCCATGGCAAAGCTCCAGCCGGGATTAATAGCTTGGTGGCTGCATCCCTGGATACAGTCCCAGCAGGTGGGTGTTTGTATTTCCCTGCCCATTTGTATTTCCCTGCCCATTTGTATTTCCCTGCCCGCTTGTATTAATTTCCCTGCCCATTTCTATTTCCCTGCCTGTTTCTATTTCCCGGCCCATTTGTATTTATTTCCCTGCTCATTTGTATTTGCCTGTCATTTGTCTTTATTTCCCTGACTGTTTGTATTTATTTCCCTGCCCATTTCTATTTCCCTGCCCATTTGTATTTCCTTCCCCGCCCATTTCTATTTCCCTGGCCGTTTGAATTTCCCTGCCCATTTGTCTTTATTTCCCTGTCCATTTGTATATCCCTGCCCATTTGTATTTATTTCCCTGCCCGTTTCTATTTCCCTGCCCGTTTGTATTTAGTCCCCTGCCCGTTTGTACTTCCCTGTCCGTTTGTATTTCCCTGCCTATTTGCATTTCTCTGTTCATTTGTATTTATTTCCTCGCCGTTTCTCTTTATTTCCCTGCCTGTTTGTATTTCCCTGCCTGTTTGTATCTATTTTCCTGCCCTTTTGTCTTTATTTCCCTGCCCGTTTGCCTGCTGGGCTGCCAGCACCCACTTGCTCCCTGCACGGCTCCAGGGAGGCTCCTGCCGACCCCAGGGCTTTGCTGCGTAACTCAGTACATCGACTCCACTCCGTGCCGTGATGTGCCCTAAAAGCTTACGTTTCACACATTTTAAAACTTTCAAATGCCCAGCGTTGCTTCGGGTAAAATCCTTCTTTTTGCTTTAGAGCTAGAGCAGCACTGGAGGCTTTCCCCAGGATGCAGCGAGGCGGAGCAGCCGGACAGCGAGAGCCTGATTTTTACAGGAAAAATCTGGTAACTATTACCTGGCTTCATCAAAGCACAATTCAGACTCTTTTTGAAAGAGTTACCTGGCTCCTTCCTCAAAAACCCGAAGATTTATTCTTTTGGTATGGAAAAGTGTGCCAATTGATAAATTATTTTTCCTATTCTGATTATAGTATCAAGGGGAAAGCTGAATTGTGCGCAAGTCTCTGCCGTGCTGCTGCACCCCACAGTGCCCAGGGATGGGGGCAGACCGGGGGTGTCCCCGCAGGCTGTCACCCGCCGGCAAAAGCTGGAGGGGCCGCACCAGGCAGGGCAGGGGCTGCGACCCGCCGGCCAGCCCTGTTCCGCAGGCGATGCTGGTACTGGAAACGGCACTTGAAGGAATGCAGGCGGGATGCAAACACCCGTGCCGACACGGAACTCACCAGGACAAGAGGGAGGTGAGATGATCTGGCGTGGTGGGGTCCGGGCTGATGGGAGGGGATGTGACGAAGGCGGCAGCTTTGGCCCAGTTTTTACTCCAGTAGTGCGACCCGTCGGTGCCCAGGCTGGCGGTGATGGGCTCGCCGTACACAACCGTGCCTACGGAGCAATCAATGAATGAGGGCAAACGAGCCGCATGTCCTGCAGCCTCTTCACACGGTGCGGACAAATACTGCGGTTAACGATACAAGATGGCTTCACTTATCTTCAGTGTTCTCACTATTTCAGCTTTTTAAATTCAAGTTAATCCCTCAGATTATCTCACACAACTGGGAAACGCTGTCAAAACAAGTTTTGAGTCCGTCTGTTTTCTCCTTGGACCAAACATATATTTGTATCTACAAACCATCACGCCTTCCTCTAAACCAAACCAGCAGCCCTCTGGCAGAGTCACCCGGTTGGGGGCAGAGGTGGCTGGGGACCCCCTGTCCCTGGCACGGCCTTCTGCCCAGCTCCCTGCAGGATTGCTTCCAGCTCTTCCCACTCTACCCCTAGTCTGAAGCCGGAGTTTGCTCCAGATCCATTTTTCATTTAGTTCATGACAAATGATTGCAAGTGAATTATTTCCTTTTTTTCAGCTGTGTCTACTGAGATTCTGGTGTCAAAGTTTCAAGCACATCCCCTCAAATCTGCCCTGCTCAGAGCAATTAGCTCTGGCACACTCAGCGAACAAATGCCAACACCAAGTTTTAGCCCCCTTAAAATGTGAGAGAACTGGGGTGATAATGAGTTCTTAAACTTTGCAGCTAGAATGACATTCCTGGATACATTTAAATATGCTCAATTAGCATGCAAATACAAAACAGCACGTTACCTTTCCTCTTTGCTTGAGCTAACACATCTGCTGCACCTCTGCTCATTATTTTGGTGATGTACAAGGGGCAGTTGGCTTGTTTCGCGATGGTAATGGCACGGTACACCGCCTCCGCTTCCACCTGCAGACACCAGAACACAGGCAGAAACCGTCTCAGGGCGCCTCTGCTACAGCCGCGGCAGCGGATCTCGACCCCCGGGCAGCTCTGCTGAGGGGCTGGAGATGTTACCTCCTCGGGGCGGCTGAGGACGTGCCCTTCTGGCCCGGTAATCCCGAGTTCCAGCAGCCTCTTTTGCTCCTAGGTGGACAAAGATGAATGAAAGAGCAGTCAGTGACATGAACAGCCTGTCTGAAGCTACGCAGGGGACAAAACACCTTTTCAGAAGTACCTGAAGGATGATGGAAATCCATGAATTTCAAGGCAATACCATTTATACCTGTGACACTCCATAAAATGCTGCAGCTATTTCCCAGTAGACCCATCTCATGCTGAGGGAACACTTCTGGGCTGGGCACTGCCGTGTCCTTGCCGTACCTTTGGACCTTCCCCGCTCTTCAAACCCAGCTCTATTTCTGGAGGATGTGGGATTCTAAACGCACCACTGCTGACTCTCAGGCTGAGCTAGATACAATGCACGGCTGCCGGGAAGGCAGAGATGATTCCCCCAGACCTGAGGCTGCCTGAGGCTGCTCAGAGAAGCCCACGGAGGAAGCAGAGACGGGTGCGAGGCAGGTGAGTCTGGCAGCGGGCGCAGCACGTGCAGCTCTCCAGAGCGTCGCCCGGTAAGTGACACAGCCATGGCCAGGTGCGTTCCCCATCCCGGCGCACCGTGCAGCAGCAGGGAGGTGGCTCGGATGAAAGGCTGCTCCCCCCGCAGTTTGGGGCAGGTTTGGTGCAGCCACGGCACCGCGCCGTGCCCAGCACACGGGCTGAAGCTGAGCAGCCTCAGCCACCTGCGCCCACGTCCTCTCCCACCCGGCTCCACTGCTCCGGCAGCATCAGCTCCATCCCCGCTGCCACAGCCTCACGTCACGACGGGCACGAATCAAGTTCCTGCAGGGACCCCAGGTTAGCTGGGAGCCCAGGGGGACAGCAGCTGGAATGAACTCTGGCTTGCACCCGGGCTACTCACACTGTCTTTGGCAGCAGATGTCCAGCACACACCTCATCCAGTTTCCTTTCCGTCGTGTTTTATACCATGTAACGCTCCCACTTAGCTGGCATTAGATGCAAGGACATTAATCAACACTACGGACCAGATCTCACAGGCTTTAAAGAATCCTGCTCTTGCAGGACAGTTATCTCTGCGTTGCCTGTATTCCCGTTGGAGATACCCTCCAAGTTTGTCCCCAGGGTTGGAGTGTCATCACACTGGCAGCTTAAAGAAATACTTTTGAAGATATTGAACTGCTTGTGACCATGCTGTGTTTCACAGCCAGCTGAAGAAAGTTTCTCAGATAAAACCCTGGGGAGGCAGGAATCAGCCTTTATCCTGTTTGTCCCACTAAGACCATTTGAAAGACTGGGATCCTACTTCCATTCTAAACTCTCCTCCCACACCAGACTGAACAGTCGTGTGACCCTAAGCTAAAAGGACCTGCAAGTCTAACTCTACCTTGTGTCATCTGATTGCATTATGTATCTAAGATCTTCTTTTCTAAAGGTAAAAAATAATGAACACGAGCCAAGTCTGCAATACCAAGGAAGTTCCTGAGTGACATTTTGGGAAATAAATATCGCCAAAGGTAATGTGAGTTATTTCAAAAGATGCAAACCTATGTATTTTCTCAAGTACTCAAGACTTCTAAACAAGATAGATAAAGGATTACTTAAGGCAGTCAGTCATCCTTTAGGAAGTCCCGAAATGCACTTGTTGGAACCACTGAACAGTCCTTGTAAAGACTTCTGTGATGGAACCCAAGAGCGTGCAAGGAATTGGGAGGATGCTGCCGATTTCAGCAGGAGCCCCCGATCCTCCTGCATGTTCTCCTGCTGGCAGACGCCGCCACCACGGGGGCTCCTCTCAGCCCACTCCCCCCAAGGCTTGGGTAACCAGCTCATCCCGGGGAGCAGGTCCCCCTCGGCACAGGGGCAGGACGCAGGGACACCGTCTCCGCAGTCCCCTGACCGCTGCGAGGCTCAGTGCCCACGTGCACGCACCAACCAAGGCTGCTCTGCTGCAAGGCCACCAGCTCAGCTCGGCTCTTGCTGGAGATGTCCCAGTGAGCCGGGTGGCGCCCTGTGGGCAGCAGGCACTGGGCAGTGCTCGCTGTCCTCTCCCAGTGTCACAGCAGGCTGCTCCTCCTTCTGGCGGCTGGACTGACCCCTACTGAATTTGCAGCACCAACTGAAGGCTACAAGCATGCTGGCGCTGCTCCACCTTCCACTGGCCACAACAGCCCGCCTGTTAAAGTCAGCGCTTTGCCTTCAATCAAAATATTCTGGTCAACCTTTAATTTAGATGAATATAAATACAGTACCTCATCGATGATGTCTCCATTTTCAGCATGCACTTGGGCAATGGCCCCCAGGTCGCGGATAATGCAGAATATTTCATACATCTGCCAAGAGACAGCGGGTTGCCCAACATCAGATAAATCGCAGCTCAGGCTCAGAGCGCGGGAGACGACTCTCACTGACGCTGGCTGTCTTACCTGGGCGTCGCTGCACTGAAGCTTGTCTTTGTAAGCCATGAAAACCAGGAAGGAGTTCACACCTTGAGAAAGGAAAATTAAATGTGCGTTTATTGTCCCAGCTGAGAACTGGGCTGAGCAGGGGACGTTTGAACCGGGGCGGGGGGTTTGTGCAGGCTAGTTAGACTGAAAGCAAAGCAACTAAGGGCTAAACGGGGACTGTCCCCACAAGAACTGAACCCCAAAGCCTGGGAGCCATGAACGATAATTCACCCATGTCTTTGGATGCATGGGAACCAAAAAAACGAACCCTCAGTCCGTTTCTGATCTAGGTACTCTCTGTAACGTGCTCCAGATTCACAGAATCAAACGCGTTGCTCCAAGCTGAGTCCTCCCCCCAGAGGTGGTTTCAACTTATGGTTTATCCTCAACTTCTTTCTGGTGTGTTTGAATTAATGCATTAGTGCTAAGACTACAAATTACAGCAAAAGATGACACTCTTTAATATTAGATCCCTATTATTTACTGCACTGTTGTTAACCTAGAGCGACAGCTGAGCAGTACTTTGCATCCAGCATCGCACAGTCCCCATTCATTTCTAAGAAAACCCATGATCCATGAAGCACCGAGCCAAAGCCGGAGAATTGCTACTGTATTTTACATGGATAGAGGCAACAACTAATCCCAAACTACCAGCAAATTACAAACAAACTGTATTTCATGGGAACATGCATATGAAAAATACCCAGTATAAGCTTGGAATAGCTACATTACTTCAGCCGCTCCGCATTTTAATAGGAAATTCACTGCAAATTTCTATGTTAATTGACCAATTAAGCCCTTGCTTGCAAGACTGCAAATTACACTGAAGTCACATAGCTCTACATTAGCATATCTGAAAGCAAAATGTAGTTCCAAACATGGAAATAAGTATTAATGAAATGCATGAATTCCTGCCGCATGGCCTAGTTTCCAGTAAGCCACATCCAGCAGATACTTCAGGGTGTGCAGGAATTACAGGCAGGAATGAAATCTCTGTGGAAAGCCTAAAGCTTGGTTTCATTCTATAAGCCCCGTCTTGAATGTTTTTACTTAAACACTTTTCTGCGCACCAGGCAGCCTGACTCAGAGTGCCCGACACCATTCCTTTAGTTTCCAAAATTGATTTTCGTGACTGGGCTGTACATTGCCCAAAGGCGAGAGCACAGGAACGAGATGTTATGGTACGACCTTGGTGTCAATAACCCTGTCCACACCTTTCTTGTAGATGGCAAAGGACAGGTAGTTCACACCTCAACAGTGAAGGGGCACGGTCCCCTGCACATACCCCATTTATNGTGGCCTCCTCTGGCCCCGCTCCAACAGGTCCATGTCCTTCTGCTGTTGGTGGCCCCAGCGCTGGAGGCAGAATCCCCTCCCTCGCCCTGCTGCCCACGCTGCTTTTTATCACTGGGGAAGAGGGATAGGGCAGCGCCGCAGTAACTATCACACCTTGCCCTGCAGCGACTTGCTTACGTGCCTGTGCTGCAGCAATGACAGCGTGGGTGCTGTTTGTGGGGCTCTTGCCAGAACACCGCTCTCCCTGTCCTTACCCTTGTCCTTCACCAGGGCTTCCAGCTCCTCCTTCAGGCTTTCGTGCCAGCGAGGGATGTCGATGTGCAGCGAGTAATCGCAGCAGGCCTGGCTGTCGGCGCTCCCGCGCCACTGCTCGTAGGCAGCCAGGAGGCTGGTCCCCGCGTCCGGGCAGACGTGGTCAACTGAGGAAACACTGCACAGCGTTAGCACGCGGGCCGGGGAAAGGGCGGGAGAAATACGTGGGGAGCGCAGCGGCCACCAATACTCTTGTGCAAGACTTTACTGCTGTGAAAAGGAGACATTTTAATACTAATTCATTTTTATAGCATTGATTAAAGATGAAGGATAACAAATTTCCCAGATAAAGTGGAACAAAGGGCACAAATGAACTGGAAGCTACAGCTACTATTGTGCCTTTTTTTCGCACGGCCCACCTAGCACAGCACCCGAGAGCGGCCGGTGGCCAAAGCTGGTCCTTGCACACCTTTGCACAGCTCCCCCGGGCACTCTCCAGGGGCAGCCACCCGCAGCCCGCCCGTCACTGCTCCTCCCCTTAGCTTTGCTCCGGCTCCCGACAGCACTGGCTGCGAGGTCGGCACAGAGCTACGCCAGGACGCGTTGGGACTGGTCCTTCAGCCACGTACTACAACGGGCCTTGGGACCAGAACAAGAATGAAACAGAAATCAGAATTATTCCACATTAACACAAAGCCGGAACCCATGCTCACCAAGAGCTGAAAAATTCTTATAAAAACACAGTTGCAAAGCTATTAAAACCGTATTAAAAGGTGTTTAAAGTTTTCTTCTATTTTATTCTCTTATGAGGTGAAGCAGGAGCAACTATGTATTTCTAATATATGTGTGTGGCAACGGAAGGAGGTTGTGAAAGGCACATACTGCATTTTAATTAGCTTTGTAATGCTTTGATTTCTGCGGCAAAAATTAACATTTCTCCGCTATGAGGGTAAATAATCTCTGCAATGACGAAAGGCCCAAGGTACTTCACTAAACAATGTTCTACGTTAGAAATCCGCTCGAATGCTGCTCCATCTTACTGATCATGGTGGTTCCTCCTGCCAGGGCTGCTCTCGTGCCTTGGTAGAAGCCGTCAGCAGAGGTCATGCCCATGACGGGCATCTGCAGTCTGGTGTGGACGTCTATCCCCCCTGGCACCACGATCTGGCCATAGGCATCAACTGTCTTCACACCACCTGGAACAACCAGGTTTTCTCCAATTTGTCTGAAAACGATATTAAGGCCTCCTGTTAATTGGCAACAACCTTTAAGGGAAGATGCAAAACCAAGTTCTTCTAAGCACTGCTGGCGGGCGCACACCCTCCTCGCACTGCGGGGCCGGGCTCACGCAGGCAGCTCGGTCGGGTGCGGGAGCGGAGCCGGGGTCCCACCCTGCCGGCCCAGCAGCACCCATCCCACCCCACCCCTCCCAGTCCGGCACCCGTTAGCAGCGCTGGGACACATCAGGCCATCACCGGAGGGACCCCACGCAGAAGAGAGGAGCTGCGGCGGTCTCAGTGCCGGACTCTGCAGACCTTTGCAGCGCTTAACCCGGCTCCTCACTCGCCTCCTGCACAACTTACAACGGAGCACGAACTGTCAGCACTCGCCATGTCCTTCCAGCCACCAAAGGACACTAAGGTAGCTCCTTCTAGCTGTACTTGTAACATTTAACTCTTGAAACACATTTCCAAGAGAAAAATGACAGAAAGGAAACTTGTTCAAATTCCATGACACTGCATCATGCTTGGAAATTACATTACCAAATATAAATTTTTAACTTACTTTATTAAACCGTCTTCCACATAAATGTCTGCATAAAATGACTGATCATCGTTGACAATTTTTCCTCCTTTGATGAGAAGCCGGTCACTCTAATGGGAAAAAAACCACATTTTTTTTAAACATTACTTTATTTAGATGCTACTTTACTCATTATGAGC
The DNA here is from genome assembly GCA_013397275.1 of Burhinus bistriatus. Lineage (NCBI taxonomy): Eukaryota > Metazoa > Chordata > Aves > Charadriiformes > Burhinidae > Burhinus > Burhinus bistriatus. The sequence continues at coordinate 1,062 of VYXH01009264.1, read as the reverse complement.
TTTCATTAAGCCTAGGAGTTAATATTTTGCCCTTCAATCACACAAGTTTAGTTGACTATCCAAACTATTCAACACCAAAGCCCAACTGTATTTTGCAAAGGAAACCGTATAAAACTGTCCTTTGAGAGGAACGCAGCTCTCCTGCGAAGCGCGGTGCAGGGCTGGGGCGCGCGGGCGGCACAGCCGAGCTCTGGGTACCAGAATGCCCCCCATGTCGGAGCTCTGAGCCGCGCATCCCGAGCACGCCACCACCCGCCGGCCCACCAAGAGCTCCTCCAGAGCAGGGGCAGGGACTGACCAAAGTTCTCAGCAGTTTTAAAGATCAGCAAGATGACATCCTGCAGCTCGGCCATGTACCCGCCTCCTCCATCAGCTCCGGTTACACAGACTTTGAAGTGCATCTTATTAACCTGGTAATTTACTGACATTCATTTGTTTTCACAGCGTTGTCAGAGGCAGATAATGCCTCAAGGACTTTCCTCACTTCAAAGCAAGACACTGGCACAGTTGTCAGATTGGCAGAATCTTTAACCAGAAAAATTAGAAAGCATTGGCATCTATGTAAATGTGGAACTGCAGCCTAATTAAAGAGGATTCCTTTCGTGTTCTCTGGTGTTGCCAGAAAAATTATTACCCAGGCTAAAATGGGCAACACAAAGAGCATGGCCTTAGCACAAAAACAACTGAGGGATGCAAGAGCACGTGGCACTACAGCCCTGGAGATGACTTACAACACAGCAATATGTGCTGATGCGGAACAGCCCGGAAAACATTTTGCGTTCTTATTTTAAAGAGCATCACTGGCATAGAAAAAAAAACTATTAAAGATTTGCATTGTGTTTTTAAATGTATTGAGGGTTTTAATGCATCTTTATTGTTCTCCCTCATTCCATAAAATCCATCAAAAGAAGCTTCTGTGTTGGCTGCCCCATGGGAGAGCCCTACGGCCCCTCCCCTTGCGGGGCCCATCCTCACCCCATCCCCATCCTCACCCTATCCCCATCCTCATCCTCACCCCATCCTCATCCCTCACCCCATTCCCATCCTCACCCCATCCCCATC
>VYXH01009263.1:45650-64257 GCA_013397275.1 Burhinus bistriatus | reverse complement strand
ACTGGAACAGGCTGTCCAGAAAGGTGTTAGGTGCCCCATCCTTGGAAATACTCAAGGTCAGGTTGGATGGGGCTCTGAGTAACCTGATCTAGTTGAAGATGTCCCTGCCAATTGCAGGGGAGGTTGGACTAGATGACTTTTAAAGGTTCCTTCCAACCCAAACTAGTCTATGATTGTATGAAATACAAAGAATGAATACTCTCAGTTCAAAAGTCTTGTGTATAAAAACTGCACATCTATCATATTTCATGTCTATTTTTATCTTGTTCTTTCAGGGAGCAGAACTATAAGAGATGCCCCAAGTTTTTTTTCACTCAAGCATGTCTTCCATCTTCGTGGCATTCAAGAAGCAGAATAGCAAAACTCGTAGCACAGAAATCAATAACAAAAAAAGTCTAAGTCTCAAGGTCATCAGAAAAGAAATAAAAAGAGATATTATAAGAATAACTAAGTAGACTTGTAGCAGACACATACTTGCTGGAGATAATGGAACACCAAGAAAACATACAATTTCAAAATGCTATTCCTTCTATCAAGGGCGCTCAAGATCAGAAGAAGCACTAAGGTGCTCTGTTAAAAACGGATAATCTGTTGCCAGGTAACATTTTCTTTACTTACTTTCAGGAAGATATTTCAGGGAAATAACCTCATTTTCTTCCAGAACTATTCATTCACATATTAATGCCTCTCCTTCCTCCCCATGCCACCCCCAAATAAACTGGGATTTCACAGGGGCTACAGGTATTTTGTCCCTTAAGATTCAGGTTATTTCACACTAAGCACGAGTCAGTCTGTAGCACAACCTGTGGAATTAATAGTTCTTATTTGTGAAAAATGAAGTTCTGATTATAGGAAATAATGGCTCTGCTTACAAAACTGGGAAAGAAAGGGAATAGTATTCACCTTTCACTAGTTGCTTCTGAAACCATTTCTTAGTAGCCACTTGCTATTAATACAGACGTATGCAAGTATACATGAGGAGAACAAGTGGAAAGGCTATTTAATACAATTAGATGAAAAACTAGCAGTCCACACTCAGGTATAAAGCTATCAGCCAAGTTACAAGAAGTTTTGTCTGAATAAACAAGAGCAGCTAAGGAAAAGACTACTTCATCATGCTTAAGAAAGCCTGCAAACATGGATTTTTAGAAGCTTAGAAGCCAGTAGGCTCCAGACAACTGGAACTGCTAGTACAGCCAGTAATTACCTATCAGAGAATCCTCCTATCTGCTCAAAATTACGATAAATTTTTTCCAGCAGTAAGAACTGTTTTTATACCTCCTACAATGGATGCTTCTGTTACTTGCACAACGAAGACACACTTCCTTCAACTTACTCTGACAAAAGTACAATCACTACCCATAAAGCAACACTATCTATAAGGATAGGACTGGCATAAGATTTTTACTATCTCCAGTTTATGTAGGAAACATTAGCTGCTTCCTGAATTTACCACTTGGTCAATCAACTTTCCACCACTGTTTTCCAACTGTTCATGTGACAAAACCTCTTACATTTACACTTGACAGTAAACATCAGTCATGAAAAATCAGTAAAGTAAAACCAACTGCCTCACATCATACGAGGACAGAAGTTACGTAATTCTGCAACTTTTTTTTTTAAAAAAAAAATCTTAGGTTGCGTAACTTCCTGGACTTGAGGGCCCAGCTCCTACAAAGATGGGAAAAGGGAGAGTGCTGCAGAAAGACAAGGAATTAGCATTTATTTTAACTTCTCTCTAAGAAGATGGGAGCATGACTATTACTGTCTTCATGAGTCTTTCCCACAAAACCCATTAAAAATGAGTCTCAAATGGGGTGCCTGAGAAAGTTGGACAAGACTCAAAAGGAGCTTACGGGGTTCTATGCCTGCTGGCAGAGGTTTTCATTTTGGAAAACAGGCAGTCTATAACAAGGTTCTTCATAAATATTGAAGATGGCTAGTAACTCATCAGCTTTATCTTCTTGTTTTCAGGTACTTCAGTAAGGCAACAGAGAAAGCGATAAAGTTGTTGCAATCAACAAAAAGTGTTACAAAGACTGAATGACATCTGAAGTAAAGCAGACTGACTTGCCTACATTCTTACATTAAACACAGTCCCCAATCTTAGTCTGTAAACGAAAAGGTAGACAAAGTTACATTTGCTAAGCCATTTTTCCCAAGAAATATTTCCATAACAATTCCTACCTCTGAGAAGCATTGCCCATTTTCTGCTCTGCAGTCTGCACGAGTAATCACAGCTTTATTCTTACCTCCACTACACAGCTCCTTTGCCATTTCAGGTAATTACACATTGGTTTTCACAACTGGCTACTATCCCTGACTTATGGGTTGCCATGTGTCAGTAGTTAAGCAATTAAGATCTACACTTTCCACTCAGCTACTTCACAATGCTAGTCTAGTGTACACTGACAATTTACAACTACTTATAAAAAACCAGACATTACACCCTGATGACTTTCTCCAATTAGCAAGCATGTAAGACTCAACATTTTGACTAGACATTCTACAACTTACTTTTCCATCTCTGAACAAGAATAGACAATGTCATGTCTTGCAAAGAGTTATCTCTAAAGACTCCTGGTTGCAGACCATTCATACTACAGCATTAAAAAAAAGTTCTCTATGAATTGAAAGTATCGGAAAGTATGTTTCCCTACAGAGAGTCTTTAAAGAGCAGCACAAAATTTTGAAAACTACCTAACTAGAGAAACACTATCCACTCTGTGCATCCATGAATTTTTGATGCACAATATGACCCGGAATCTTTGAGAGTGAAAATAGTATTTAAAAAGAGTTAAAATGCATCATAACACATACATTCAGTGCAACAAAATGAAAGTGGTATGGGCACGTTCATTTTGTATTCTCTGACTTTCAGAGATGACATCTCTGCTTAAGTAGTATTTTATTGTAGTTTAAGCATAACTTTAAAATCACCATTCCAAAATCCAAGCTGCCTTTGATAGAAAAAAACCAAACAAGTGTGCATGTAGAAAACAACTATTAGTAGTGCATTTTACATAACAGACTTCTACATTAGTTAAAAATAGAAAAAATAACTAACCATATGACCTAGGAAAAACTATTCTAGGAACTAAAGGAACGTTTTCAAGAAAAAGATACTCTACGATTTTTTCCCAGCGTATAACTGACTTAGAGAAGATTTGTACTCACTGTCTTAGTTTAAGCAGCTTCACATCTCGCTAACTGACTATATACAGTTTTGTGAAAGGCACAAAAATATGCGAGAACTTTTAGGTATTGCTCACCTATAAAAGCAAAAGGACCCCTCACGAGAAGGGACCATCATAAGAATATTTCTGGGTGTAAAAGCACCAAAGAGAGTGAAATGAGAAATTCAAATCTTAAACTGCATTTAAAGTTAAACTTTTTTTAAAAGTATAAGAGGCTTAAAACTAGTAAGCAGCAATATATTCTGTATCAATAGAAGTAAAGTAAAGTAAAACTGAAACTGAAGCTATTTAAATATCATAGCATTTTTAAATAAAAATATGTGAGTAGCAGATTAGCAATTTGGTAATTTATAGTGTTTATTCAAAGAGAACACTCTGGGAATACTCTAAGACTGCTTAGTTTAAGATATACTCATATGGCCACAAATTCTGTGATATTTAAGACTTATTAGTCTTAGGATTTCATAGACACACTTTAAAGAGTGGAACAAAAAAGTCTTACAATACTAGAAAAATTTATACATTAATCCACTGACTCATGGGACTTTTTTCTGCTTTAAGTAACTAGGGACACTTCATTAAATAGATTTATACCCCTAAATCAGAAAACTTCTGTGAAAAATTGATCCTGGATTAAATCACAGTAAAATGCATGACACTGCTTTTTACCTCCAGATCCTAGCTGCTTGTAGAATCTGTATTCCAAATGTAGCTGTGGTGCTCTCGACTTCATTGGCTCCTGATTTAAAAACAAAAACAACATTTAAAATAAAGCCTCTCTGCCAAAGCTTAAAAACTAGTATACTAACCTACAACCAGTCAAACTAACCCTACTGCTTCCAAGCCACATGGAAAGTTCAAGTGTCTCATCTGAAATGACTGGTAATTAAGAAACTAAGAAACCTAAACCTGTCAGGTGAGACTAGGGCATATAGGGACGTTTACACCTTGTATTGCTCCACGGGACTGGGGTCAAACAAGCAAACCCAATCACAGATCTACAATGGAATAGCTAAAAAATAACTTCTCTCTCCAAAGCATGTGGGCAATGTATCTTGCAGCTCTCAAAGGTGGCATTGATACGCAGCTTAACAGATCAAAAAGATTGTCCACACACCTGTTATACATGACAGACATATCTTTATCAAAAGTTTTATCCTAGGATCTTGACAAAAAGATACTAAATCCTTCCACCAAATAGTAACAGCTTAGCAGAAACTAAATAGCACCATTCTAAACTATAAATTCAAAACAACTAAAAAAAGCACCAGAGAATAAGCTTGTAGTTCAAATCTTTTTTCCAACATAATTTAGAGAAGTTAATGAAATCTTAGTTCTGTGTTCTACACACTAATGTGGCAAGGTCTCAGAATAAAGTGACATGAGATCAAGGACAGGAACACAGAGGTAGCCTAAATGAAAGGCCTAAATTCTTGAGTATTTCCCTTTACAAAGCAAAGGTACTTTACAATAAGATTCTTAAAGTAATTTCCTACAGCATCTTTTAGAAGATATGCTCAGTTTCTTGTGCTTTATGACATCTTCCAAAGCATCAGTGATAATTTGGACATTAACTGTGCAGTATTCCTACCCAGACTGCTCCTAATAGAATTGCAGCATGTAATTAGTAAGACTGTTAATACACTTATCAGCAATAATTGATACTGCTAGGTGTTAATTTTCAGGAAAAGTTTGGGCAACATGCTCATCTCTTCCCTCATACCATCTTCTCCGTAAGCTAACAGTTTATTAACCTGTGTTGTTTCCCAGTGGCACATCCAGGCCATAGAAACCGTGATCATGAGAAACTTAGTCCTCTTCCTCAACCCATCTCCCCCCAACACCCAGATGTTTCAAATTGCTGCTACTGCTACAGCCAAAGTCCCTGTCAGGGTGTGTCTATGCAGTTGATTTTGCCATGATGACAAAGGTGGAAGATCAAAAGTAAGAAGGGGACAATGTAACAGTTTCTACAAAAAATAAATACAATTTAATATATGCTTTTTATGCTCCAGTGCATTCATCCTACCTGAACACCGGAATTCTTTGCAAAGATGTGACCAAGAACTTCCTAGAACAAAAACCGTGCTGATCGTTCACAAATGGAATTACTAAGAAAGACCAAGTAGGCCACCAAAAGGTCCTACTTACAGTTTATGAGGAGAACACATGAAATTTATTGTCAACTATTAAAGACAGGTATCCCTTAACAAAACACTTTACTGTAAACATGGGCCTAAGCACATCAGTGCAACTACCAACCTTCAGTACTCAGCTTTCAGAGATATAAGTAAATTCACTATGAAGCATGTTATTGAAACATTTTAACCTTTTACAAAACCACACAAATTTACCTACTGGTTTGCCTGCAACAGTATTATACAAGTCTGTTAGTTACAAAATATACCACTCTCTACATAGTCTCTCATTAAAGCTTGTAATTCTGCCTGCTAAGAGGAAACTATTTTATTCCATCGAACTCTGCATGTCTGCTGAATATACTAAGACAAGACAGTGTTTACGGGCAGTTTTATTTTGTTCAATTATACAATTTTGCCTTACTTGATAGTACATTAACAACTTAATCATCACTCAATGTTATAAGATGATCCCATAATAAGGATGAAAAATAGCTTGTATGTATTAAATTCACATAAACAGACAAAACAAAAATTCTCCTAGGGGAAAGAAACAGCTTCCAGTTTTTGATATACACATCTACACTTTTTCAAATGAATGCTGCTTGTTCCAGTCATCAGCAGGAAACAATTCTGATAAGCCTTCAGAAGGCAAATGTTCTCAAACATTCAAACAAGTCTACTTGACGGCACATAAGCCAAAGACTGAAGTTAAACCCTGTCTAGCAGACAGACAATTAAATACTTTACTCCCTCCAGTAACAGCGAAAAAGATGTGGTAATATGTACTTGTAGTCCATTTTTTGGCAGACAGTCTTCTGGAATTGCCTTATTTTCGTAAAGAGGCTTAGATATCTTCCTGATTGTTCAGTAACTCCAAACACACAAAGGAAATACAATCTTTTGTTCAACAAAAATTGTGACAGGAAAAGCACAATAAGCTCTTCACATAAAATTTGTTTTGTTCCTACACGTCCCACTTTGCGGTATTCAGTGAACTACTGATTAATGAGAAGACAGGTAGATAAGAATAAATCAAGACAAAAAGGTATGTTAAATGTAATCTTCCACCATAACATAAGAGTGAAGAATACACCAGTGCAACTACATTTTTATAAGTCTAAAAAGCATATTCAAGAATAAAAAAGAAATGGCAAGTCATGGTTCTTTCTATTTTCGTTAGTATTTCAGTACATTTCAGCATCTAAAAATAAGCTGGGCAACACATAACTGTTCAAACATCATGTTAATCCCAGGGGACTCTAAAGCCAACTTCTCCTCTTACCAAAAGAAGTTAATGTATTTTGTTTATTTTGAAAAGCTCAGATCTTTACTTCAGTATCCTGAAAGAACTGTTTCAGGATTTCTGCAGTGTTCTGTGAACAGCCTTCACTTCACTGTTTTCTCTTCCAAGTCTAATTATTTCAAAGCTTCTATATTAAAACATAGATAGCTTCTTTTCCCTGCAGAAGAGCATTTGTGCCTCTTAATGAGGGACTCGGGGTCTTGCTGCCGTCAAAGAATTAATGTGCAGTTTACTAAGCACCAGTTATGTGAGCAGCATAAACAACAGCTCCTTAGTTCAGAGAGGTTCTTTTGAATCAAGTTTTCTCCCTCCTTTTTTCTTTTGTGGGATGCTTATATCTTCAAACAAAAGGATGTGTGAAATCTGTTTCAGGTTCATAATGATTTCTTTAATCGTAAGCATAGAAATTTTCAAGAACTCTGATGTTAACCCAAAGCACAATATAAACATTCAGCTATTACCTAACTTTTCATGTTTTTAGTAGTCCAGTGAGAACTCCTACTCAGTGTATCTTATGTTTCTGCTTCATATATTCTTAAGCAACAGCAAATTAAAGCTATTTTCAGGAAAAAAAATTTTGAAGAGGTAGGGCTCATTACAGGAAAAAAATCAGTCTATTAAACACAGTTGCACTTGATTTGCATTTACTACAGACTTCTAGAGAGGTTCTGAAATGGTATCATTCTAGACTGCAATAATTCTTTAAAAAAGGAGGAAAAAAACATTCCAGCCTTGGAACCAACCACAACTTCTTTCCACACACACCCCATTTATAATTTTAAGGATTAAAATCTGAACAGTTGAATGATTAATGAATCAATGAATCAAAGACTAGAGATTAAAAACAGCAGTGACTACCTCATAGCTTTCTATCTTTCACACAAAGGCAGAAAGAAAAATTGATTTATTTCCAGAAGCCGCTTAAGCAGAAAATCCTTTAGTTGGTATTTGGTTAGTGGTTAAGTATCCTGCAGAGAAGATAAGTTTCAGCAATGGAGAAATTTGTCAAAGGGAAAGGGAAGAAGAATGAAGGAGAGGGAAGAGCTGAAAAGGGAGTAGGAGATTTAAGGGAAGTAGAGGGTCATGTAATAAAAAGTAAATCTAACAACAAATAAAGAGGTAAGCAGGATAGGTACAGTTCATGTATACCACATGGTTATTCCTGAAAAGCTACCTGATCACAACATACCAGTTTATATACTAATAGACCAGCAGAAACATACAAATACCATTAAACTGCACAACTGATAAAGCCCAGTTCTTAAGACTTTCATTCCAGTTCTTAAAAAAGTCCATTCTACCTTTCAAACTTGAGTATCTGCCCAACCAGAACAGGCCATAATTAAAGAAGCCAGATTAAGAGCAAGATCCTGGAACTGTAGCCATTTTACCAGAATATGCATTCACATATAAGCTTTATACATCAAAATGTATATATTGTATGACCCTCAGGCCTCACACAAAGGTGTTTAAACTATTTCCTTACACAACTAAATCCTGAAGTTGCTATAAGCATAATAAACGAGAACATACTTGTTCATGAGGGAAAAATTACTTCACCACAATAAAAAGTTTAAGTCAAAACAGTAGTTATAAAATCCATTTACTTGTAACATCACAAGCACTCCTGCAAGCTGCTGTATAAATGCAGCCATTATAACTCATGCTCTTGAGAGAAACCCACACAATCCTCCTGCACTAGAGTATATGGTTACTGTTTATACACAAAGTATCTGGCATAGGAGATGTCTTGCTCCTCACAGCAAAACAGTACGTCAACAATGGAATGCTACCACGAGGAATACAAATAAGATTTTAGGATACTGCAGGAGAGATATTACCACAACCATACCTGCCATGGGTTACTGCTCAAAATATAATACACACATAATTCAGGTAATCCTATTCAGAAGGGCTAAACTTGAACTACAACAGGTGCAAAACAGCAAGGAAATGAAGAGCAGCTTATTTAGGATAACAAAACAGAGACTGAGTATAAGTCTAATGACTGCTCTCAAAACACAACGGGAATTAGTGCTAGACAGAGGGGAAAAACTGTTAGGTTTACATTTTAAAAGGGAAAGGTTGGTATTCCACAAACAAGTACAACCTAGCTAACTGTTAGAATAAAGTCCTGGCACTGTCTGCAATAGGAGAAGAAAAACAGCAAAAAAGCAAAACTCAACCAAATCCTACAATTTGATGCAGCTGCTTTTAACAGACTGAACATTGTGACCTAGATCTCTTCCAATTTGAAAACAAATTCAAAAGAGCTGGAAAGTTATTAAAAAAAATTAGAATCATATTAAAAGAACCCACTAGTTATACCTGCTACTAAGTGTGTTTTTAGCTTATGATGATGCAAGCCCTGGTGTTGATTTGCACTATGATTCCTTCCATTTGTTGTTTATTGCAAAGACACTATAGCTTTTCATACTATTAATGGTAAGAGGACAACTCGAAAAATTAACTACGTATTCAGAGTTCTCTAAACACTTCAAGTTAGCAGTAAATTACAGACATACTTTACTACACTGGTTCTTCAGTGACTTCAAAGTAAGTTATTCAATAATGATACTTCAAGCTTTTTGCGCAGCTGTAAATGAACAGCTGTAAGATTGAGTGATTTGGAAACAAAGTGGAAGTTCCCACTCAACAGCACCTTTGAAAGTTTAAATGGGTTGAAATAGCAGTTGAGTTCATTAATAGTTATATATATGAAAAAAAAAAATGGTTTTACCAAAACCCCCTGATCAGATTAAAAAGTTCTCTTGCTCTACATCAAGTAATTAGGGCTTACAAAAAAAAAATCACTGTCTTGCAAACTATTTCTGAATGTACTTTATAGTAAACAGCCTTTAACTAGAGGAACTCGCAGACTGTTTCCAAGTTCTGCAAGACACAGAGTAAGTTCAAGATATTCTAAAACAAAATAAACTTAAATCTGGTATAATGCACACATGATAACCCTCAAAACTGCATCCAATGTTGCTCTTTCAAACCATAACTTGGATGTTTTTAAATCTGTAACTACTCCTGAAGTAAATATTTTTCTAAGCAAAGGAGTGATACAAATATTTTTCAGGAGTTTATTATGTACATTTACAATGCTTTTTAGATTCTCCATCTAAAGCCATGTATTTCTATTTCCATAGTTGATCTTCCACTTTATGGAACCAGAAATTCACCATATGATGCTATGAAAAACCTTTTGTCCTACTGCAGCAACAAGAAATTAATGGAAGTCCTAAAATTCCTTCAATAACAAAAAGTAAACAACTGAATTTCATACTGAAATACTTTGGTTGCAAAAACAGTCATTTACCAAGAAGTTAAAACTATCCAGAAGCCAAACATGAAGCAAGCTGAGTAGTTCTGATGAAAGATTCAGAAAAAAGCAGAACAATGACATATTAACAAAGTATCCAAATTTACCATGTTTGTAAGTGAAGGAAACATTTTACACATCATTGCAAGCACAACAGATTGTCAGATTCACACTAAATTTACTTGTTGCACAAAAAAGGAATCTACTAGGAAGACTGCTGAGTGCATTATGATCAATTTCACAAACATACATAGATTTAGCTCTGTAAACAGTGACAACAATTAACACTGGTTTTACTCACTATGGCCAAAGCATATAATTACATCTACCACTAACTGCTTTCACCTCGTCAGTTGATAACATACACAACTATTTAGAATTTCAATTAAGGAAATCAAACCTTTATACATGAAGGGAAAATTCTCATTAGTTTCTCATCCCAAATACTTTAAAAATAAGTAAATAAACTTACCAGCTTAATTGCCATATATTCGTTTGTGTATAAATTTTTTCCTTGAAAAAAGAACAAAAAAAAAAGTGAGACATTGGCTTTCCTGTTCAAATAAATCCCATTTAAACATCAAGAAAGTCTTTGAAACATTTTTGATTTAAGGTGCTAGGTGTTCTGGTAGTGACTTAAAAAAATGTGGCTTTATTAGTCTGATACCATACTTTAAAGACAACTTTATTCTTGAACAGTGTAAGAAGTGGCAGTTTCACTGAGAGCTTCAGCCATTTCACCAAGCTTGCAAAATTTTTATACACTAGAAAAGCTTGAAAATCAATAAATTACTGTAAGTGGAATGTGATATTCTACATTTTCATATTTATTGCTGAAAACTATTTAAAATTTATTTTAAAATTATCATATGGTTTCGGAACACCAGACACTAACTAAAGTTAGAATTAACTAGGACTATTTTTTTAAATGCTTACACCACCTGGAAAACGTATCTGCTGCTTTAAAAATGATTCTGTAATTGGATAAGCATATTTCAAACATTACTTCAAATCGTATGCAAGGACTAAAATATTAAACAAGCTTTACAGGCATAAAATCAAAAAATAGCAGATAAAGGAAGAAGTCATGACACTTTTTGTTTCTCTAGAGTCTTCAAATAAGTTTCGTGTGTATTGTTTTTAAGGACAAACCTACTTTTTTTCTCTGTAGTATTACTCAGGTCTTAGTTTCCCATGTTTAGCTCAGTTTTCTTAAAGAAATCAAACAGGGAAAAGACATAGATCAAGACAAAAAGTTTCCCTGCAAAGACAGTTACATTTATAGTCAAAAAAATACGATCTCAGCTCTAATCCTATTTTTTAAAAATAGAGTACCCTTGCAAAGCTGAAAAAAGATGTATTAAAGTCATATGTCTGTTAAGGGATCAACTTTTACAAAAAGTAAGTTACTTGAAGGCTGTACAATAACAAACACAGAATCAGTATGGCAGCATGCCCTAATCTGACCACCAAAAGAATGGATAATTCTAAGACCTATCCAGGGACTAGAGCGGAAATCCAGGCATCTTTAATAGTTATATCTTAATGATCATTTGAGTTACATTTTTGACAAAAAGTGAATCTTGTTTGAAGTTGCTTCTGTATCTTTGCATTCTGTCACAATCTAGAAGACACTAAAAGAAACTCTTGCAGGGGCCCTGCTTGTTCAGTCTATTAAGACATATAAATCAGCTACCGGAGTAGCTAACAAATTCAGTTACAGTTAAGTAACTGAATATTGTGTTCTAGTAGCCAAATGCAATAATGACAGGTTTATCCTTCTGAAGAAACATCAGAAGGGACATTCCAAAGAAACATCAGAACTCTCCATGTAGTGATTCAAGACGATTGTCTCTAAAATATTGAAGACAGCAGATTTGACACCACTGTTGATCTATCTCTAAGCACAGAACAGGTTTTGTGTAATGCATCACATGCAGCAGCAACAAGCTTTCTTTTACTACCCTATCTGTTTATCTTAACTACACCTCAGAAGAGGCTTAATATTAACAGCTTAATATTCAAAACAATTTGGTCTTCTGCAAGTTACTGGTTGCACATCAGACACTCATTTGCTATGTACAACCAATTTACCACTACAGAAGTCTGGCCACTCCTTTCTTCTCAGGTGGAAGAACTACAATGCCTACTGATTTATAACTGAATTTCTATCTCTTGAAGCTCAACTTTACCACTCTAACAACTTTTTTCCTCCTTTAAGTCTTTAAGATTTGACCTTAAGACACTTGCTCTAAATATACTTCAGTCTGAAGTACATAAAACAAATTAAGTACTTGTGTACATCTTTGTAGGAGGGATGGCCACTTTAAGTTACTTGCTATTGTAGTAATGTAAAAATAACAAATTTAAATCAGAATCTGTAATACCAATCTTAACTCCTGCTTTCAGCAACTTACATTTAAGACATCTTACCCCAGAAATAACAATAAATAAGGATCAGAAATATCTACTATATATGCAAAGAAAAGTAGACATTAAACAGAAAGCCTACACTTATCCTGGTGGCTGACAGGACACCACACTATTATCTTCCTCCTATTTCTTTTACTTGTTTGTCCTATTTTATTTCAGTACTATCAGACTTTGTCTTAACTACTTTAATATTGTATTTAGAATAAAACAGATTATTTCACTCTGTATCTGCTGCAAGAAAATGGGTTAATCTGATACTGATCTGAAATAATCAACTCTGCAGGTTGTGATCACTCCAAGATAACAGACAGGAAAAAAAAAATTAACTTTATTAGTTTACAGTCGCCTTCAGTAGCAAATGTTACATCAATTCTACTGGTTCGATTTAGTTCATGGAGTGGTTTAAAAGAAAAATTATCATTCAAAGCCAGTTTAGAAAAGTTTAGGACAAGTTGAATACAGAGTTTCAGCTTGACTTGCGAACTCTGAGGCACATACATAACACTGTACAGGTCAAAATACATCAATCCTGTTTAACTCTTAATAGGAATAACAAGAGTACCTCTTATTGAGGCTGTGTTAAATTCAGTATCCTCAGTCAGAGCTCCAGCAATGTTATTTTTCATCCCTTTAAAGTAAGAATAGTCTAAGCTTGTTTACATTCTGACTCGGACTAGATTTAAGGCCCCAGAAGCACTATATTAAAAATGTTGTATTTCATGCATGTTATAAACAGGCATATATAAATATGTTATATTTTACGCAAGCACAATATTAAAAATATTGTCTGAAGGGACATGAGTACTAGTTCTACCAGAGGCAGAAGATCAACAGAAACACATCACCTACATAGCCCATGCTACTACCAAATACCCTACCTTTGAACCCATCTCCCTTTAAACCTTGACACAGTTCATTAAGTCAAGCCTTCCAGGAACACTGGAACAAATATTTGCCATTAAGTGTCAAGTTATATTTGTTAACACATACAGAATCCACAGATCTTGAAAACCTTGGCTAATCATGCTGTCATCATGGAAATTTAAGTCCCCCAAACTAAATATATAGTCTTCCAAGAGCGTACACCCATCATTTAGTCTCTACTTCAATAAACGGTAGTATTTCCAGCTTTGCTACCCAACTTCTTCAGAACTCCAGAAGTCCTTCTCATCTGTCCCTTCTTCATCATTTGATTTTCATCCATCTGTTCAGCAGGGAACTAAGTGATAGAATTATCCACCTCCCAGATTGTCTCTACAGATGGATTCCTGCTGCCTCTGTCTAACAGCAACTCACTGTTTAGCCTCACTACACTGCTGATGATAGAAAGGAAACCAAGGAATCCACGAGCCTGCTGCTATTAAAAACACTCTAGTGCCTGCTACACTGCCTCCAAGAGATCTCCAAGACCACAGTACCATAAGACAGACCTACAGGAGAAGGATGTGTTTCACATACGCTTAGCCCCAAATCCACCTCAATAAACTGCTTCAGGAAGCCAGGAAAGGTAGCAAAATACAATAACCATGAAATAATTTCCAGCATCTTGGAAGAGACGACTAACTAATGTAGGATAGCAGTGCACACAATTACAAAACATTTTTAGTCCCAGAAAGTCTCCTGCTACAGAGATTCTTAATAAGTCATAGGGCTTGCACTGGTTAGGGTCAAGCCACAAAAGATGAGCAAGGCAAATTTAACCTATCTGAAGCTTGAAAGTAGTTTGAAGAGCTGTATGGTGTGTTCATGTAAGATGTTTTCATGGTTAGACTGCATACAATGGTTTTGAATAACATAAGATGAAATAAAGAAACAAGGATCTTACCTAACCGTAGTTCTCCAAAGTTACCACATCCAATTTTTTTGCCAACTCTGAAGTTAGGTCCAACCATTAGCACTCCAGAATTTGAAGAACCAGTTCCACGTAGGTTGTGGCCTGACCTCCCACTAGGCCGTGCCATTCTTTCATCTGGCTTGTCCTTGTCTTTTTTTTTATTATCCATATCAAGTTTACGGTACTCCACTTTGATTTCCTCCTCTTTTTAAAAATCAGTATAAGCAAACTCCAATGGGAAAATGTGAGAATGAAAACATCACCAGTGAAGTGCCCTGCTGGTTATCATCAGTAAGCAGTCAACAGCAGCATGTTCATCCCATCTGCAAAGCCTTGGTAGTATCTGTAGTAAAAATGTATCTCCAGAATGTGCACCACCAGCAACACTTAGTATTTACAGGAATTCTGTTAAAGAAAAATAAAGTTATTCAATGCAGTAAGATTCTTGTACAAAATTACCTCTCCCTTCAACTAGCCATACAATTCAGCTATAACTAATTTTATTTGCTTTACAGATCTTCTATGAAAAGCACTACTGTAAGGTTAAAGCCTCTGATTCTAGCATGTAATGGCAAGAAATATTGGTGTGACTGAAGTCAGCTAAAAAATATCAAGGCTCAATACAACAGATATTTTTAAATAAACTGCACAAAACAACCTTATAAAACTACAGATAGACACATTTAAAATTGACATTTAGACTCTCATTGCATCTTATGCCACCTATGCAAAAGAAAGTATTTTCTGGGGTTTTTTTCCACCCGATTAGTATCTGTTGATCCAAGGAAACGCTCAAGATGCACAGTTACTGAAGTTATAGAAAGACAGTCAAATTTAAAATTATTCCATTATCTTTTCTGAATTATAATTTCTGAGATGCACAATTTATAAACTCATGGCAAGGATACTTCAGTTCTCTCAGTAACTCCTAGAGCCTGAAAATAAAATATATTTACTTATTCTTCCCTGTCCCATTTAATTACGCCATAAATTTGCTTCCCCACTCCCCTTGTCCACCTTTTAGCATCATTGCCCTGACACTAATTCCAACATGGATTTCAGCAAAAACATAATGGTAGCTTACGACTGCAATAAAGAAAGCTTTCATTTTAATCTTGGCCATAAGAATAGCAGATACTGTTTTCTACTTGACAATAGTGGTTTAAAAACCCAAAATTCAGAAGATAGTTGGCTACTACATAGCCAATATTCCAGAGTGAGTTAAGTACCTATTCAAAATTATTTTGCTACATTTGCTTCAATGTTGGGAATACACTGCCATACAAGAAAACATCCCCTGAAAAAATAATGTATTTCATGTGCTACGGCCTAAAGATAGTCATCAGGAGCTTATTTTAAACACTTTGAACTGAAGACACTTTCATTTTTTAAACCTATTTCTCACAAAGTAAAATTATTATTCACATCACAGCTTATTACAACATTTTAAAAATCAAAGAGCCAGTAGAGAAAAGATACCAAAGAATATTAATAACCGCTGAATCACGGATATTCATAGCACAGTCATAACTAGACAATATTTAAAAATCACTGACAGTTGACTAATCTATCACCTGAACAATGAAGCACATGGAAATTTGTTTAGAAAAGAAACATGATCACCTTACTAGGAAAGGGGGAACAAAAGACTTGTTCTGAGAACAACCAAAAAACGCAAATGCAGGTTCCAGTCCAAGTATACCCACTTAATATAGGCGAAAAGGACTTCAGCAGTGAGTAATGAATGCTGTGCCGTGGTATGATATAGACAGAGGTATTTAAGAGAAAAATAGAAGTGCATTTGTCTACAACATATTCTTGCAGGTTCAGGCACCACCACTAGATACCCTAAAGTCACTTTCCAAACCACAGACCTCAGAGGAACAGACTGAATGGGAAGCAATAGGTAATTTTTCCTCACCCACCACACTACAAAAGCTAGGGCAGAAATAAGAAAACTAGAAACAGAGCATGTTGAGGTAGGACTTCAAGGGCACCATTTAGTACTTAGAAAGAAGGTCAGTACATTTGACACAGCAGAATGCATAAATGTTTTAAGTACCAAAGAAAAAAGACTTATATTCCATATCTTACTGGTTCTCCGGTGAGAAATAATAAAATAAACAATCATAGAATTTTTATTCTAATACATAGGTTTCATGGCAGATAGAAGCAACGCACCTAAGCACAACATATTACTGCCACCAGCAAAAAGTAAAAAAGCACAGACAGTTATTAACACGATGTTTTGCTAATCTTAGTAGCAGTGGAAGAACAAACTTCCTGTCACTATTTTCCACGCACCAAAACTTTTATACTACCAACTGCTGAAAGATATATCTTGGAACCGTGAAAAACACTAAGAGTTCATACCAGTGATATCAATGGGCTCCACAACAGAGCAGTGGGACTACAGAAGGGACTTCATATGCAGGCAAACCTGAAGAAATACAAATCCGATTTCAGACTTAATAGGATTCTTAGCTTACAAGTTTCCATAGCTTACCTGTTGACACATATACAATATCTAATCACATGTCAAATGAGTTTAAAATGGTATTCACAACTTCATTTTAGAAGGACAAAACAGTTGTAGTTTTGTCTTTTATTTCAGATTTCTCCATTTTGTCTTTAACTACCAGCTGAGCACAGCATGTGGCCTTGCTAACTGAGCAGAAAACTTAGCTGTAACAGGCTGGGTTCTGAGGGTGCTGAGAAGTCAGTCGTGATGCATCAGGAGCATGGAATAACAAGCACGCAACATGAGGACAAAGGGCACCATAAATTCAGTAGCAGCACTAAGGCAATGGTGATCTCCAGTTGTGAGCCAAAGAAAGTCCATCATCGCCTGAAAAGCTTCCAATCTCACACTGTTCCAGTTCATGTAGCAATAAAACAGTGCTGGAGAAGCCAGGCTGGGAGCTCAAGGACAGATTATTAGTATTTATGCAAAGCATATTAGCAGCTCTGTGTGCATGCTAGCCCAGATGAAGCCTAGTAGCTAAGAAGACACTGAAGCTTTGCCAGTGAGAAATTAGTTTTCACAATACATTTTCAATTCATCTGTAATCACAGCAAGATCTTTAATTTGAGAAGTCCAAATAATAACCAAGCCCACCCATGAACAGTATTAAGTTACCAAAGATGAAGACTTGCAATATGTTTAGAATCTTCATTTTAAAAGTATCTTATCTGTATACCCAAACACTTTTTTCTACAACCTAACAGTCTAATATTTTAGACACTAGTTTATTAGACACTAATGGCAACAATCTTTTTCAAGTCAGTTTACACTAATACTACATTCTTTATCAAGAGAACTTTTTTCTGACTACTCAATACACACGTAGCCTTAGACACTGAAAATGGCTTACGATATAACACTGCATACAAATATCAAATCAGATGGTCTTCTAAGCAATTTATGAGTTAATTTATTAATTGAAACAGTCAATTTAGAACAGAATCCTGTCAAAGAAACTATTGCCAGTGTTTTTTAATTCCATTATTCACTCTGAAACTGAAGTTACAGCAGTTCAAGTTTTAATTAGTTTCAAAAACTGAGCTCATTTATGTGAAATCTCTTTCTGCCTTTTTCTTAATCTTTTGTGAGACGCCCACCCAGCCGCTCTCTCACTCCCGCTTCTCAAAAGGACAGTGGGGGAAAAAAGTAAGATTAAAAAGCTCATGAGTCAAGACTGAGACAGGGAGATCACTCACCAATTACGGTCACAGGCAAAACAGACTTGACTTGAGCAAGATTAATTTATTGCCAATTAAAATACGGTAAGGCAGTGAGAAACAAAGACAAAGCTAAAAACACCCTTCCCCCACCGCTCCTTCTTCCCAGGCTCAACTTCACTGCTTCACTTGCCACTCCTCTACCTCCTGCCCTCCCCTGAGCAGGCAGGGAGACAGGGAAAGGGGGTTGTGGTCAGTCCATACCCACTCCTGCCTCCTCATGCTGTTCCCCTGCTCCAGCATCGGGTCCTCACCACAGGGCACAGTCCTTCAGGAACAGCCTACTCCAGCATGGGTCCCCCATGCAGCACAGGTCCTGCCAGAAAACCTGCTCCTGCATAGGCTCCTCTCCACGGGCTGCAGGTCCTGCCAGAAATCCTGCTCCTACGTGGGTTTCACTCCACAGGCTGAAGCTGTCTTCAGGACATATCCACCAGCATCACTGTGGTCCTCTCCAAGGGCTGCAGCTGCCTTCAGGACATATCACAGAACGGTTTAGGTTAGAAGGGAGCTTAAAGATCACCTAGTTCCAAAACCCCTGCCATGGGCAAGGACACCTCCCACTAGACCTGGCTGCTCAAAGCCTCATCCAACCTGGCCTTGAACACTTCCAGGGATGAGGCCTCCACA
>VYXH01009263.1:23516-45222 GCA_013397275.1 Burhinus bistriatus | reverse complement strand
ATGTCTGCTCCGACGCCTGGAGCACCTCCTCACCCTCCTTCACCAACCTTGGTGCCTGCAGGGCTGTTTCACATATTCTCACTGCTCTCTCACAGCTGCTGTATAGCTTTTTTTACCCTTTCTTAAGTATGTTTTCCTGGAGGTGCCACCACCTTCACTGCTGGGCTCAGCTGTATCCTGCAGTGTGTCTGGCACAGGGTAGCCCTGGCTTCTCCTCATAGAGGCCCCTGCAGCCCCCCTGGCAGCCCCAGGGTACAGACATCCAGTGTATCTACAAAAACAACACTCATGTCTTTCAAATTTGTGAAATTCCAAACACTATAGGTGAATAACTGGTTTTTTAAAGTAGCAAGTGCTTCCAGGAGAAATATCCTACCACACACTTTTCAATTTAAAAAACCACTGCTTTCAAAACTTTTGTGTCTGCACACAGACCCACCACAAGCTGTTAGCCATATGAGAATGCAGTAAAGGAAAGGAAGTTACAATGGATTCAAGGGATAAAGATAAGCTTCAGTATAAGCTTCAGTATTTATCAAGTAGATTAGCTTTGCAAATGCTACTAGCATTTTGAGAACAAATCACAAAGCAGGAAAAAACTAATAAAACCCAATACTTTAGAGTAACTAGTAAATAAACTGATCATTAATTCCTTCCTAAAAAAACGTATTTTCGCATACTGTTTAAGTAATGCTTTATTGAGTATCTTACTGAAATTTAAGACAACAATGCATGAAATCAAACACATTATTAACAACGTAAATTTCAGTTTCCAAAAAGGCATCTATTATATGGTAACTTACGCCCTTCCCTCTTCTGCTGTTGAACCAACAAATACTCTGGTTACATTACAGGTATGCTTTTTTATATATACTGAAATTAGCACCTTTTATCAGATTTACGCTAAACAAACATTGGAAGCCCCATACATTTTTCACACACTACATGTCAGACAGAAGACACACAAGCATTCCCATCAGTCTCTCCAGGACACAAGTGTTCTCTTACAACATTTCCTAATAAAATAATCTGTAGCTAATTTGAAATAAGGAGAGCACTTAAGACTTTCTCCATATTGAAGCTCCTGTACAACATTTTATGAAGTATTTACCTTAAAAGTACAAGAGGCATTCATTTTTTTTTTTATTTACACTGCACTTACCAACGACTGAGTTATACTGTTGATGACACTATCTCTTCTTTATCATAATGCTCACATTCTAAAAAAAAAGCACTAAAAGGCAAAGATATATCTATATAGTATTTGTAATTACTTGGGCATGCAAAAACTTCTGATACAGAACGAAAGTAAATTACAAGTTATGGGAATTGTATTAGTTTCCTAGACTGTTAAGGAAGATCCAGCAGATTTGTTTCAAAGACTCAACATAATTTGTAGGACTCAGAATTCAGATGCCATTCAACAGTGTGCATCATCTAAAGTGATAAAATATGTACAGTGTAAGCATTCTAAAACATTTGCACAATCGTTGTCTTGCTATGTGCTACTTATATGAGCTATATTCTCCTCACACGCAACCTGCCTGAAAAAACGTGCTGTCCTTGTCCTCATTTCACAGCTTGACTTTCTGTTTAATTTTCATTTTTCATCTCTGCCTACATAAATGAGCACACTTGACACATAAGCATCAGCCAGATACTAGGGAACACTGTTAGGATTTAAATAAGCGTTCTTGCTCAAAAAAAATATATGATTAAATATCAGCATAATGGCAAACACCACCAAAGCCAAGTTAACAAAGCAATGTCATAGTGAAATGACTATTTATGTTGAAGTAGGAAGAGAAAGTAAAGGAAGCTACGAAAAAAGTCAAAATGGTATTACATGGCAGCAAAGGTAATTAGATCTTAATTAGAAATTAGATCCACAATCCATATAGATTGAGGATAAAAGGTGAAATGAGACTGGAAGACTTTTAAGGAAGCAGTCAGAGTAACTGAGATGCAAAACTAACATCAGCTAATACAGGTTTTATTTATTTGATGGAATTTAATAGACATTCCCAAGCACTGTAGAGAGACTGCCTGAAAAACAAGTAGAGGAATGGTAAAGACAAGCAAGAACAGTGAAGACAACAGCTAAGATACATGTTTCAGTTGACTGACAGCAGTCATACACCTAACACCTGCAGAAGAGTAAACGAAAGCTCAGCCTTGGTTTTAGAAACATAAATTAAAATCGATGGTAAAAGACAGCCAGGCTACTGTACCATGTCAACATGACTTAAATACAGAACATACAGTCAAATTAACCATAAATATAAACTTAACCACAAGACTACAGTAATACCATCCTGAAACAAAATCCCTATTTGCAATGAAGAAGCATGTGAGGAAAACTGTATTTGCTGGGTCCAGAGAGAATTAACTATTTCTGCCAGTACTGGCTTTACCACATTTAAGGTAAGAAATCAAAGGCAAAACTTATTAGCTTGGATTCATCAACACACTGATGTGGCTAAACTGCTAACTCTGGAACTACAGTAGGTACTCCAGCTCAGGAGTGTTTGCTCAGTTCTGTACTCCATTAAATGAACATGGTATAATTGACCTACATGTATTATCACTTCCAAACTTTTGTGCACTTGACCTCTCAAGTTCAGTAACATTCTTTCTGAATTTAATACTTCTTAAACAAAGCCAAGGCAAGGACTAAACAGACTATTCCCTAAAGAACTCTACTGTCTAAAGGGCAGATAAGCAATTTTGTGGTATTTGAAGAGGACAGACAGACAACTATTTCCTTGAAGGGACATTTTCACTCTACAGAATGTTTTACACATGGATGATTGCACACAAAGCTTTCTGAACAGACAAGGAGATTCCAACTCGGAAAATCCAGCTTGTTTGACGTGTTTGCTTTGCATTCTCTCTGCTGCATAAAATTCTACACAGAGAGCAACTGAATGAGTTCTAATGGAACTACACAGGTCTGTAAACAAAAGTGATCCTTCAATTCACCACTATACTCAAACTATTTTTTTATTTAAATGCAAGTTTTGCAGCTGTATAATCCTGAACAACTCAGAACACTGAAAACTCTCTAAGAATATATACAGAACTAGACATACAGAAATTGAAATTAAGCAGGTATCTCACTTCCAAATGAATTCACTGTGGGAAAACTTCAGTATTTTTCTTCCTCTAACAAATAGATTATGGTCTCTGAAAGATTTATATGTAAAGGGTATCTGCCTAAACTTCTAAAGAAAACTGTTTAAAGGCTCTGGAGAAAAACACTGTAATATTACATATATGGTGAATATACTGGTGAATTAGAAAAACATAGTCAGGCTCTATTCTGTCTTCTGTTCCATTATACACTCCGTACATTCAATAGTTTTGCTGCTATTGTTCCAAGTTCACACATCACACAAAAGAACACATTATATATTAAGCAACCATACGCTGCTACAGAAAATCTGTGAACCAAAACAATCGTTACCTAAACCTATATTGGAGACATTTTCCTTTAAATCCTTTTAATCTTTGCCTCCTTGATTCAGTTTTCAAAACCTAACACAGCTGTGCAACACCAACTGTAAGAAAAAAGGATAATTACACAAGGCCACAAAAATCTGATCAAATCTTCTAATCATATCCATATTAAGGTTCTTCTTTTCCAAGTGTCCTGGAAACAACTGCCAGTTCTTTAAGTTGCACCACTACCAAAGATAATACACACCCACTCAAACACAATTTCTTTCACATCTACTGGTGCAAAAAATCTCTAAGTCCCAGTTGGGCTGGCAATTTTAAAGTACCATTGAGTTTTATTATCACACAAGTATTTCTAATTTCTTGCACAGCCACACTCACGGAAGAACATCCCATTCAAAGTTTCCTTTAGGGACAAAGTCAAATTATTGCCAGAAAGTAGTAGGCTGCTAAAATTCAAATTCTAAAACAGGCATTGGCACACAGGAAAAAGTGACACCTACAAAACATTTTAGATATCCCTAGATTACAGAGATACACATCTACACATCTCTCTAAATATCAGTTGAAAATGTCCCAATTAACACTACCAAAGACTATATGCCACATAATAAGAAACCTAACTCTGCAGCAACAAAGACTTTCGAGGACCCTATATAAGGTCAGGTAAAAAACTAACTCATTTAAGCACCTTCTTTATTCATACATCTCTCAAACAGCTGAGCCTGCAGCAGCACTGTAATTCATGCAAGTTTACATATTCCAAGGGGTATGTCATAACAGCGTTCACATCTTAATGTGCAAGTCCCCTTTAAAATAAAAACTTACTAGCTACTTCTTTCCTTTTCCATGTTCCAGATTTACTCTTAAATAAACCTATTAAGAGAATATTAAAGCTCCTAAATAAAACATTCCACTGCCTGGAAGTGACAAAGTTAAATGAAACATGAAGTCATAACTGCTCCCTTAGGTATCATACGCATTATCTTTCAGAGTTTAATTACAATATCCTACATCACTGCTAGTATCAGTATACTACCATTTTTCTTGAGTTTTAGAAAAAAGCATACAGTAGCACAAGAGCTACAGAGGAAAAGACGAGATTCCATGAAACAAAAGGGAAGACAGAAAAGAAACACCTCTGGTTTAAGCACAAAGCATTTAAAAGTTCAGAGGCTCCTACCATTTTCACACATCTTCAGTTTTTCTCATCCCTTAACTTCTTTGTTTACATGCTTCTACTCCCAAGGTCTCATGGTTTTTGGCACTGACATTAATCTAGCAGCAAGGCTTCTCCTCACACCTTCTAGAAGAGTGCAGAGAGTTTCCAGTGACTCTACCAAGAGCCTTCCTCTAACATTGCACATAATTTTTATGGAATAATTCACCTACTAAGTAGCCCTAATTTCAGACGGAGAACAGTCACATTTAATTTCCAATATTGTTTCAATGTTACAAATACATTTGGACCACAGAGAGAGTAACACGGAATTTTATTCAGCAAAACTCCTTTAGAAGTATTTAACTGTAGAAAAACCGCAATTCATCCTACAAATCTGAAATCAAGCTCTGAATGAGCGCTTTGTTATGAAGGAATCAATACACATTTCAAATATCTAATCAACTATTTCTGGTATTGTTTGTATGTCTCATGGAAAGATTAAGTTGTTCTTTCTAACGAAGTTCTAAGATGACTGCACCATTTTAATTCATTTTTATATACATGTCTGCATGCAACAGAGGACACCCATGAAATTTCAAATCCCCAGCAAAAAGGTTCACAATCAAAGAGCCCTTGAGAGTTTAGGACAGCAGTTTCTAACCTCAAAAAATTCTTGGGCTAGAATTTAAATTGGAAAATATCTCTATATTTATATACGATTTAGTAAGATTCATAGTTTACTTAAAATGAAAAATAAATCTACTCTTTAATCATTAAATATTTAATTATTTTCAATTTAGTCCAACGAGAGAAAAATCAAACCTTCACATGATCTTCATGTGTCCCAAAAAAGTAGAGTGGCCATTCCAACAATTTATATTACAAATAAATTTGTCTATAGCTTTATTTTTCATACAAGTAGATGCTTATAATATTGGTATCACACTGCTTTGATGGTTGTTTTCTTTTCTCACTAATTTGAGCCTGAAAAGATAAATCCTTTCATATATAAACTTACAAACTCCAAAATAAAATCAGATGTTAAAGGATTCATTGCATAACTCAAATGTAACCTACCTGATTTTGACTTAATATTATCTCATCATTTTTCAGATTTCAGAAGCAGAAAAAAAGGCAAGATCATTAGCATCTCAGTTAAAACTTAAGTCAAAATGAGAGTGCTGAAATATTCAACACATAGAACTTCCACAGAGGCTACATACTCATGACATGAGCTTTGAAAAACAAAAAAACACTTCCAAACAAACTTCTGATAATTTCCTTTCTCCAGCTATCAATAACTGTATTGAAATTGCTTGTTACTGTATCACACCACATTTCTTGGGTGTTCTCTAAATGTAACCTCAACATAATGAAAACTCATTCATCAGTATCTCATTTTGTTGAGAACAATGTAATCTGCTTGATATATATGGGGAATTTCAGTCTATTACAAGTCTAATGCAGCCAAATTTCCTAGTTTTTTAAATCTTTTAATATAAAATATAAAATACAGCTTGGCTTTATCTGCTTTTTCCTTTCTATCATTTCTAGCATACCTCAAGATTCATCATACTTTCAGATGTTAGTTGATTCATCTAAGAATGTTTTATTCTCCCTTTTCTTAGGTACTTACCATTCTGACTTCAGCCAGGTAACCAACTACCTTGGAAGCACTGTAAAAGGAATGTGCAATCCTCAGAAGCAACACCATTCTCCCTCCCAAAAAACAGTAATACTTTGCAGCAGATGTGAACTAATCCAAGAAACAAGGATGAACTTGTTCAGTTTCGCGTAAGAGGACTGATGTCTCTACACAAATAAGATGCAAAACATGTGGAACACACAAGCAAAGATGTACCTCAATCAGATCTTCAGCAGCATCCACATTCGGGCCGTCAAAAACCACTGTTCACATTCCTTCACAGCCAGCTTGCCTTTCAAGATACTGAAGCAGCACTGTAAGTGTGCATGAAGTAGCACATTTGCTACATTGATTCCACAAAGAAAAAGTATGCAATATATTAATGAGTTGGAGATCATTCCTACAGTTTCAGCAGCAAAGAGGGAAAATGACCAAAGCAACTACTACTTCTTTATCACATGCAGATCAAACATAGTAATTTCAAAGGCAAATGAAATCTCCTTATAACAGATCATGCAGGAGCTCGCCTGTGCTATTTGTTTCCCAGCATACGTGGCCTCAAAACATTCTTATTTTTATTTGTGCTCTTCAGCACTCCAAGGCAACTAACGGACCACAAGTGCACTTAAATTTTGTTTGCATTACCAGCACTTCCAACAATGCTGTGTTTGTATCTGAAGTACCTTCTATGTTACCACTTTTGTCTTTTTTACTTAAAAGTCTAAGTTTTCCACAGATTCTGCTATTCAGTTTCTATGACTACCTGTTCAGGCAGGGTCCACTCTTTCCTGCTTTCGGCAGAAGATGCCGTCTGTAATATCAACCCATTCTAGATTAACAGAACAGTTGCTTTGCAAAACAAGAACAGAATTTATGAATTTGGGCATGCAAATGAGATTATCAGCGTTCCTGAAAATGACAAATTTTTAACAAAAACCTATTTGTTTACTTCTACAGATTTGTAAGATTCTCCCCATAAAACAAAGTTTTATGTAATTGAATGCAAGTCTACATACACAAAGTCTCAGTCCACAAACACATATGAATGAGATTCACTTAAATAAGCAGCCTTATTGAAAACGTCAAGGTGAGTCTGAGTGGCTTTCTCATGAATAAAAATTTACACAGCCAAGCCTTCTAAAAAGTCAAGTTTTCCTGTCGAGTTGTACATATAAAAAAATCCAAAATTACATTTCCCTCTTACAGTATCAACTGCCACACACTATCTTCAATGAACACAATTAGTTCCAGATTCTAGAATGAACTTTTAAATTTGCCTGTATATAGCTATTTCCCTAGGGCAAGTTCATCAATAAACTGCATATGACCAAGAATAATCCTTCTTTAATACACAAAGTCTAACAGAAAAAACAGCTTTATTTATTAAAAAATTTAATTAAATCTTGCTCCATACAAAAACTAACAAAAAATATACCTTATCTTTATTGAAGCTTGTTTAAAAAGTCCATTCCAGTTAAGCTACTGTAGTTTTTCTTGTACCAAGGTTTAAAGTCACACGAAGAAATCCAAGGGCTATCAATACTTTAGTATCTGATCTGTACATTTAATTTTGTCACTTGAAAGACTACTACCTAACCAACAACAATGCAGTCTTCTCCACCACCCATTTGCCAGTTCCTGTCAAACTACCCTCACCTCAGAAGACAGGTACAGTCCTCAGGGTCACTCTAACTCAGTATAATTTTTCCCCAAACGACAGGCTGGACTAGCTACATAACAACTAAGATCCCTAAGCAAGCTCTTAATGTCCATTGTCCCACTGCTCAGACAAAGCCCAAGTCACAGCCCTAATCATCCTCTTATTGTTGAAGTCATGTGTTTCCTCCTTTTCCTGGGTAGGAGCAAAGAAAATGCAGAAACCACAAGCTGAAAAGTCACTTTGCGTTAAATCCCAGTGCCCCGTAGCACAGTGGTCTCCCATCAACATGACCAAGCAGGTTCCAGAAAAGTTTTATTCCATTCATGCAGCCCAGACTTGAACACGGTCAGGACTTAATTTTTGCAGAATTTCTTCTAAACAGTCAGTTCTGTTGGACTGTCATAAATGGTGTTTCCAAAAGCCTTAGACCTCAGCAAAACTTGACTAAGTAACAATGAAGAGATTGACAAACCACTGCACCAGAACTCTAGGACACACTTTAATTTAACAGCACCAGAACTTACCAGCAAGTCAGTTAGTTGGTGAGAGTTTTTTCTTTGCTTTTCTTCTGTTTTTTTGGGGGGGCTTTTTTGGTTTGGTTTTGTTTGTTTGTTTGTTTTACTCCCCCCATATTGGTAGGTCTTTCCCTATGTTTATTTTCAAAATCAGCCAAGTGGTTTAATCCAAACTATTTCTATTTCTGTTTGAGGCAGGAACTAACATGACAGACCTCAGACTCAATTTGACAATGTTTTTGCCACTGAAAATATACAACCTTACACCAGATGTTAACCATAGACATTCCTGTCAACTCTGCACGTAACGAAAGGGATAACCCACAGTACAGGAAAATGTCTGCAGAGTAAGTTTTGCAACTATGAATCTGTCAGGTTTTTCTGACAATAATAAACTACACGGTAATCAAATAATTCTGCTGTTTTAACAGTCTGCATAAGTTAGATAGGTACCTTCTACAGCAATGAATTCCAAGTACTTTACTATCAGATATACTTGCAACTCTACCCTCATATGCACACCTTTCACTGCAATGTCTACCTGAAATGTCTTTATTAAAATTAAACTACAGCATTATATTCCCAAAAAGGCTTCTATAGTTTTATCAGTTTAATATGGAATGAAATGTCATAGATTAAAAAAAGCCTCAGACACCACACCAATTAGAATCATGCTTGCCACCTTTGTATTGAACACATAAGATATGTAGTGACACGAATTTAAAGAAAAAAAAAATTAGTCATAGTTAAGATCTTAAATTCATTGTCAGTAATCTAACAGAAAACATACTTAAACTAAGGACTTCCTATGAAACTCAGTGGAAAAAACAAGTCTCCCAAAGTTTTATACAAAACCAAACAATACTGAATATTAAATGTGTAAATGAAAAGTTCTGAGAACAAAGTAACCTCTACACTACTGATACGCGTTTTGCCAAGGTCTGATGGCAATTAACTACACCAATTTTAATTTGAAACAAAATTCTTGTGCACTAAAATGAGAAAATGTCAGTATCTTGATGAGGGCACTGCGTAGTAAACTCTTAACTTACTACTGTGGGAGACTAAGACAGATTCAGGCTAATCAAATTGTTCCTCAAAAGCAACGACGTTAGCTAAGCTTAGCTCTCTACAGATCAGTGTTCAATGCCCACATAGCCTCCTTCCAGTAGCTTCAGCTTGCTGGATATCTTCCATGTTTCCACAGCATTCCCAGGCCTCCCTCTGTTACATCTTGAGCTTTCTTTTTTGCAAAAGCCCTAGTTTCTTCCACAATAAAACTCTTACCTTCACTTCTCACTCAGCAAAGAAGAGAGATGTACCCTTGCTTGCCCGGTCCTACAAGCCTAACAGCTCTCAAGCTACTACCACACGGAACAGGAAATGTCCTTCCTTCACTGTGGATGGTTAACAAATATCTACTCTGTCTAAATTGGTTTTTTATGAAGCTTATAGGAACATATCTTCAGAGGCATAAAAATCTAAGCTCTGCTAAAACTGCCCAACAGCTTCCACGTTTGTATAGGCAGCAGATGTGAGAACTGCAGATCAAAAATACTTCATTTCCTTAAAAAAATAGACTACTTTTTTTCCAGAAGAAAATTCCAAGTACAAACAACACATTTTACTTAGAGCTTAAAGTCAGAAAATTAAAAGCAAACACTAAAAGAGTATTTCTGGAAGGAAAAGACATTTATCTCTCAGTCTGGCAAAGATTAAGAGCAAATTTAGCCATTCTGCCTTCCTGTTGTCTGTTAGTAAAATTCTTCACTGCCTGTTTACTATTACCTGTAAATTCAAGTTTCATCAGTTGGTATTTCTCCAGATTTAGAGATGTCACAGCCTACTGGCAGCAAATGTTAAACAGAAGTAAAAACTTTCATAACTTGATACATTGAGCAACCTGCTTCTGGAATACTGTAAGAAATCAATGAGTAGCAATTGTTTGAGGCAATCTTCCACAGAAAGAGAAAGGAAGAACATTTTACACTGAACTTCCTTCTCTTCAGAAGCCAGTGTTTGCAAGGCACAAGTGAGAAAGTACTAGCGGTTGAGGTTAGAGCAAAACATGTCTCCCATGACCCTTACGGCAATCATGTCCCTTACTGCATTCTCTACAATATTACTTCATCTTCCCAAGATCACTTCAGAAGTTAAGATATCTGTATTTATATGGACATTACCTACCTTTAAAGTGACATCAACAACATCAGTAATATCCAAAATTAATTATGTACTTCATTTTAAGCTAGTGGAACTCTTAAAGCAACACTGCATACCTTTGTAAGTTTGCTTTATATCATTACATTAAAAAGCTCTTGAAACATGAAAAGTCTTTCATGTCTGTACATATAGAAATGCAAGTTGCTTCATTTAAGTCCAAATATAAAGACCTAAAATGGAAAGTGTTTAGTGCCTTCGATACAGACAGATAATCAAGAGATTTTTCTATACAAAACAATACAGTTTTTAAATAGTACTTTCTTGTAGGCTGCAAAGGTATGCCCTACCCTGGACTAACTCACAAGTTTCAGCATCACAAAGGTAATCTGCCAAGGAGCCTGTACTTCTGAAGCACAACAGCATTTTTCTGCAAAAATATAGCCCAAACCATGCAGCCTTCCGAATGTAACAGCCAAACATTTACGACATAGTTAGCACTTCAAGCCCAAAGACAAACTGAACCAAAAAGAACCCTTTTAATGCTACAATACAGACAATTTAAGTCCAGAATTTTGTTTTCAAAAACGTAATTAGACAATTTAAGGATCAATATGATGGCTCTCTTCTGCTGCATCTGGCCACAGTTGCCTGCTGCTCCTGTTGCTTACTTCAGACCAGCCTCAGGGCTCAAACATCTCTACAAAGCCATCAGACTCACTAACCTAGTAGAAAGTTCACATGCTCAACAGTAACTTGCTGATGAACAGAAGCTGAATCAACTCAGTGGAAGATACAAGAGACAGATGCAGAGCAAGAGTGGAGGTACAAAACTGCACAGCCAGGATTGGGGCAGGGGAAGAAATCGCTAGTAGTAAAGAGGATGACCTTCCCAACAGCCTGCAACGTCATCTCAGCAACTGCTGTTTCACAGTAGGTTTAGCACATCTCTTAAAGACAGCACACTTGTTCTCAGTGACCTCCATAGGCTAACCACCACCCAAACATCACCATTAACTATGATTCTCTTTGAAATTGTTCCACCTGCTTTCTGTTACCGTACATGGTTCACTGAATAAAGAGCATGACACCTCAAGAATTACTCAATGAATAAACACAGACTACAACGAAGTGTGACAACCACATACTTTAAACTGGAATCTAGGCCCTGCTGGTCATAAAACATCTCTCTATTTTTGTACTACTGAAGAGGACATTACCCTCCATTGTTGTAGTCCACATCCTGTCTTAATCAAAAGTAACAGAATTTAACGATGTGGTTGGTGAGGAGTATAAATTCCCACAAAGGCAATTACATCCACGTAATCTGGAAAAAAAATCCTTTCTAGGAAAGTGACATTAAATTACTAACAGACTTTAGCTAAATAAAACAGTTATTAAAAAACTCTTGGTACATTAAAAGTTAAACAAGCTAGTAAACCCACATGGAAGATCATAAAGCATAGGAAAACACTGTTGTAATTACATTAGTGATGTTCTACACAAAGTCAGATTAAGTAATAAACCTGCTTGAAGTATGCAAATCTTACTTGTCTGCCTGTCATGGACTTCCGTGATCTACAGTTATCCGAGTGAACATTTTTGCAAAGACAGTTCTGACTTATTAGTATGTCTCCTCCCATTCCTAACTCCACTGCACAAGGCAGCAATAGGACACTACACACACAAACAGCAAAAAATGTCATCTTTCCATACCTACAGGGTACACTTTTTTTTTTATAAAATACCCCTCTTTGAACAGCCAAAAGTGAATATTATTTATCCTGTATTAAAAAGCTTTCCTAAAATAAATGCTGAGCTTTTACATGTAGCTATACTCAAAAACACCAGATAAAGGAATAAACAAGAAAGAGAACAGTGGATGAGGGTAACTACAGTGAAACGTGTCCAAACAAAAATGCTCTATGCAACAGATAAAGGATAATGCAGTTCAATAAACATCCTAGGAGAATGCACTGGTAAACGCATTTGTGATATTCTGAAAACGTTGCATATTTACTATTTACAAATATTCTCTGCACCTTCTCTCATAAAGTATTGACAGATATCAGTTGTTTAGCTTAAATAAGTAAGTTTTAATTAGAATAAATTACTGAGGGTTATAACATGGTGTGATTTATGCTCTGTGCTTAACTTTACCTAGCATGAGTAGCTAGATTTGCTGAAGCCTTTAGGCTGCAATAGAGTTAATTTTCNGTCTCCTCCCATTCCTAACTCCACTGCACAAGGCAGCAATAGGACACTACACACACAAACAGCAAAAAATGTCATCTTTCCATACCTACAGGGTACACTTTTTTTTTTATAAAATACCCCTCTTTGAACAGCCAAAAGTGAATATTATTTATCCTGTATTAAAAAGCTTTCCTAAAATAAATGCTGAGCTTTTACATGTAGCTATACTCAAAAACACCAGATAAAGGAATAAACAAGAAAGAGAACAGTGGATGAGGGTAACTACAGTGAAACGTGTCCAAACAAAAATGCTCTATGCAACAGATAAAGGATAATGCAGTTCAATAAACATCCTAGGAGAATGCACTGGTAAACGCATTTGTGATATTCTGAAAACGTTGCATATTTACTATTTACAAATATTCTCTGCACCTTCTCTCATAAAGTATTGACAGATATCAGTTGTTTAGCTTAAATAAGTAAGTTTTAATTAGAATAAATTACTGAGGGTTATAACATGGTGTGATTTATGCTCTGTGCTTAACTTTACCTAGCATGAGTAGCTAGATTTGCTGAAGCCTTTAGGCTGCAATAGAGTTAATTTTCTTAGTAATTTTCCTAGCAGCTGTGTTCAGTCTTTTAGCATGAGGCAAATGTTGATAACACACTGATGTTTTGGCAGTGTTCTCTCTAAGTCTGGGACTTTTCCTTTCCCCACGTTCTGCCAGGGAGAGCAGGAGCACCAGAAGCATAAACCAGATGATAAAGAGGCGACAACCATCAGCAGAGACTGCAAATCAACAGGATAAGAGCAGTCAATGGCCTGCCTGCCTGGATACAGAAAAAGAATCCAAGAAAGTGTTAGAACATCCCACACCAAAACTCACCATTGGAGTAAAAGACACGTAAAAAGCGCACGAGGGACAGTGTACAGATCACAAGGGTGTCATTGCCCAGGGATTTCTTTCTTCAAGGTCCCTCTCCGAACACACCCAGCCCGGGCTGACCCTGCTGCTGTACCTTTCAATTAAATTACTTATTTTTATAAAATCCGATGCTGCAGGAAACCTAGGGTGGAGCCTGAAGAAGGAGGGAGCGCACCAGAGAGTAAGCGTGTGTGTGTGTGAGAAGTCAGAAGGGGCGTCCGTTGGCTCATGGGGGTCGCTTGCTGTGAAGGGACCCTGGTCTGAGCAGTGAAAGACTCTTTGTGTGTGCAACTCCTTGAATGGGGTATGAATGCTCGGACAGAGGCGTCTCCTTTAACAAAAGAATCCTCCCACTCATTCATTTAAGGTAATGAACATATAATCTATTGAACATTGGAACTAAATATAACAGGTGAGCTAAATCTGATCAATATAAATTCATCCATATTTTTGGAACATAGCTGAGTAATTTACTACTTACTAAGAGCTTCAGAACTTCCTTTGAAAGTACTGCTTTCAGAAAGCTCTCCAAGTAACCAAAATCCAAACCAATTCTACAGCACAGACTGGTGCGTAATGTCTCCTCTTCTACATTCTCCCTATGCCAAAGAGGAGACATTAAATTATAAGTGGCTTAACTAAGGTCACAGGAAGGAATAGATGTTCCAGTCACTGTCTTTATCTGTGATCATCAGCCTAGCTTTTAACTACTTTCTTACTAGTCTGTTTTTATTTACACAACTATTTAGCTTAAATGCATACATTTTCCTTCACTGAACTATTTCAGCTGTGGCCCACAAACCCTTAGAACCCCAGTGACAATGTCTACGAGGCTACTCAGAACTACTCTCAGAAAAACAAGCTCTGCAGCAGCAAGCTTGGTTTCACTGCATTGGTTCTGCAGCTGCACTGATGAAGCACTAAAATGTATGAACAGCAAAAAAAAATTTTAAAAAAATTCAAATTAAGGATTGCCAGAAATTATACAACAATTGGACAAAAGTTCCTTTTTTACCTTTTAACAGATCAGTGAAAACAATTATATAGAAGTCTCAAAACACTTCTGAAAGAACGTTAAAGACCCAGAAGCAAAGCAAACAACATGTTATAACTCTTACGCTTTTGCCTACTCTTCCAGGGTACATTAGTTGCTCCTTGGGGATATACCATCCCATTTTCATTTCTAAATAACCCCCAGGTATCATGATCAATTTAAGATCATCTAGCCACAGTCCACTGCTCAAAAGCATTGTCCCAATCTTCCGCTAAGCACTGTGTCAGCTCTTTTGCTCATGCAACTGTAGGTGGGGTACATAGGATTGACTGAAAATTCTTGCAATTGGTTTCCAGTTGAATCAGCGAGCTTAAACTGTGATGAAGTAGCACCCCAAACTCCTCTACAACTTTGTTCCTCCTGTGGTTTGTGTGCACCTTTAATTCCGCTATTACCTTTGTGTATGCCATTCCAAAACAATCAGTTAAAAGTAAAAAGAAAAACCTAAGGAACAAGAAGTAGCTAACTGTTTAGCTGGTATGACTTATTAAGCAAAGTTAGATAGAGATAGTTAGTACAGCTGATCAGTAGGCTGCTCTTTAGAAAGTTGGGTTTTTTAATTACAAGATACCGGAGAAAAGTAATTACTGAGACTTTTCCATTCCTCATATTTGATCTATTGTTGTCCTAAAGTCATAACTGAACAAAATTCATCTTAAACACCACAAGACTTCCTAATATTTTATTAAAACACAATTCTAAGACAGAACTAAAGATGTTACAAATACATGTAACTTTTATACTTTTAATCACAGAACAACTTAGTGTAGTCACTACTGAAGCATAAACAACCCTATTTTCATAGGACACACTTCGCAGATGCAGTTGCGACACTCAGTTTTGCTACACTTTGTCAGCTTTAAAAATGTATTTAATCTAGTTATGAGGCTGTTAAAAAGTGAAAAATTACCACAGGAAGTAAATTCAGTCTTGTTAATTTTACATAAGTAAACTGGATGAGGAAAAACTTTTGCAGGTTCAGTGCCGTTTTTCTTTTTTAGGGAAGGAACAACTTCAGACAGGTTATTAAGACAGGGCCTGCAAGTCTTCCAAACAAACAGGTTGAATCTTCTAACCTTGAATATCTTTATCGTGATCATGCAGAAAAAATCCTACAGAAAATGTGATGTACCACTGTATCAGAACTGGTATTCTAGATTCTGAAATTCATTTACATTTTATAAGCAAATATATCTATTTGACTCAAAAGTACAGCAGCAAGACAAAAAGAGTAATTTCATTAGCTGAAAGTCTTTCTCAGCTGATGAACTAGTCTGCTGTTTGCCAGGTAATTTCTCTATTTCAGGCCAGCACAATAAAATACCACTTATTTCCATTGCAAATACCGTTTGACTTGTTGAAACTTCTCCATTCAAAAGAAACCAACAAAAGGATGTTGAGGTCAGTAGAAGTCATCTCCTAAAACACAGTTAATGAAGAAATTTCTATCTCATCTTTTCAATCTGAAAGGAAAATTGCATTATTCCAACTTGGATTTTAGCATCCCAACAGAGTTCAGGATAAAATGTATCTGCTAGACATTTATTAGTGTTCAGAAAAGATGTCAGTCTACAGTGCAGGTAAGTTGCTTATCCCTACAAGTAGTCATAACCTAAGTAGCAACACTTAATACGCTTAACAGCGAGCTTCACTTATGATCATGCTTAAGACATACAAAATAAAGGATGATTTTGCACAGTATATAACTATGTATGCACTTACAAAAGATCTTACATACAAAACGCACTAAGAAAAAAATCTTCGATTATATTCCAACTCCTTTTACCCATAGCATGTCACTTTAACACCCATTAAGGGTTTGCCAGCAAATTCAACAGGGAAGCCTGAAAATAAGCTGTTTAAAAGTGCAACAGCAAATCACTTGAAATACCACTCTTACTGATTTTAATGAATCAAACTTAAAACCACTATATCCAGAGTGTGTTTGTGAATAACTTAAAAAAAAAAAAAAAAAGGCACTGGCAGCTCAGTTTGCAGCTAATCTGCTAAAGAAGCCTTAACAAATGCACTCCTGCTTCTACGGAACAGGAACGCGAACTTACTCACTTGTTCCTACAAAAAAGAGCTCAGCGCTCGGTCGCACTAACCACCGCCGGCACCACTGGCAATCACTCAGGAAGCCGAACAAGCCGGCAGCAACGCTCCTTCAGAAGGAGCGGGCAGTCGGAGGTCTCGCAGCGACAGCTTTTGCCACCCGGGGCAGAAGCAACAGCAAAGCGACGGGCCCTTCCACCACCAGCCCNCCCACCCCGGCAGCAGCCCCGGGACCGGGGGGCGGTAGAGCCAGCCGCACCTCCGCCCGGATAGGGAGGGGGCGCGTGGGCGGGGCCTCGGAGAGAGGGGGGAGCGATCGGTGCCCCTCTCCCTTCGCGCGAGAGATTGACAGGGCCCCCCCACCACTCGGGAGGCGGGAAGGCAACGCCAGGCCTCGGAAGGGGGCGGGGCTCGCTGGTGGGCAGAGGAGATAGCCAATGAGGGAGGGGCTGGGCGTGGCAGCGCGAGGGAGGCGGGGCTGAGCCGCGGCGCGGGCAGTGGGTGCTGTTGGCGCTGGGTCTCTCCTCAGCGCTCAGGGGCGGGTGACGGTCACCCCGCGGCGGGCAGCAGCGCCCGTCGGGGTCGGGCCGGGGGACGGCGCTTGGGTGCGCTTTGGGCACCGGGGGGCATCTGACTGCCGATCCCCGGCCGCGCCGGCCCCACTGCTTCCCCTCAAAACTTAGAGATCCGGTTCAAAGGAGGCAGTGGCGGGCTGTGCCCGGCAGCCCTCTCCCCCTCAGGGGCTCGCCTCCCTCCCCTTAAGCCTCGGTGAGCTGATGCGCTTTGCCGGTCTCCTTTGTAGGGGCAAAGGTAGCTGCATAAAATGGGAAGGGTTGGCTTCCAGAGGTGGCCGTGTGCCCGGGCGCGGCTGAGTCAGTTGCAGACTACAGCTGTGGCGTGCTTGGAAATAGAGATTTCCTTCATTGCCTGCTGGGCACCAGTCCCCAGAACGCCAATATCCTCTGACGTCGGACTGCTCACATTTGGTAGTTTCTCCACCATGCTGTTGCCCGTCTTGCAGTCCCCACGTTTGATAGGGGTAACACTGCCTGTTTGGCACTGTATTTACAGGTGGGTGAGGTTACACACTGCAAGCTTCACTCAGGCCTCGAGCGTTCCCTGTGTACCCGTGAAGAAACCGAGAAAGCGGAACCCCACTCTCGCT
Organism: Burhinus bistriatus; assembly: GCA_013397275.1. Classification (NCBI taxonomy): domain Eukaryota; kingdom Metazoa; phylum Chordata; class Aves; order Charadriiformes; family Burhinidae; genus Burhinus; species Burhinus bistriatus. Next base: position 27,225 of record VYXH01009263.1, on the reverse strand, counting down.
TGATGGCTGTGAGAAGTACCATGTAAATGTTAAAACATAGACTTAGAAATGCTATATAATAGACTTCGTGCCAGCACTTCTGCAAAAGTAAAGATCTTTGGGCCCTTTTCTTGTTCTCCAATCAGGGGAGAGGAGCATTTCGGTGTAAGGTTTTCAGTAAAAGGATTTTTTTTTCATTTGAAAACTTAAAAATAGCTTTAAAAGTTTATTAACAGCTTGTTTTACATTCATCATAAATAACGGAGGAGAGAGGATGCAAACAGTAAGTGTTGGAGCTTCTGACAGATCTTCAGTATTGCTGGCCCAAATAATTTTTTAGGGAAAGTTTGCATCTTTCCAGAGCCTTCTAGAAATCCTTGCAGAACAAGAATTAAAAACAATATAGCTGCAAGAGACTTTAAGAAGTCATTCACTCAGTCTTCTTTTCCCCAAGTGTACATTTCCTAGTCTCAGTAGACATTTAATTACCTTTGCCTAAAAACCTCCACAGGCAATCTGTGCTGTTACTCCCATTAAGAAAGATTTTGCTCATGTTTAACTGTGATCTTGTAACTTAAGCCCGTTGATAGTTGTCCTGCATTCATGCTAAGTACTTTGTGGTGTGCTGGTATATAAGGCAGACCTCAGTAACGTCGCTGTCATTCATTTGCAGAAATGTCTAACTCCTCATTTACCACGGGGAGCGTGGACTGACATTCAGAACATCTTTCTTCCAGCAGTTCACCTGGTCTTCTCTAGCATCATCCAGGATGCAATCTTGGGACAATGCAGAGATGTTTGTGCTGTTTTGCATTAAAAGTTTCCCCTCTGTAAAAGATGGTTTTATCAAAGAGGAGTGAGCATATAATTAGTTCCAATTAGTACTGCAGTGTCCTATCAGACACTTAAGCATTACGCTCTTACAAGCAATGAAGCAGAGACAAAAACAAGTCTTGTGGTACTGTGATTCCACATGTGTTTTGTAGAATCTGTCCTCAAATTTTCTATCAACTTTAATTAGAAATGGAGACATACCCACTAATACTAATATTGCCTTTCCTGAACTTTTCTAAACAGGCTGTTATAACCTAACAACAAGTGGAGACTTATTTTTTGTGTAAAAGCTGTAGGGTAATTTTCCAGTTAAGGTACGATTTCTGACTTTAAAAAAAAAAAGAATGCAATTCATTGGTGTTTAGTTCAACTCAACAGATTACTTAATAACCTGTAATCTGTGATGTACCTTGCAATGTACATGCATAAGTGCTGTTCCAAGTGAAGGAAAAAGTACTTCCACTGTTTAACCCTAGGCTGAGCATTATTACCTTCATGGAATCCTTTGAAAATTCCTGCACACAAACCAAAATAACAGAGCTTGTCAGATACCATGCCTCTTAACTTTCCAAAGCTTTTTATTTTTAAAAAGTACTGTATCATAAAGTTGACAAGATATTTTATTCCATCTGAAATCTCAACTTTCATTTTAATATTCATAATTTTGCACTGAAATTTCAACAGGTGTTTCCAGAAGCCTCCACAAGTTCATTTATGGAATGTTTTCCGCCATGACACGTTAAAATACTTAATAACTAGATAGTAGTAAATTAAGAACTTGCACTAAAAAAACCCCATAGGCATAACTTCTGGCTTTTACATATTACACTTCACATTTCCCTTAAGAGCAGCTCTTCCAGATTGTTAAGATCTTTGTTCTTTTCACACATGTGGAAGAAGTAATCATATGAATCCTCCTTCCATCCAATGTTTTAAACTCATATTCAGTTCTAAATATCAGTCTTTTTTCCACTTAAAACTTGAGCCAGTCAAGCTCATTTAGAATGACTGCTCTCGCTGTGGTTATCTCGATCACAGTCCTTTCAAATTTCTGCCATTCAAGATCCTGTAACTTAATCCATGTACCTAAGAAGATCTCAACACCTAAAAATAGAGCTAAACAGGCAGTAATATAAGCTGCTGCAGTAAATTAATTCTTTCTCGTGGATCGGCTAAATTCTATTTGACTAACCTTTAGCTTAAGTTTTTTGTTCTAGCCTAAGAGTTCCCAGTGTGTGGTAAATTACTGCAACATAGTGCACTACACAGTCATGAGCCAGTGCTCAGGCAGCTTTTAGCCCTATGTGGAGAGGCAGCAGAGGGAAACTGTTCCTGGCTGCTGTAAATGTGTGCCTACAAACAGAGAAAACAAACAACACTGGGTACTTTTCATTTGTTCTAAAGTTCATGCAGTTTGGCAGCACTCACTGTTTGTGAAGGAGAAACCCTTACCTGGCTGGACTTAGCAGTATGCATTGCAGATACGGGTTGAGGTACACTTGGAGGTTCCAAAATTTCAGGACCACAAGGAGCCTTTTATAGTCCTCTTCTGAATGTAGAGAGCACAGCAAGGACCCTAGACTTGTTAACACCATGTGAGAGAAAGGTGGGGCTTGCCTTCTGCTGTGCATGACTGGGGCCCAGCAAAGAAGCGGGAACTCGTGCAATTGCTGTTCTAGTGCTGTCATTGCTAATGATGGTGGCAAAAAGCGTGCCCTGTTTGAGAATCCCTGTAATACATCATCCTCATACATCATACAACATTAAGCAGTTGACGGAATGTCATTACTTTAAATAAAAAAGCAAAAACAGGCTTCGGCTGTTTATGTCGTCTGACCCACACACAAATATTGTACTACTTTCTCTCCATAATCCAGAAGTTGTTGGTTGAACTGACTTCTCAGCAGTTTGCTGTGCTCAATTTTTCTTCAGAAGAACCTCTATAACCTTGGGGGGAGTACTCTTACATGAGGGAGAGATGTGAAAAAGTGCTGTGCTCAGGCTGATCCCTTCCAAACAAATGGACAACAATGAGCTTTTAAAAGCTGGTGGAAATCAGAGTTGCACCAAAAAAGCAGAAAGAGGACATGTGGATGTTCACTGGTGCCGTGCCTCAACAGCATCAAAATCTATTTTAGTACAACTGGGGAATTAGCCCATTAAATTGTGGAATGAAAAATTATGTGTCATGTCAAGTGAAAGGACTGAAAAGGCCACATGCATGAGAAGCACGTGATGCGGTACAGAACCATAGGCACTTTGACAAAATGTTAGAATTCTCAAGTTTGAGACAGTGATAAGTGATCTGATTGTTGATCAGAGGCTGTTTCATGTACAGAGGCGATTTTGTTTATTTTAAGCATTTAGTCATAGATCCGCCTCAACCAATGGTAATGACTTTGTCATTTATCCAAGAGGTTGAACAGAAGTTACATATTTTTTCATTTAGGTAACAGTGATAGTCAAAGCTCAAATTTTAGGGAAAAGAAAAATAGATAGAAAGATTTCTGCAAAATTTTTAAGAGGTATTTGGAGAGGTTTTCTGCCCCATAAGCACTTTCAAAGTTAAGCTTCCCAGTAACTGTTGAAAATAACACTAGATCCTTGTGTTAGAATATTTAGAAATAAATGTATTGATTTTATTATAAAGCTACTTTGTTTTCATTCTATGATTCCAAGTGTAATGAACTTAATTTAAAGCTGATACAGACTTTTACAAATGGAGCTTTCTTTTATTAATATAAAGAGGGTTTTTTTAGAGTAACTTTTTTTTCCAGTAGTATAAACTTCCTTATATTCTCTTTACCCCATTTTCTGTTTCCAGTATGTTTCAGAAATGTCTCCATAACCCTGCAAGTTGAATTAAAAAAAAAAAAAAAAAACAAAAAAAACCAAC
>VYXH01009263.1:7719-23350 GCA_013397275.1 Burhinus bistriatus | reverse complement strand
AAAGGACTGAAAAGGCCACATGCATGAGAAGCACGTGATGCGGTACAGAACCATAGGCACTTTGACAAAATGTTAGAATTCTCAAGTTTGAGACAGTGATAAGTGATCTGATTGTTGATCAGAGGCTGTTTCATGTACAGAGGCGATTTTGTTTATTTTAAGCATTTAGTCATAGATCCGCCTCAACCAATGGTAATGACTTTGTCATTTATCCAAGAGGTTGAACAGAAGTTACATATTTTTTCATTTAGGTAACAGTGATAGTCAAAGCTCAAATTTTAGGGAAAAGAAAAATAGATAGAAAGATTTCTGCAAAATTTTTAAGAGGTATTTGGAGAGGTTTTCTGCCCCATAAGCACTTTCAAAGTTAAGCTTCCCAGTAACTGTTGAAAATAACACTAGATCCTTGTGTTAGAATATTTAGAAATAAATGTATTGATTTTATTATAAAGCTACTTTGTTTTCATTCTATGATTCCAAGTGTAATGAACTTAATTTAAAGCTGATACAGACTTTTACAAATGGAGCTTTCTTTTATTAATATAAAGAGGGTTTTTTTAGAGTAACTTTTTTTTCCAGTAGTATAAACTTCCTTATATTCTCTTTACCCCATTTTCTGTTTCCAGTATGTTTCAGAAATGTCTCCATAACCCTGCAAGTTGAATTAAAAAAAAAAAAAAAAGAACAACAAAAAACCCGGAAGAAATACTGCTATGATGTAAACATCGTCAGTATTTTTCAGGCACTGCATCTTTGTGTTTATTTTCCTCTCTTAATGTAACAGTCAGGGAGCACAAATAAACTATTTATGTGTTTCAAGCTCTTCCGCAATATTTCCACTTCCTTTCATAATAGCAATTAGTCAAGTTCCAGGGTTTTTAAAATGCTGCATTTGCTAATATATCACAAACTACACTATAAATTGTACTTGTTTTTTATGCCAGCTGCTAAATGATTCACAATCTGGCTTCACCAGTATTTGTAGTTCTTACTAATCCTTTCCCTTGAAGAGGAGCAATGAATAGTCCTTTGCCTGAATCTAGATATTTACCCTTCTTATGCCCAATACCCTGCCCCCAAATCCTGTTTTCTAGTTTATGAATTGTTTGAATTTTACCTTATAAAATCAATAGTGAATTAGTCACAAAGCACTAATTCTTAGCACACAGAGTATTAATAATGCGACTCTTCTGCAATGCAAAATTTACATTTTCCAGCCATTGTTCTAATTGCTGTTCCTCAGTAACTGACTCTCCCACTCTGCCTCCTAATCATTTCCAGAGTAGGTTATGTGAACAACAAAGCAAAAAAAGGGAGGTTTATTAGAAGCAGCTGGTAAAAATGCAGAATACACTTTCTTTTTCTGTAGACACTTCTGCCTCCCTGTCATCATCTCTTAGATCTGTTGCTCTTTCCCACATGTCAGATGATGGTCTTCAGTGTTTTCGAAAGGAAATCCCACTTCTATCTGTATTCTGTCTGCTTCCCGTGAAACTCTCTCTGTCTGATAGATGAGACAAAATGCTTCATAATAGCACCAAGTTAATTTATGTGCTATTGTATTGAGTATCATCAAAGGTCACCAAATATAGTGGGAAATCATTCCAATGGAAAGCATGTGGGGGAGCAGAACTGTACTCAGATGAGGGGACTCATTAATTAGCTTGCTGAATCACTGCCACTCTTTCCCAAAGCAAATTATTTTTCTTTCAATGTCATATAACATTATCAAGAATATCCGGTTACTTATTAGGAGATCACATATTCCGTAAGATAGACTTTTTGCACACATCAAGGGCTCCCTCCATTTCAACACAAAAGCCTGCTGTGTGCCACCTTTCCATAGGAATCTTTTGGAGTCTGTATCTGACATTAATTCTGCATATACCCTGATTTTGACTATCACAAGGGTTCCTTTTGTCCTTTGCCCTTACATACCAAAAGCTATGCCATTTGTGTTCCTTATTTACGTTCTAGGAGTCATTTTCCAGCCTTGTTCTACCAAGTGTGAATACATTTCCATTTTGTCCTTTCTATAAAACCAGTTGTTTGATTAATGGAAAATTATGAAAGTGCTCGAGTCTGTTGCTGTACTAAACAAGCAGGACAGATTCTACAGGTTTTCCATTTTCCCCTTTTTGGCTTTCTAGTTGTCTGCCCAATCAATAGCATTCTGCCCATTGACACTAAATATTTTTTTCTGAAATTGAGGAATTGATCAGATACAGAGCTACATGGCAGAACTGTGGCTGTGCTACCTAGGCCAAGTGGCCTTTGTATAGTAGAAGCTAGAAAATTCACTGCAGATTTGTGTCCCATTATACTGGCTCTTATGAAAATGGTTGGGAATGCATACTTCTCATTAAATGTTAAAGAGAAGCAAATCATATCCATCATCACCTAAGTCTTGCTTTCCTGTTGGAAATAACTAGTTTTACAGTAGTAATATTCATATTCATATTTCTATTGCTTTTGTTTGGTTTTCCAGATAAAAATATTGCACTGGGTTGATCACTGTATTTTATATTTTCTCTGAAAGTTGAGATCAATGAACTATTTTTCACAGATAGGAAATCAAGGCAGAACCCAGCCCTAAAAAAATAACTTTGCTGCTCAGTCGCATTTGAAAGGAGATTCTCTTCACTTTATTTATTTTTCTATCTATGCTATTGATTTCTTAAGCATTTCTTCCACTAGTTATGAATTAGAAAGCTTTGAACTTTTGTTTTATTTGAGCATGAACCCTAAAGAAGCCTTATGTATCTTTTTAAGATATGAGCATTAAATTTCTGGAAATTGGATTCACATGGATTTGGAAGGCAAAACAAGATTTCCTGCTCCATCCAGAAATAGAAACCATTTATACTGTCAGGTGGAGCATAAGGGATGAGGTACTAATTGCTTGGCTTCCTTAACATCACTGCCTTTTTATTAATTCAATAGAAGTTTTTTTAAGGGATCCTTCTGTGTTCTGTGTTACTGCTATTACATAATTTTCTCCTGAAACTTACTAACAATGTGCTGAAAACATGGCTATTTCCACAGAACTTGTCTTCTTTGTTCATGAAAAGTAGTAGTATAGTCAATAAATTGCTAAGCTCAGGGGATGATGATTACTATGACAAGATCAAGGACATTTCTATGAACTGCTTTTCTGTGAAAATCCTTGCATTTGTAATCTAATTCTGGCAGCTGCGATATAAAAAAAATTGGATTGTGTGGGAAGGTTACAGAGATAAATACAATGTAAGCTTTTTTTTACGAATAGGTTGCTGTACAAAAATTATACATTCTTTTTTTTTTTTTTTTTGGCGGGCGGGAGTGTCCCAGGAATTTAGGTATTACATTAATCAATTAAATTGAAGAGAGAATTTTTTGTGAATCCAAAATTGCATAAGCAAGTTTCTAGTTCTACGGATCACATTATATCCTTAGTTATAGTCTGTCTCTAATGGTTGCAAAGGCAAAAATACATCCTGATTTATATTCCTATATGAGCAAATGAGGCATTGGAATGTTAACTGGCTTGAAGCAGCTAGTAGATCCCTGAATTGACTAGCTTATATATTTGTTAATTTTTTCTCCTTTGCTTTCTGAAGACAAAGATGTATCACTGCCCAGAGGTATCATTAGATGCTTCTCATTTTCATCTCAAAAAAAAGTTCACTTTTACCAAAATTCTCCATTCTGCTAGGAAAATTACTTTGATAAAATACATTGCAGCTGCTTTGTATTCATAGCAATCCCATCTGAAGAAAAACTAACAAAAAGATAAACTAACAAAAAGATAAACTAACAAAAAAATAACACCAGACTGACTTAGAGACATAGTAAGGGATTTCCACTGGAACCAGCAAGACTGGAAGCCTGCAGCATCTATGGAAACAAGCCCTTTGCCTTTACATGAACACAAATGCAGCCAGCGTTCCACAGCTACCTCATTATTTGTTCAAAGGACTGGAACCACCCATGCCCAGGGATTAGTAAGAACATTGCAATCGCATATGAGACTGCTGCCGCGTACTTTCCTAGTCACTGATTACTTTCAGGTCAGGGAATTCCTTTGCTTTTTCTGTTTNCCCACGAGCCTTTCATTTTATTTTTTCTCCGCTGTCCTGCAGAGGAGGGGGAGTGATAGAGCAGCTTTGGTAGGCACCTGGTGTCCAGCCAGGGTCAACCTGCCACAGTTTAGTAACCCTCAATAAATTTCCTTTACAACTTGAACAAATGTTGAGTTTTTGTATTGACAACATCCTGTAGTGAGGTGATTCACAGAAAACTTAGCTGCTGTCTGAAGAATTTTGCTTGTTTTGAACTTGGCTCCTCCTGGCCTTCGCTCTTTTGTTAGAAGTCCTGCTGAATTTATGCCACCAGTGATTTTGCAACCTCTACCACAACCCTTACTATACTGCTTTTTTTTTCCAGACTGAAAAATCCTACCTTATTCAGTTGTTCCTTGCAAAGAAGCTGTTCCATGCTTTGGTCATCCTTGTTACCCTTCTCTGAATCTGTTCTAGTTCCAATACATCTTTTCTGAGATAAGGGGATCAGAACGATCCCCCTGGTTTATATCATATTGCTTTTCAAATAATTCTTAACATCCAATTTTCTTTTTTGGCCTTTCTAGAGCATTAAAGTGAAGTTTGGCACAGATGTTTCATGAACTGAGGTCCACCTCCTGCACACTTAGCATCAGCCCACCATTTTATATGTGAAGCTAGGATTGTTTTTTCCCTGTGTCCATCACTTTACATTTGTGTGCCCTGAAGTTCATCTGGCATTTCAACTGCTATGTGATTTGGTCGTAAGAGGTGCAGTGTTGTCCAAGAAATTTTATCATTGGGTCAAATAAAAAATCAGATTGGTACACATTTCTAAGATAAATTTAAAACATTGATCAATCTTGGATTTGTAGTTATCTTTTGTTTTTAAAAAGTGAAGTGGCAGTATAAGATGAAAAAGTGAATGAAATTCCTTCATATTAAGTTTGGTACAGGAAGCCAACATACCACTGAAGATTTTTCTGTGTACATCCAACTCAAAAAAATTTACTTTTTTCAAAGAGTAAGCAATTTACTCTGTCCCAAACACTGCATTGACATTAATTTTTTTCCATTCATATTGGCCATAAGCCCTTATTTTTGTTTTTCCATGTGGCAAAAGAGTACGATGCGGTGTAGTTTTAGGTAGAATCCACACTGCGTAAAGACATTTAATCGCAGTTCCACTACATACCTTAAGCTGCAAACAAGAGTATGAATGACCACTTCATGGACAGTAGAACAGAGAAGCTATCTAGCAGGATGTGGCTCTCTAGGGTTTTTGAAGTTGTTGAACTTGAGGAATAATGAAAATAAGTGTTAGGACAAAGAAAATATAGGAAATATTTCCTGCTGGGAGGAGAGAGAGAGGGGAGGAAGGAAATACTTTAAGGGGTCTGAACCAACATACTTTCGTTGTGAGAAAAGCGTGGCTCATCTGTTCTTAGTGTATTTAATAAAAGCTCTGGCAGCATAAAATGTATGCATTCTACCTCATCAGATGTAGATTCAGAAATAAAGAAAAAGTGTAAGGATCTGAATTACCAAGGCATCACTGGAGTTCATAAAATCTAAACAAAGAACTATACGAATGACCACACAAGCTAGACTGAATACTGTACGCTCCTGAATTAAACATAATGAACTATCCTTATGCCTGAACAATCCCCCCAGACTCCAGAAGAAAGGTAACGAAGAAAAAGGCTTGGATTCTATCAGGACATATCTGTAGCTGAAAATAGATATCAAAGGAAAAAGAGTGGAATGAGTTTTAATGACCACCCCAAGCCTTGAAGGGTGTCAGAGATAACATCCTTCTATTTTAATATTTTCTAATCCTTCCAGTATGCATTTGTGCGGTTCTCTCCTGGAGAGTGATAGCCTCCAAGTTTTATGATCTGATCCACTTTATGGCTGTTTATTCCTAACATAAATCCTGCAGAAAAAAATTCACAATTTTCCTTCCAGTTGTAGTTTTAGTAACATTTATAATTATCTGTCAATAATGCTGTATTTTTCAGCAATATCAATTTAACTGTGCTGCAATTTTTCTACTGCTGTTTCTATTACAGTAATTTCATGGACTAGAGCTTTGTAGAGATACAATTTGGAATCTATATAAAATTTATTACGTGTTCCTATCAAGCCACAGGCTGTAGCAGTGCTTGTGGTATATGCTACGTTGTATATTGATAAATGTATATTTTACATTTATCCTGATAGCTTTATTTCTGCTATTATTATTCAAATTATATAAACGTCCATATACTCTACACAAATTCTATTTCCATAGAGTGAATTCTCAATTGTGGAACCATAAGAATTTGTAGAAGTTATGAAGACTTTTCTTATTCTTGCTATTCTGTTAATATGCTATCCATTCTCAGACAGCTCATGGTAAAAATTTTTATAGCAACTCTTAGTAGAGTACTTTCTCAGTCATTTAGATCATTGTGACAAAAAAAAAAAAAAAGCTCAGCAATTACAGCAAGTGGACATATTTTTTGTCCACAAACAATATTGCAAAATTAAATAATGTTGCTTACCCAGTGTATTTTTAACATTCAGCCAAAAGATAAAACAACTGAACATTCTTTTATTCTTCATCTGAACTACTATTCAAAGGAATCATTTCCCCCCCTTCAGCTTTGCAGCCTTTTTTAGAAAAATATACCAACATTTTATGTAACTTTGCCTAACACTGCTTTTTCACTTCTGATAAATTTGTTCCTTATTTTTGTGACGTATACTCATGTAATTTCTTGAAATCATAAACTAATTAAATCTTGAAATCATCAATTTTAAATTGTGCAAACATGTATTGTAGGCATCTGACAATTAGACAGAGTTAAATTAAAAAATAATGCTCTAAGAGACCCTTACAGATCATAATTTCCAACTCCTATTTCAAGACTATACCTATGTTAATTCAAGCAGATGCTTGTCTAGTCTTTTCCTACAAGATTTCCAATGGCTGTGTAATTGGGAATATAGGCCAAAAATCACTCTTGCCTTTAGTGCTATGTCAATCTATAAATTCTATACTATTGAAAAAATAGGGACCATCAAGAAAAAGATTCATTTTCTTTATGGAGATGATATTTATATCGTTATGTTGCTTCCCAGCTCTAATGGAAAATAGTAGACCTGTAAGTTAAATTTAGAAAAAGTATATAATCAACAGTTGCAGCTGATCTCCTATAGTAAAAAACAGGAAGATGGAACTGAGTAAGTTAATATTCAGGTAGCTTGATCTGAAAGAAACTAATTAATGTCCTAATCTAAAACCCTTTTAAAGTCAATGGAGAAACTGGTGAAAGTTGAAATGCCATCAAGCATTGGAATGTATGGAAAGTTAATTAATTTATTAGAGTAATTTTATATTTAGATGTAGGCACCAAAAGTTATGGTTGTAGAGACCTAATTACAAATACACATACAATGACAAATGTTCCAAAACAGTAAGTAGTAGAAGCACACAGGTAAGTGTAAACTGAGCAATCCAGGAAGAAAAGGAAAAGACAAGACAAAGTGCTGCCCATCAACTTGTTTTTCGCTCTGCGCAGTATTACATTAAAAAAACAAATGGTGTGTGTAGGGTTAACCTTCAGAGGAAATATGAAAAAATAATTATGTTCACTCACTTCTCAAATAATTTAATCCACCTTTCACTTGAAAATTAATTATTTTTATTCATGTAAAATTATTTTTCTCCAGGAATGTATGTGATTATGTTGTTTTGTCATGGAATGAAAATGTGAAATAGTCATCAGGTGTAAGTTTCTCTCTCAGTATATCAGGTTTTGAGGTCTGGAGGACATACATTTCTCTACCATTTGGAATGACTGTGAGCCAATTGTAAAGTTATTATGCATTCTCACTATTGAGAAGAAGTCATGCAAAAAAATTAAAAGCTGAGCACTCTCAGGCATATGAATAGCTTTCTTCCACATGAATTGTCCTGTTGACTTCAGTAGGACTGCTTACATTTTTCAGGCTCGGCAGGATGAGGGTTATTGTTTTTAGCATGTTAAAAAATCACTTGATAATATGAAACCAAGGCAGAAAGTTGTTACTGTTAAGAAGTCACAAAAACTTGTAAAATTATCCCCAGAATACAATACAGTGAAAGCCCACTGCGAATAAACCAGATTCAAATATGCAGGTATCCAGTGAAATGAAACATTTTTACATTACTGCTTTTTCAGTTTTAGTATCATCTCATAAGTCAACATTCTCCAGTGAACATTTTGTTGTCAAAGCACGCTTCTCACTAACGTACGCTTCAGCCTTTGATTCTGAGGTAGTCACGTGATCTTGTGTAACGCCTTGGGTGGAGTCCACCACCCACCAGTGCCCACGGGAATGGTGTCCTTGACTTCAGTCCCAGAAAATCCTGTTTGGAGTCCAGGTTACATGCAAGTAAGAGGTAAATTATTCTGTTCAAGAGATCCATCCTCAATGTAAGAATGATTCACATTTTAAAACAGATAAAGCAGAAGTACGTGCTTCTCACACACTGTAATGCTCCATGCTTTTATTGGCAGTACGCAGCACCAGTAAGAGAGTTTTCATCACACTCTTTGGATGACTAAACTAGGCAAAAAACCCAAATAAATCCGCAAAATTCCTGCTTTGTAAAAAAATATTTCTCTTATCATTTCAGTATTTTCAGTGGATTGCTATAAATATAAAACTGCAGATGAAAAAAAGAAGAACCTCTGGAAAGAGATCTGCTTCTATGATCTAACGCTGTCTCATTTCAGCAATACAAATAAAGTTCTCAGTCATTTTAGAATATGCTTTTAGATGTCATTTTGATTTATTTTCATGTTATTTTAGATGTTATTTTTAGATGTTAAAGTAATTTAGATGTAATAATTTAATGCAATAGATGTTATTTTAATTTACACTGCTAGATCATTCACTTAAAGTTTTACCATTAAAATGTTATCCAAGAAAAGGACAAGCACCAGAACATTGTAGAAATACTTTCTGAATTAACAACTAATGGAAACTTCTAGAATTTAAAATAAATATATTAAATTCTTAGACTTTTTTTTTTTTTTCAGACACTGAGGCCTTATTGATTTTCTGCAGAGAGATTTTTTGGGCTTGGAAATATTAACATACAGCAGAAGGTATTAACTTGCGAATTCATACAGTATATTTATTGACCCTGGAAGTGGAATGATATGGAAGTCATCTTCTTACAACTCTGTATATTACTAAAAATGTATGTCTTGGGAGCAGTGTCCTTTGCAATCCAGTTATTCTGGTTGCCTTCCAATATAATCCTAATTGATTCATTCTAATTTTTTCAAGAGGATGCAAAAGAAAAAATACAGGCACCACTAGATTTTGCTTATCTGGAACTGTAAGTGAATGTTACCGATTTTTACACATCACTTTTAAAACCTAATAGCATTTAGATTGAAGGCAGTGGCAAAACTAAAATCAGTAGTGTACTAAAGAGGTAGGAAAAAAGGTAAAATATTCCAACATAAATTTTATCTTGCTTAATCTTTGGACAATGCCCAATTTAAGCAAAGGATTCAAGACTTTAAAATGTTTCTCTGGTAGTGCTATGAAAGCAAAAGAATAAGGGAAGAATCCAGGCTAGATCACTTTAAAAGTGTTAGAATGCACTAGCAAGACAAAGTTCTTAGGTTTTCAAGTGTAAATTCTTTGGAGTGGTAAAAATATGCACCATGCAGGGTATTCAGTAATAGAATATTCTATAGTAACATAAAATTAAACACTGTCATTTACATTAAGTAGTCTCCAATACTTATCTTACGCTTACAGCTGAGTGAGGATTCTTGTCAGAAGAGTGCTATGCCTGACAGGCAGTTGATAATTGATTTACGTTGGTAGCGAAGAAGAGAGCAAGAGACATTTTTTTCCTTTAATGTATGTCAACATTTTGTACAAAGGAGCCTTGATCCTTCTTTGGAGCATCTAGGAATTAGTACCAGTAAAAAATAACTATGGTAGCTCTGAGTGTGCGTTCTCATGCTTTATTAGATGCTGTTCAACACTGTAAATATTTAAATACTTAATATTTACGGCCATTTTATCATGAATAATAATTACAATGGCCACACTTTACACTTCCATCCCATGTAGTTCCAATAATAGTGGTTATTTGCTTTCTAACAATGGTGAAAGAAGGAGGCCTCACACAAAAAACTAATTGAACCAACACCTCTGTAGTTTGTAGAAATACATAGGTAGAGAATGCAAACTTTGCATGAATTGTATTATATCTAGAGAAACATTCCATGTTTTTAGATCTGGAATTTCATCTAAGCAGTTTACCTGGATTTTATTTTTCTCATTAAAAATCTATTTAGCAGAAGCCATTTGCAGTGTGGTCCAGTGCCACTTTATGCATTAGAGAATATGTTCCAAAAAGATCTCAGAATGGCTCACATGTAGTGTGAATTTATTTATCAGGGTTTTTTTAAATTACTAATATTGTCTTAAATGGGCATGATATAATGAAGTAAGATTAAATTAGTTAATTTAAACCCAATTATCCCTAAAATATATCTTTTTTTCACCCCACTGAGTGCTACTCATAGTCTAGAGAACAATAATTCTAGTTTACTGAAATGAAAGATCAGGTGAAGATTGGCCACTGGATTCAGCAACTGGTGATGGTATCGCAATTCCTATAAATAGCATTCTGATGAGTGGAGGAAAGCACCCACCTCCATAACAAATTTAACAATATTGTTCAAACTAAGTGCAGGCCATAATGTGTGTTATGAAAGTTGCTTTAGACCACTGTACTGATACTTGATAAAGAGCCAATTGTGCAATGCAGCAAATAATTCGGCCTTTTCTGCATTTCATTTGTACACACTGCACAAAATTTCAAAAGCGATTTAGCTTGTTAAAAAGAAGACAGTTGTTTCATTGCTGTATATTCTGTTGCACTTCCACTCTTCTAATCTGCGCCCATATAATAACGAATCTTTGAGAGATGTCACAGTCGGCAACTGAGTCAAGCTTCTGCTTTCTGTGTCCTTATATACTGGCATCATTGAACACAAACATGTTGAGCTCCAAAGGCGAGGTCAGGAGCAAGATCAATTTTCCTCCTTAAGTATCTCACGGGGAATTTCACTCCACGTCCCTCAATGGAGTGAAGGCTTTTGATTCTGCCTTACTGATAAGGGAAGATGTGCAACACTTCTGGGGATGGTGGTGAAATTAATATGCACATAAGAGATTTATATCTTTGGAGCACTCCAAGTAGAATTATAAAAAAGTTCAGTGGATAAGGCAAGCCAGATAAAATACTTTTTTCTCCCTGAATTCAACTTGTAATGCTGAGAACCCACGCAGTACACAGCCTCCAGTGACCCACATAGAACTGTTTTCAGCCTCAGGCAGGATCACCTACTCATATTTTTTTAAACATGTCAGAAAAATGCAAATACAATATGATATATTAATGGTTATTCATTATGTGGTATTCTCTCCCCTCTAAATCAGTTATGTATCAGTTATATCAGTTATATAATGCAACACAATGTGAGTGATAGTGTAAATGTTTTTCGATATTATGATGTGTTATGTTCTTGGAATAACATATAAAATAAAATGAAGCCCATTAATAGTCACTAATAGTATTTGGGAACCTTTCATAAAATCTGTAGAGCTAATAGGGAATTTCTAGCAAAATGCTATTTGCTGAAAATCAAAAATTATTTTCCAAACACCTATGAAAAATATTTTTTCTTAAATAAATACAAAAAATATAATATACAACTTACTATGTCACTTGCATTGCAAACTGTATGGCTAACTAAAATGGTCTCTGCAGTGCTAATCAGGAAGGTATTCATTTCACATCTCAAATTATTTTGTAATGTTCCTGCGTGGTGTTGAATTGCTTCTCATTTTCACAATGCATCTAGTAGTATAACAGCACTTGGTGAAGGTTCTTTAATGCAAATCATGTGTTACATTGTAGTATACTGCCAGATGTGATAATTTATGTAAGGCCTATTGAAAAAAGACTATCATACACACGAGCCATATAGTGTACTTTTAAGCACAGGTCTGTCTTCATTTCCAGACCTGAAGACAGCCCGTGCTTTCTTGCTTTATGGCATCTGCAACAAATAAAAGAATAACAACAGAAGTCATGGTTCCACTGCTTTAGAAAATTTATTTCTTAAGAACTGATTGACAATGTTTTAACGGTTTTCCCTTGAAATCATAGTTGTTTCTCCAAAATAATTGATTCCATTAGACCTGAACTATTCTTTTATCATGAAACATCCAAGAAAAGTTAATAACAGATACTCAAAAACTTAATGCATTCATACCTCACGAATATTTCAAAAATGTGGAATGGCTTTTAAATATGTGTAAAATAATTATGGGATAATCTTGTTCTGAATAGAATACAGTTGGCCTGGAACAATTCCTACAAGTTTAAAGTCGGACCAGAATTTTAGAAACCTTCTTTTAAGATTACTGGGAAGAGATCCTTCGAGCCATATCACAGATGTAGTGTAAGACAGCTTGATACAAAATATGAAAATGAAAAATCCAAGAGGGCATTAGGAAAAACTGCAATACTGAACGTGTGAAAAATAATATTTATAATATCTTCCAGTCAATTTATGCACAATAGCCTGTACAATGTGGGTAATTACCTAATTCAGGCACATATTTTCAAAAGTTTCTGGCCTGTGGCTAGTTGAACAAGTCCAACTGAAATCAGTGATAGCTGTGAGTCTGCAATACTAGTGAAAAACCATTAATAATGTTTTTAAATTAGATACCCAGAAAGAAAGATGCACTAAGTATACCATTCCTGAAAATGGGTCCATTTATGATGCAAGCTGTGCTCCGAAAGATTCAGCCTTAAAACTGGAGCTAAAATGGAAACAGTTGCAGCTTAAACCACTAGAGTCTCCACTGATGGCATTAATAGAAACAAGTACTGGGTTCCTGTGGTTTTATCTCACAGACACTGAATTACAGAAGTGAAACTATGGCACGATATGCATTTCTTGTACCTAAATTTTCTGTGCTTTCATTATGCTAAAAAGTTGCAAAAATAAACAGCCATTTGTCCATTACTTAATTCTTAAGTCATGAATAAAATCCTTATTCTTCTGTAACATGGTGCTGTGGTCGGTTAAACTTGGTTGGCTGCCAGATGCCCACCTAGATGCTCTCTTACTCCTCCTCCTCACCAGGACAGGGGGGAAAAGTAAGATAGAAAAGCTCATGGATCGAGATACAGACAGGGAGATCACTTACCAATTACCAGGCGGCAAAACAGACTTGACTTGGGGAAGATGGAACAGATCCTCCTGGAAGCTACGTCAAGGCATGTGGATGACAGGGAGGTGATTAGAGACAGGCAACAGCTACACCAAGAGCAAATCGTGTTTGACAAATCTAGTGGCCTTCTATGGTGGAATGACTGCACTGGTGGGTAAGGGAAGAGCAACTGATGTCATCTGCCTTGACTTCTCTACGGACTTTGACACGGTTCCACAAAACATGCTTGTCACTAATTTGGAGAGATATGTNGAAAGCCAACTGTATCCTGGGCTGCACCAAAAGAAGAGTGACCAACAGGACAAGGGAGGTGATTCTCCCCCTCTACTCACTCTTGTGATATGAGGAGGCTTTGGAAGAGTTTAAAAACAAACTGCATAAGATGCTAACAGAAAAAAAAATGTTTCCAGCATGAAAAAATAGCACTATTAAACTGGTTGGGTCACTTCAAGGCAAAATATGCATTTTTAATTTCATACAAACAAAACTAGGAACTTAGACCTATGCATGTGATAAGGCAAAGAGAAGACTTTTTTTTTTTTTAAATTCTCTTTAAAATAATTCAGCTTTAGTATCTGTTATTGCTTTAGCATTTACCATGAACTCATCTTAAACTCCTGACCCTAAATTCACCTCAACCTTGTCAGAATCAATTGGGCTGCAGTAATGTTTTATGGTTTGCTCAATGATTAGCAAACTACGCATTAATTACCTTCATCCTGCTCTTCAAAATCATAGACTGAGGAATTACTAAATAAATGTAATGTTAAATATTGTAATTAATAATCTTAATAATTTAACACAGCTTTTGGCTATGGATGCCAAATCTACTCTGAATTTCACACTATTTATAGATATCTTCAATACCTAAAGTAGTAAATTAAAGATATCTATATTGACAACTTTATCTTAGCTGTCTACTTTTTATACAATAATGTTTATATTTCATTTTAAAATACCAGTGTTGACAAAATAATCTTTCTTGAGTGTATCCCTTCCTGAGTGATTCAGAAATAGTATATCATAACCTCAGGACCAAACTACAAATATTTCCTTCTGGTTAAATAATGTACCTGTGGAATGGTTCTTTACAGGTCTAATTTGGAGACTGCTCAACATAGTAGAAAAAAATCAATTAATATAGTGAACACTAACCCAGCTACTAAATCCATAGGTTTTATAATAATAACATAGAATCAAGGCCAGACCTCTGGGCCACTGTGGCTAACTGCCTGCCCACTACTCTTGCAGTACCAAGACCCCCAGGTGCCCTGGGTCTGGTGACAGGGAGGAATTTTTTCCCTCGGGCCAGATGGGCACTGGCAAGGCAGGACAAGCTGTTTCCCACACTCCCTGGTCCAGCCACTACGCCTTTTGAACAAGACGAGCAGAGCAGGAGATGACTGAAAGGACTCACGGTTGTAGCAAGCCCTTGGATGATGTCCTCGGATCATGTCCTCTGCTCACACAAGACCTGGGGAGGGAGCGTGGCTTGCAGAAGGAGTGCCTGAGACCTGTGCTGAAGGGGGTCTTCCTAAATCCTAATGAGGAAGGGCTCGGCTGGACTTCTCCAGGCTGGGAGCACAGGAATATTACCCTCAGCTAAAGAGCTACTGGCTGCTTGTGGTGCAGCAGGAGAAGACCCTGGCCAGGGCCAGCCTCTGACCTGACTCTTGGCCCTGCTGTGGTGACACCGGGAGCCTGCTGCACAGGGTCACAGGGAGGGAGCCTAGCAGGCTGTCCCAGCTGTGCCCAGTACATGGCCACCAAGGGCAGGGACAATCCCTGGCCCTGGGCACAGGGACAGCCTCCGGGCCAGCACCCCAAAGCCCTTCCTCCTGTGTGGCCCTCCACTGTGACATGTTGGCCCCACCACCCCCATGTCACAGTGCCACCAGCTGGCAACACGGGGTCACCGTGCCCAGGCAGGATTAAAGGGGCATCTTCCTGTGCCCCACCAGTCTGCCAGGCTGTGCCATTGGGATGGAGCTGGCCAGGGCCGCCCCATGGGGTGGGAAAGGATGTCTTTGAGGGGCAGGGGGATTAACTGGAGGCGCTGAGGGGGCAAGGCTCAAGGCTGGACAAGGCTGCTGGAGGTTCTCTGCTGCAGTCGCAGCTCCTGGCAGGGCCATGTTCAAAGCTGTATCTGCTGGATGGAAATCCTGCTTCATCCTTCCTTCAGGGAATGGAGACAAGCTCCTAGGGAGATGAGAAGCACCACAAACACCTGGAGGTGTCCACAGCTGTCAGGCCTTTTCAGCTGGATAGCAGTGGCA